>JAFEMH010003840.1:0-242477 GCA_022495995.1 Adenophora triphylla var. japonica
TTTATACCAGTGTATTGATTAATAAGTGCCTGTACATGTATGTATAAAATAACAATGCATACCAATTTAACTTCACTCAAATCAGTTCCCTCAGCATCATTAAAATTAAGATCAATCCAATGTATAAAACAATCAGTGATTTCTTGCCCAGCTTTTGATATAACATCGTCAGAACTCTGCGTTGTACGTTGAATCCAAGCAGCCTGTATAACACATTAATAACATCAAATTTAAAAATGCACACAAATATAATTTAACAATAAACAATCATAGATAATATAATTTTTGAATGTACTAGCATCATAGATAAAGAACTTACACAATGACTAAGTCCAAACATAAACTTCTTCTTTCTACTAGACTTTCGCTCCATATTATTAAGAAGTATAGCCCAACATTCGACAATAATATTTGGAAGTTATTTCCGTGTCTTCATCCAAGCTCAAAATATCTTTCAAGCTGCTAAGCTACGTGAACATCACAGATATAGGATTATAATTGCTATAAAAGAAAAATAAATTAGTAAATGATTTTACGTACATGCTGTATACATTCATAAAAGGTGCCGTTGTTCGGGTATTGATAAATTTATAGCTTACTCCTTAAGATTTCTTGAAAAGTGTGTAGACATGCACTGTGTCAACAACCTCCTTTCTAAGCTTCAACATCTGCCGCAAACATCGCCGCTGCTAATCATAAATCGAGAAACAAGTATACAATCTCTTCTCGTTAGCTTCTCCACAATCCAAATGTGCACCCTACGCTCAAAATCTCATAACAACTCTTGGGACCGCTCTCATTTATATTCGTAATAATATTTTCAACATCTCTATCAATCCGTTCATCATCATCATCTATCTCCCGCAAAATCTCATTTAATCGTCGTTTTCTCTCGCTTCAGACATGTTCTCTCTTCTTTCCTCACTCGTATATTCGATATAAAAGGTTTTAATGTGATGGAATTGAACCTTTTTTTTTTACCATATCGCCTTTTGTTGTCTTCTAAAATGGTCTAAACAATATTATCAATTTCCTTTAAAAATATTCATCATAAAAAAATATCTTCTCTTCTACTTCCTCCCCTCCCCTCCCCTCCCCTTCCCCTCCCCATTTCCTCATTCTCTTTCTCTTTCCCCGCCTCATCTACTGGATTGTTTCCCTTATCCTTCTTGATACATTTAAGTCTTTCAATATGTGCATGGACAACATTATCAAGGTCCTTCCTCAATATATCCCATGACTCCTTAGCGCTTACATCAATGAAAAATAGTAAGAATGAGTTCAATTGTGCGCGCTTTAGATTGCAATTGTGCTACCCAAGTAATCAATAGTGCCGTTGTAGCCAAATGATCGTATAAATATGGTGTGTATTTTAAGTGCCGCACATAATATTAATTGTCCAAGTGCAAGTACTCAATAGTGCCCTATGTACCAAAATGATTGAACCAGTCATGGGTATTTTAAGTGCCAATACAAGTAATCAATAAGCCAAAATAGCACCAAAAATTTATGCAAGCGTGTGTATTTTAAATGCCAGTACATGTTATTCATTATGCCGCGTAAGTAATCAACAGTGCCAGTATAAGAATTTCAAAGTACCAAAGGTAAGAATTTCAAATTGACAAGATTTACATTTGTTTCCACTCTCGTATTTCTTTCCTTTACACCACTTTCAATCCTTAACTAATATATTCTTCCTCAAAATCACAGTGGTAATTCATCCACAAAATCGTCTCCAACGCTACTGTTTATAGGATAAACATGCTTTCCGTAAAAATTAATTTTCCCCAACCAACTTTCGCCTTTGTGAATCAATCCTCACTTTGAATTTTTGAGCATTCCAATGATTAATCAAAGGGAGAACAGTTTGATTCTTTTCACCCCTTGAAATGGAAACCTATGAAGGTAAGCAATCACCAACACCATCACACATCCACTACAATTCTTTGAATTCTTTTTGATTCTTATACCTCGTTACACCCTCACATAATTTATCCAAAACATATTGACACCAATCAAAACTTCGCTTATCTCGTGAAACGCCTTCTACAAGACTTAACAATGACACATCAATTGTTTTCAGAATTCATCAAGCAAGAAAATTCCAACAACAAATAGCACAAACAAGCGTTTAAATTCATCCCCACCTTGATGTAAATCTTTCAGAAATGCGCTTCCAAAAGTTTATAAAGGCAGGAAGACCACCTTTAGTACGCCCAAATTCTTCTCAAAATATCGATTTCTCAATTCCATATTTATGCCGGATGATCGATTTACCTTAGCCTTTGCAGAACATTCCTAGGTAGACAAAATATATCATAAACATCTCGATTGTTGTAATAACATATTTCTCCTCGGATTTGAATTAATTTGTCAGATCCTTGTATTATTGGTTCAAATCTCTCAACAAGAAATTGAACAAGCCTCAAGCTGTGAATACCTTAACCTCAAAGCACTCAACAAAGATCCAAATCCACATATCCCTAACATCTCTCGCGCCGGCTCCTGGAGTTAAATGCAGAGCTCAACAAGTCTTTAGAGTACGCGAATGCTCAAATTTATCACCCCCCTTTTAGGCCTCTTACTAGTGATATCAAAATCATCATCATCCACAACTTCTTTTACGCTGATAGAACTCAAAATAAATATCAAAAACATTACATCACGCCGCCAGCAGCATTGATTTCAAAGTGCCAATGTGTTATGATTCCAAAAGCGCCAAAGTATGTTATGATTTCAAAGTGCCGCTGCTTATGATTTCAAATTGCCGCCGTTATGGTTTCCCTCAAAGTGCCAGCCTCTACGCTTTCATAAAGCGCCATACGTTTATCAATAGTGCCAACATTTCGCTTATGCTTTCTGCAATTAAATGTGAAAGTTAAGCAACCTAAGCTTCGATAGTGCCAAGGCAAGTAAATGTGACAAAGGCTAAATTCGGCTTTCAAAAAGTGCCATAGTTAGCAGGTTCTCCACAATAGGCAAACATTTTTCTTTATGTTTGCTTCGTGTTTTCTAAAGTACCGTTGTCACAAACATAATCGTGTCAACGCATCAACTCCAACAAACAAATAAGGTGGAAATCGAAGAGAAAATAGGCGACCGAAAAACAAGTAAAATCATACCTTCGTTACGATGCTTCGTTCTCCGATTTCTTTGGCTTGCTTCTGGTCATAATGTCGATAAGAAGTAAAAATACGAATGAAAACAGCTTCGAAGATTGAAGGTTAAAATCGGATGGAAATTGATGAGGAACAATGCATTTACGAAATTACCGATGAAGAACAATGTGACGCAAAAAAGGAAAAATCAAATTGAAAAATCGCTACGCCTCGGCGAAGAAATTGAATCTAATCGAAAATCGTATGAACCGCCCGTTAAATTGAACAACCGCGGTGTGAAAAACATCAGTTTCTTGTTAAGCTTAACAAAAAACGCATTTTTTACAAAGATTTTTAAGCTTCTTTCATTTCGGATTTTGGGCAGTAGAAAAACCCTCTTTTTAAATCATAAATTTCTTAATTATTCCTTTGTTAATTATCCTTTTTTATTTCTCAATGTCTTTTTAGTGAAAATTAATTATGTGTGAAGTATTTATTTTTAATTATAAATGATAATAATAATAATAATAGTAATAGTAGTAATAATAATAATAATAATAATAATAATAATAATAATAATAATAATAATAATAATAATAATTTTACTAATCATAAAAATAAAGAATCTACTATTATATAATAGCAAAAGTTTTTCAAGCTCAAAGAAAACTCCAATTGGCACAATATCATTTGCCAATCTTTTCATCATCCAAACCAATCACAATCATTCATTTTCGAAATTCAATTAGTAACTTTTAAAGATTTTTTTTAATCCGATTTATTTTACCTCTATTATTTTATAATAAATTAATTTTTTAAAAATAAAATTACACCTCAAAATTCATAATTTTTTATTCTCTTTAAATAGAGACTTCATTCATTTGGATTTTGGACAGAGAGAAAAACCCTCTTTTTAAATATGAATTTCTTAATTATCTTTTGTTAATTTTTATTTTTTTATTTTTCAATATCTTTTTTTAGTGAAAATTAATTATGTGGTGAAGTATTTATTTTTAATTATAAATGATAATAATAATAATAATAATAGTAATAGTAATAATAATAATAATAATAATAATAATAATAATAGCCATAACTTAATAATAATGCGTTTTTAACCTTAATAATATAAAAAATAATGTGTTTTTCAATTGCCGCGCCCGACTCTCTCTCTACTCTCTCTAAACGCAAAACAGAGTTCCTCACCATTGCCGCTCCCCAATCGTCTTCTTCATTGTTTTCTCATCTGACATCAAAACGCATCAAATTCAACATAATAATCCAATTAATCTCACTTAATTTAGGCTTCTTGAGCCTGTGGATAAGTGAGGCCAGATGAAATAATAATAATAATAATTTCCTACTTTTATCATTGTCAAAAATAATGAATCTACTATTATATATAATAGCAAGAATGGTTTTTCAAGCTTCCTACTTAAGAATTTGTAAGATTTTTCGGGTTCGTTAATTACTTCCTACTGCTTCGGGATATTCCCCTTCTTATTCAAAATGTGATTCTTCTTACATGGATGAATTATTTACCCTCGTTCCTAACTGCTTAAACTTGTTTCTGGGTGGAACTACCAAGTGAGACAAGTGCCATCTACGTGTTTTCAATTGGCCATCAACGTCTTTTCAATGCCATCCAGTTCCAATTCTGACTCCAAACCCAGATGCCACTCTACGTGTTTTGAAATTGGGTTAGTGTGCCAAATGCCACCACGTGAGCCAATGCCAAAACGCTTGTGTTTTGAGAGCCAACAAAAATAATTACCAAGAAGCTTGAAAAGCTGCACAGATAGTGGAAGGCTGTTGCTTAGGTGCTAAATGCCACCACGTGTTTTGGAATGCCACAGTATGCAGCGCACGCATATTGGAGTGACTTTATAAACTAACACTCGCACTGCCAAGCACTAACACCGGCACTTTGTTACACTAACACCGGCACTTGCTAAACTAACACTCGCACTTGGTTTTACACTAACACCCAAGACTTATACTAACACCGGCACTTTATTACACTAAATACCGGCACTTTACACCGGCACCGGCACTTTGTTACACATGCACCGGCACAAACTTTTCTCGGACAAAGATTTTTTTAATCTCAAAGATTTATTTGACCTCAATTATTTTATACCATAAATTACATTTCGTTTATCCAACGAAAACGAAGAGCGGAATAAAATTACACCAAAAATTCCAATTAATTTTTTTCTCTTTAAATAGAGTACCAACCAATTCTTTAACGGCTGCACTGACAATGGACATTACACTGCGAACTAGGCATTTGATTCCGATAATCAGGTTACAAGGAAAACCAAACTCTTTTAATATTAATAACTTTCTTAATTATGGCTGCTGCATTTTTAATTTTCCTTTTTTATTTTTCAATATCTTTTTAGTGAAAATTTATTAAGTGTGAAGTAGCTTTGTTTTTAAGACCAACTCATAATAATAATAATAATAATAATAATAATAATAATAATAATAATAATAATAATAATAATAATAATAATAATAATAATAATAATAATAATAATAATAATTTTTCTAATCATAAAAATAAAGAATCTACTATATATAGGTGAAGTTTGGGGTGTGATTTTTTGTGGCTTATAATCACTTTTGAAGCTCAAAATCACTTTTAATAGCGTTTGAATAATAATAGTAATTATGATTTTAGGCTGTTAAAACGCAAAAAACTGTATTTTCGTAGAAGCAACTATGACCCAGTTTTTTCTAAAAGTGATTCTTAGAAGTTGTTATTTGTATTGTTTTTACAATAATAACCTCTATCTCTTTTGTGCATTTATTATATCGAGATACATATCATAAAGGTCATTTTTGGAATTTATCTTTCATAATCAGTTTTGAACATATATTATCCAAACATATTTATAAATTTTTGTATTTATTACAAATAATCAATTTTTCAAAAATCACTTTTGAAAAATCACTTTCAGGAAATCAGAAGCAATGCCAAACTCACCCATAATAACAAAAGTTTTTCAAGCTCCAAGAAAACTCCAAGTGGCACAATATCATTGGCCAATCTTTCCATCATCCACCAATCACAATCATCCATTTGAAATTCAATTAGTAACTTTTAAAGATTTTTTTTTAAATTCGATTTATTTGACCTCAATTATTTTGTAATAAATTAATTTTTTTAAAAAAATAAATTAACACCAAATTTCATAATTATTTTTTCTCTTTAAAAAAAGACTTCTTTCATTTGATTTGGGCAGAGAAAAAACCCTCTTTTTTAAATATAAATTTCTTAATTATCCTTTGTTAATTTTCCTTTTTTTATTTTTCAATATCTTTTTAGTGAAAATTAATTAAGTGTGAAGTATTTATTTTTAATTATAAATGATAATAAATATAATAATAATAATAATAATAATAATAATAATAATAATAATAATAATAATAATAATTGATGTCGCACGAAATGTGCTTATCAATCTTCCTCCACGTGGCAGGACTGATCACCTAGCTCCGACTCGAAATCGTAACTCACGACTAGCTGGGATGTGTCTCCGCCTAGACCCTCGTACGAGAGTAAGTATTTGATGATTGGAGAACTAAAATGTATTGAATAATAGAATTCCGATAGCAAAATAACAGCTTACCTTATAACCGTGGTATGGGGCTGATGAAGTATTTATAGCTTGATGAGAGCGGTTATTTTTGGCGGGCTACATGAGCTCCGTGATTCTCGGGACAAGCTTACACATCACGGGAACGTGTCCCGATATGGCTCCCGATTTGTAGGAACCGGTTATGGAAAGAATTATTGATTGTACGCCCGTAACCGTTAGGTCGACGCTTGCTTCGATAGGTCGAGGTCGACACTTGTGTTTGGGTCGACCCGACCGTCTGCAGAGCCGGATCGTACCCGAAATATGATCGGGTCATAAGGTCTGACTAAGCTAGGTCGGGATCTAATAGATCGGACAATGAACTTAGTCGACTGATGCATGAGATGGGCTTTGAGCCATGTAACGATTGGGTCTGGCCCACTGAGAATGGGCAGAAATGACTTGCTTGAGGACTGGACTTTACTCGCTTGGCCCAGCTAGATACTTTTGGTATGTTCAATCCCCAACTTTCGAGCCGACTTTGTCGACTAGGAAGTTAAGGAAATTTTGATGAGGAAAGATGCGACTTCCCGCAGTCGCTACTCGCTCTTGAAGTTTAGTCGACCAACGGTGACGTGGCACAATCCCGAACGTTGGCGACGAACTACGACTGTAAGGAGCGCCCGTTTTTCTGTAATCATTACAATTAGACGTTTGATAATCCGTCTTGGGAACTGTTTTCCCAATTAAATAGGAAATTAATTTTCAAATTTTCCTTTTCCCCTTCCAAATTCGAAAATACAAATAGCGTAATCCTTCTCCGTTTAGAATTTTTACCGTCTTCAAGCTCTCATACCTCCTTGGCGATTATTGTGGAACAAAGAATAGATTTAATCCAAGCTTTCGTCTTCAAAGAATGCTTTCCTTTTTGCAATCAACCGAGGTATTTCTCTCTTATACTTGCTTTAGGGCCTTAATTTTTGCTCTATTTTTGTTTCCGCCACGGCTAGGACCTTCGAGCGAGCCTGAGCCTGGTACTGGGATATTGCATCTTTAACCGTAGTGGTTTACAAGCACGTAGGTGATGAGTGGAAAGAGATGTCCCCGAATGAATGTATCTCCATCTTTGACAAGGTGGGGTTGAGTTTTGGTGAAATTGATTGCCCATTCGAGGGGATGTAGTTACCACAAAGAATTTGACGACTCGAACATTGTCCCCTTTCATCTTTTCCATGAATTGCTCGATCACATAGCCTTGTTCTATGTTAGAGACGTCAATAAACCCTCCTTCCTTAGAAACAGAAGAGGTTTTCCAGTGGAGCTCTAGGTCGCCCAGGTAGGTCGACCGAATGTGATCATGGGACCGACTCCCCGCTTCCTCTTTTTATTGTACGTATATGGCAAACTCCTGTGGAGGAGCCACAACTTCAACTTCCTCCAGCCTGGATAGTGAATGCATTTGGGTCCTCTCGTCGTACCGGGGAAGAATGAGAGGGGTTACGTGTTTCAAAGGCCTCTACGAGGGAAGAAAAACATGGAATCCCAAGTTATGCCACGATCTACAACTTTGTGGGGTAGATAGGACAGACTTTAGGGTGACCATCCTTAGTCAAAAAGATTTCATGTCCAAATACCGTAGTACATTCACTACGGATGCCACTAGGGTTGCCTTCTTTACGGCCGCTTGAGGCAGTGCTTGAGGTTGCCACTAGATCCCTTTGTTAACGAATTCCCGGAGTGTATGGATGCTCTTCCTCTACAACTGGGGCCAACACTTGTAGGGTGTTGGTGTGCTTTGCCACGGTGTGTGTAGGTTTTGGGTTATGAGCCATGTATGAGAGTTTTTAAGGAATTCTTTGTGCCAAGCTCGACAAAGCCAATTGGGGGAATAAGCACCCCTTCCAAACCCAATTCTCCTAAGTCAAGCCATAACCTTCCCAATAAGCATAGTGGCTGGAACTCGTATGTGGTCGTGGTGGAGAGTAGGTTGGGATGGGAGTTTCATTTGCCTGATGAGGATTCTGATGTCATAAGTGAGGAAAATTATTGGGAGCGTCCGTGGCACCAAACCTTGTTCAAGAAATTGTGTTCGTTGGTCAAGAATGGGCCCATCAGCGGGAAATCTTTGGGGATGACCAAATACAATTACATCCAAGCTGGGATGATGCCTGGAGAGGGGGAAGTGCAGCCTTTGGTTACTGTATTGAGAGGCCAGGTATATCCTGATTGGGTCACCCATGCCCTGGCTAGGCTAGAGGAGAATTGCCAATTTTGCCGGAAAACTGTCAACTATTGTAAAGACAATGGGGAGCATATTGGTGGTAAGAATTTACTCGCTTTTGTTAACTCGTTAACTGTTGGCTCGCATATGTAGCTCACTGTTTGTATGCACAGATATCTTGCACTGCACATACAACTCTCAGCTCGTACATAGCTTGCTCGTACATAGAACTTTAATTCGTATGTAGAACTTGTTAGCCCTTACCTCGAGTTATGCTGAATTGTCAATACAATGTTTAGCTCGCCAATGATTAGATCGTCTGTAGAACTGTTAGCTCCTACGCAAAACTGTCTCGATCTGGCGAACTAACATTTTATTGTTTTGATATTGTGCAGTTTTATCTCCGGAACAAGAGGCGAATATGGGGCGTATCGTTGGAGTCTCTGACAAGAAGAAAGCCAAGAGGGCTCACGGGGCTGCCAATGCTAAGGCGAGCAGGGAGAGAGAGGCTGCTGCAAGGAATAATCTGCTCCCAAAGGATGTTGCTGGGATGATTCCAATGGAAGAGGTCGAGCTAGAAGACCCTTTGCAGAGTGGGACCCAATCTGTGGATGTTAATGAAGGGGGTGACGAGTCCAACAGGTCAGCTAGACCCAGCTTGAGTTCCAACCCAACTCATGAGGCTAATGTTGCGACCTCCGGGAGCCGAGATGACAGGGCCAACCCTCCGAATGTTGTGCATGTTGAAGATGATGACATGGAGGTAGACGAGGATGATCAACCTCAATACGAAGAAGAGGTCGCGCTCCGAGAAGGGAAAGTCCGCTTTCTTCGAGCCAACTTCCTCCACCTGCTTCTTCTCGCCCCCACCAAGAGTCCCTCGAGGATCAAATGAGGAGGTTGAGTGATGTGCCCCCTCTCATTGGGGTCAATAGCCTGAGTCGCCGTTATCCAGATATGAGCTTGGGCAAGGTCGTAGTTAGGAGGGCCATTGATGTCGACCTCCTCGCTCATTTCGCCGATAAGTGGGATTACCCCGAGGAATTCTCGCCGCTCCGGGATGGTGCATTGCGAGGTAATCTTTTACTTTCCCTTTCTCTTTAGTCTCTTGTTCTTTTAGCCAGTCATTTTTCACTTCCGAGCTAATTCTTCTCTGATTTCTTTTTATGCAGAATCTCACCATGGTTGAACAAGTCAAATGCTCTTGGAGGGCCTCCATCGAGAGGGAGAGGCAAGCCCTGAAGGATTATTCCAAGAAATCCCAGGAGTTAGCCGAGCTAAGAGAAAAGTATAACGACCTTGACAACTCTTTCGATGCACAGGAGTTGGTGAAGAAGAAAGCTCTGGAGGATGTTGATAAAGCTTTGGAGGATCTGAAAGCTTCTGACGCAAGGTGGCTGAGGTGACCAAGGAGAGGGATGCTGGTCGCTCGGAGCTTGAGAAGACCAAAATGGAGCTGGCAACAGTTTCCAAGCTTTTGAAGGAGAAAGTCACCTTCTTGATCGAGCTGAATGAGGAGCATCGGCTTACACGAACGAAATGGCAAGAGGACCTCCAGGCCGCCTCTAAAAAAGTTGTCGACGAGTTCAAGGAGGGAGATGATTATTACAACTCTGTTGTTGCTAAGGCCAAGGACTTTTTGGATTTGGGCAAACGCCATATGGCACGCCGAGCTTTGGTTGTCCCACCTCTGATATATCTTTGGAACAATTAGTTAGATGGGCACGTGAGCCTCAATATGATATGGCGGCTCGAGGTGGCCACTCAATCGTCCCTTACACTGAAAATGACCTTGCCTTCATTACCTAAGAAGACCAAGAGGATGAGTGCGAACCTTGGGTTGCTCCTGCCCTGGTTCCTAGAAACTTTGACACAGTGTTGCAGGAGATGGAGGATGCAGAGGAGATGGAGGAGGATGGTGAGCCGGAGCAACGTGTCTACTCGAGCCTGCAAACCTCTGGGCCCCCAGCAACAAGAAGGTGAGGATCGAGCTGACACGAGCGACCAAGTCAATGCTGGCCAAGACCCTTGATTTTGTTTGAGTAAGGTTGTAATGGACAAGTCCCAAACAATTTTTTGTTTTTGTTTTGAAACTATCAGAATGCCTTGGCCCAATTTTTGGGAGGCATGAAACCATGTAACTTTTATTCTGTTGAAGTCTTAGCCCGCTTTTTGGGAGACTTATTTATCTGCAATCATATCTGACTGGATTTCTTCATATGATGTATGCTTTTGAATTCAGCACGTGTGTGTCGAGCTAGGTTGGATAGGGTGACAAAGTCGCCTTAAGACTTTGGTCAAACTGATCTTAGTTCTTAGTCGACCTTAAACTTGCAAAGGTTTTTGTAAACGAGGTTGACTCACTGTCGAACCTGTTTAATAGATCAAAGCTGACCAAAAGTCAAGCTGATCGAAGTCGACCTAAGGTCGGATTTGTTAATAGGGTACAGCTGATTGAGGATCGAGCTAATTGGAACAGACTGACTAAGAGTCGATCCTGTTAGAACTAAGTCGACTAAGAGTCGGACTTGTTTGAATGAATGAAGCTGATTAAAAGTCGAGCTTGTTAGAATGAAGTCGACTAAGAGTCAGACTTGTTTAAATGAACGAAGCTGATTAAGAATCGAGCTTGTTAGAACGAAGTCGACTAAGAGTCGGACTTGTTTAAATGAACGAAGCTGATTAAGAATCGAGCTTGTTAGAACAAAGTCGACTAAGAGTCGGACTTGTTTAAATGAACGAAGCTGATTAATAATCGAGCTTGTTAAACGAAGCTGACTAAGAGTCGAGCTTGTTGAAGTTAGTGTAACACAATGTTTGGTCGAACAAAAGTGCGATTTTTATTGAAGTAGGGAAACGTTTACATCAAATGGAAAGCTAGAACTATGATAAACTAGGAACTGCCTTAACTTCAAACTGAGCTATAGATCTGAACTTTAGAAGTAGTACTTGATGAGGTGAGTAGCGTGCCATGGGTGCTTCAGCTGTTCACCATCAGGATTGGCAATCATGTAAGTCCCTTCTTTGACCACTCGAGTAACTGCGTAAGGACCTTCCCAGTTGGGAGACAGTTTATTCTGTTGGGTTCTCCTTCCAGTTGCTTCAATCTTTCTTAACACGTGATCCCCTACTTGGAATGATCTAGTCTTTACCCTCTTGTCGTGGTAACTCTTGGTTCGCTGCTTGTAGCTGACCATTCGCAGGTAAGCTGTATCTCGCTTTTCGTCAACTAAATCCAGGTCGATCAATCTGTTAGTGTCATTCTGCTCTTGATCAAAGAAAGTCACTCTAGCATTAGGAAATTTGAGTTCAGCAGGTGCCATGGCCTCTGATCCATATGTGAGAGCAAATGGGGTTTCCCCCGTAGGCCCCCGAGTGGTTGTACGAACTGCCCAAAGAGCAAGGGGGAGTTCGTCCAACCAATTGTTACGTCGACCAACCAAGCCTGTCTTTAGTGCGAATAGGACGAGTTTATTTGCTGCTTCAGCTTGCCCATTTCCTTGAGGATAGGCGACAGATGACTGCCAATGCTTGATCCCTACTCGAGTCATTTCTGCTTCGAAAGCCCTTGAGAATTGTAAGCCATTGTCTGATACTATGGCTCGAGGAAATTCAAATCTACACCAGATGAAGTCGTGAATGAAGTTAATTACATTTTCCTCTGTTATGCAAGCTAGTGATTTAGCTTTGACCCACTTGGTGAAGTAGTCGATTGCAACGATCACATACTTGCAATTTCCTCGGGCGGGTGGGAAGGGTCCAATTAAGTCGATGCCCCACATGTCAAATGGCCAAGCTGCAATCACGGGGGTTTGCTCCATTGTAGGCATATGAGGTAGGTTGGCAAACCTTTGGCATTGATCACATTGCTGGACAAAGTCATGTGTGTCAGCTCTCATATGTGGCCAATAATATCCCAGAGTGATCAATTTGTCGGCTAGAGTCCTGGCCCCCGGGTGTCCACCAAAAATTCCACTGTGAACCTCATGCATCAACTGTGTGATTTCTTGAGGATGAATGCACTTTAATAAGGCCCTGGTATATGATCTTCTGAACAGCATGCCTCCTTGGATGACATATCTCGGAGCTTTCTTTTTGACAGCTCGAGCCTTCTTCTCGTCTTCTGGGAGCTCGCCACTTTCCGTGCACGCTTTCATTTCTCGATCCAAGACTTCTCATAAACCCAACTTCTCGAAGGGTCTTCTATGCATTGAATTTTGACCCTTTCATAAGCCGGGCTCTCAAGGTAAGAGACGGGTTCTTCATGTGGCTCATCGATGTAGCTAGCTTTGAGAGTAAGTCGGCTAACTCATTGTCTTCTCGACCAATCCTTCGATCTCCCAAAACTCCAAGTCTTTTGTCGCCTTCTTCACTAGGTCATGATACTTGACTAGAGTAGAGTTCAAAGACCTCGTACTCTCCTGACCCGGTCGACTATCAACCGTGAGTCACAATATGCCATGATTTTCGTAGCTCCGAAGCACTTGGCATACTCTATGGCCGCTACGAAGGCTTCATACTCCGCCCGATTGTTGGATGCATCGAACTTGAACCTTAGTGACTCCTCATACACCGGTTCCTGCACTCGGCTCAATCAAAACAATCCCAGCTCCACCGACACTCTTGGTAGCCGACCCATCCGAGTAGACTTTCCAACAATCGTCTGTAGGTTGATGACGACTGGGATTCGGCTCCTTCCCTTCGACTTTCTCTTCGAGCTCGCACCTCGCTATCTTCCTTGCGTAAACGCCGCTCGACTCAAGAAATCGCCTAGAGCTTGAGCCTTCAATGTTTTCGAGGTCGATACTCGATGTCGAATTCCGTGAGGGAATTTGACCAATTGAGTAAGCGACCTGAACTTTCTAGTTTATGAAGAATTTTTCTTAGGGGGGCATTCGTGAGCACAACAATAGGGTGAGCCAGGAAATAAGCTCGCAGCTTCCTTGAGGCTACGACTAGAGCATATGCGACCTTTTCTCGCATTGTAATATCTCGCCTCTACATCGGATAGGGCCTTGCTAACATAGTAAATCGGCTTTTGATGACCTTCCTCTTCTCTAAACAAGATCGCCGCCACCGACTTGTCTCCCACGCATGTATACACGAACAAGGTCTCACCGTAGCCTGGCCGCTCAATAGTGGGGGAGTAGCAAGGTATTCTTTGAGTTGTTGGAACGACGAATGACATTCGGCCGTCCACTCAAAGTTTTTCGTTCCCCTCAATGATTTGAAGAAGGGGAGAGACCTTTCAGCTGACTTGGATATAAAACGACCTAGGGCTGCCACCCTTCCGTTAAGTCGCTGCATCTCCTTTATACTTGTAGGTTCCTTCATCTTGACTAAAGCCTTGATCTTCTCAGGGTTAGCTTCTATACCTCTCTGGGACACCATGAATCCAAGGAACTTGCCAGCTGCTACTCCAAAGACACACTTGCTAGGGTTGAGCTTTATGTCGTTTGCTCGCAGATTGGCGAATGTTCCTTTTAGGTCGACCACGTGACGTCCGGCCTTAGTTTTGATGACCATATCATCGACGTAGGCCTCCATGTTTCGGCCAATTTGTGAAGCAAAGACCTTGTTGACCATACGTTGATAAGTCGCCCCTGCGTTCTTCAATCCAAATGGCATCATAAACAGTGTAGCAATAGATGCCACCGCCGCTTTGGAAAGGCTGTCTTCACTATGTCATCCTCGTGCATCTTGATCTGGTGGTAGCCCGAGTAGGCGTCTAGGAAGCTGAGGGTAGAGTGACCAGCAATGGAATCAACAAGTTTGTCGATTCTAGGAAGAGGATAGCTGTCCTTCGGGCAAGCAAGGTTTAGAGTGGTGAAGTCGACACACATCCTCCATTTGCCATTTGACTTCTTCACCATGACCACATTGGCCAACCATGTTGTATGAGTGGCCTCTTTAATTATACCTGCACTCAAAAGTTTTTGTACCTCAGCTTTTATGGCCTCTTCCTTATCATGAGCAAAGCTTCTCAATTTCTGGGGTCTGTGCTTTATAGTCGGGTTGACCTCAAGCCTATGAACGTCGACTTCTTCCTTGATTCCCCTCATGTCCTCTACTCTCCATGCAAAGACATCATTACTTTATTTCAGTAGATCGATGATCTCTGCTCGCTCCTCGTCTGATAGCTGCTTTCCTATTTGAATTTTCTGCTCCGGATAAGAGGGATTTGTGATCACTGATTCTAGCTCATCAATAGCCTGTAGCTCTGGGCCATCCCTGAACTGTAGGGTCTCAATGATGATTTCCTTCACTTTCTGCCTCTCTTCGGCCCCCAAATGTGGAGCTTCCTCGCCTATCATGTCATCTAGCTTATCGCCGATCTCATCGGTGGCGGCCCCCGAGTTATTGTCGACCCGGGAGGCATAGGTTGCCTATGATGACTTGGTCGACCATAACTACATCTCGGATCGACCGCCGCGGCTTCTGAGTGACGTGTCGACTCAACCATGACCTCGTCATTTGAGCGATAGGTCGACTCCTCCACATAGGTGATCGCGACGCCGAGTAGTTTTGGTGACCGATCGGGACACTTTAAGTATCCTTCCGCCATTTCAATCTCTAGCTCTCTTTTCTTTCTTTCTCGTAGGACATGGTCTAGATATGCTCGAGCCGTACCTTGTACACAATCGACTCCAAACAGGGGTTGGAAATTTGACTCGCCGATGGGGATCGACGCCACCATTCCAAGTTCGACCCGACTCAGAATACCAAGGATAGCAAAGATAGTTACCTGCTCACATCTATCACAATAAATTTTACCTTAGAAACGACCCCGTAAGGGTGCCGGCCTAGGTCGACATCTAGCTCGATCTCGTCCCTTAGCGTCGACTCGATGATTTGTGAAGCCCTCCAACCTCGCCATCATATCTTTCAAGCCGCTCGTTGGAAAGACCCATCTCCTGGAAGGTTTTGTAGAACAATGTCTTTGCAGCCCCCGTGTCGACTAAGAGTCTGCTCGTCGTACATCCGTCGATAAGGCCTGGGATAACGAGAACTTGCTCTCTAGCCGCCATATTGGTTGCAAACTCATGGGGGTAGAAGTTGATCACCTCATCTCTGACATCTCTCCTTGGAGACACATGTGGGGTTTGTTGAGTTGAAATATTTTATTTTTGATGGCTGTGTTGCTGGCTTGCTCTGTGATGACCCCCAAGTTCAATCTGGGTTGCCTTGGTCCCTGATGTCCACCTGCTGGTTGCACGCCTCCACCAGCTTGAGGCCTTTTAACATAAGCGTCGAGCCTTCCCTGGTCGACCATTCTCTGGATGATACGTTTCGTGCCTAAGCAATCCTCTCGTGAGATGACCCGTATCTTTATGGTAATCACAAAGATTTGCTATTGTCCCTTCTAAACTTGTTGCCCGGGTTCATTGGGCCGGTGGGGCCAACTCGACCGCATTCATTATTTCTGTTTGACTCACCGTCAGGGGAGTGAAAACTTTGGGCACCTTCTCCGTCGCCCTGGTCATGTTCTTTCCATTTTTGTTATTTCCCCCATTTTTGGCTGAGTCCTTCTTATCATCGGCGACCTTAACCTTGGGGCCTTTCCCATTCTTCTTTTCTTTCCTCTCCTCGGCTAATGCCACATTATAAGCCTTCTCGAACAACTCCTGTCGAGTGGTGACTGTTCGAACCGTAAGCTCATAATCCATGTCTACCGAGGAAATGCCATTTCGGAAGCAATTGATCACCTCCCTGTCAGTAAGATCCTCCTCAATCTTGTCAACCATTTCTTTAAACTTGGTGTAGTAGCTCATGGAGCTTTCACTTTTCCCTTGCACCAAGTTGTTTAAGTCGGTGACAGTCACTTTCCGAGCTCCAGCAGTTGAGAAGCGCTCTAGGAATTTTGTCCTCAAACTCATCCAGGAGGAGATGCTACCAACTGCCAAACCATTAAACCATGTTAGGGCTGCCCCTGTGAGTGTGCTTATGAGGGCTTTGCACATATTTTCGTCCTCATTGGAGACAAAGCACATCATAGCTTCTAGGTGTTCCACGTGGCTTTTTGCATTGGTGGCCCCTGAGTACTTCTCCAGAAGTGGCAATCTGAAACCAGCAGGAGGTCGGCTATCGATCAAATCCTTGAATAAAGGTCGAAGAGCAAAGTCAATTCGTTCGACCTTTCCAGTATCATTCTTCTTCTCACCTCCCATTGTTCAAACTTCCTTTTCCATACAGCCCACTCCCTAGCATCGGGTCCCGTCTTCTCCAAAGAGGGGAACAACATTTGACCTTCGACCCTCACTTCGGGGAGTTACTTGTCTCGCTTCTCCTATCCTCGCGGAAGGTGACCTTATCGACCCGACCGCGACCCGCGCCCTCATCTCTTGTTGGCGACCTCGCGCCTTTCGCTTCGAGTGGCGACCCGCGCCTATCATCCCCGGGTGGCGACTGCGCTCCTCTCTCATAGGCGACCTGCGCCCATTCCTTCCCCGTGGGATTGAGACCTCTCGTCCCGGGCCGGAGATCTACGCCTACTTCGATTTGCCTCTAGCCGCGTCCTCGGTCCGACTATGCCTCCGCTCCCTCGTTCCTAGCGAGACTAGCCCTGTGTCATCACCGGGAATGTGAATGGGTGATCGAGGCCGCACCACCATCCTTTCGATCAACGTTCGACCCACGGTTTCGCTTTGGCCCGGTGCTCCCGGCACGCTCCCTATTAGAAATTTGAGATGGGGCCACTCTCTCGCACCTTCGTCCGCCTCGTTCGCTCCTCCATCGCCAATAACTCGCCGAAATCCGAGCTCGCTCCATCGCATTTCCTTTCTACTTAGTGGATTGGATGAGGGACCCGCCCTCGCTTCCAATATTCATTTGTCCAATCTGACGCTGAGGAGGTGGAACTCCTTGTCCCTCCATAGGACGCTTCTCTCTCCTTGCATCTGGCAATCCTCTGCCATCAGCTACACTGTTTGAGCGTGTTGCCTTAGCATGATGACGAAGAGGAGGAGGAGGAGGAGGAGGAGGAGGCAAATCTGCATTCACATTGGTAGTAGCATTGGTGTTGGCATTCACTTCATTGAATTCATCAGAAGCCTCTGCAACATGCCCGTCTGGGGTTACCATGGTTGTGGATTGAAGAAAACTTCGAGGTCAAGCTATGCACTCGTTCCCGCAATGGAACCAAACCGATGCCGCAGAAATGTGCTTATCAATCTTCCTCCACGTGGTAGACCGATCACCTAGCTTCTTGACCTGAAATCAGAACCCACGACTAGCCGGATGTGTCTCCGGCTTAGACCCTCGGGCGTGAGAGTAAGTATTTGATGATTGGAGAGCTAAAATGTATTGAATAATAGAATTCTGATAGCAAAATAACAGTTACCTTATAACCGTGGTAGTGATGAAGTATTTATAGTTGATGAGAGCGGTTATTTTTGATGGGCTACATGAGCTTCGTGATTCTTGGGACAGTTACACATCATGGGAACGTGTCCTGATATGGCTCCTGATTTGTAGGGAACCGGTTATGGAAAGAATTATTGCTTGTACGCCTGTAACCGTTAGGTCGACGCTTGTTCGATAGGTCGAGGTCGACACTTGTGTTTGGGTCGACCTGACTGTCGGGTAGAGCTGGATCGTACCCGAAATATGATTGGGTTATAAGGTCGGACTAAGCTAGATCGGGACCTAATAGGTCGAACAATGAACTTAGTCGACTGATGCATGAGATGGGCTTTGAGCCATGTAACGATTGGGCCTGGCCCACTGAGAATGGGTAGAAATGACTTGCTTGAGGACCTGGCTTTACTCGCTTGCCCGCCTAGATACTTTTGGTATGTTCAATAATAATAATTTTACTAATCATAAAAATAAAGAATCTACTATATATATTAGCAAAAGTTTTTCAAGCTCCAAGAAAACTCCAAGTGGCACAATGTCATGGCCAATCTTTTCATCATCCACCAATCACAATCATCCATTTGAAATTCAATTAGTAACTTTTAAAGATTTTTTTTTTTAAATCCGATTTATTTGACCTCAATTATTTTATAATAAATTAGTTTTTTTTATAAAAAAAATTACACCAAAATTCATAATTTTTTTTCTTTTTAAATAGAGATTTCTTTCCATTTGATTTGGATAGAGAAAAAAACCCTCTTTTATAAATATAAATTTATTAATTATCCTTTGTTACTTTTTCTTTTTTATTTTTCAATATCTTTTTAGTGAAAATTAATTAAGATTGAAGTATTTATTTTTAATTATAAATGATAATAATAATAATAATAATAATAATAATAATAATAATAATAATAATAATAATAATAATAATAATAATAATTTTACTAATCATAAAAATAAAGAATCTACTATATATAATAGCAAAAGTTTTTCAAGCTCCAAGTGGCACATTATCATTGGCCAATCTTTCTATCATCCACCAATCACAATCATCCATTTGAAATTCAATTAGTAATTTTTAAATATTTTTTTTTTAAATCCGATTTATCTGACCTCAGTTATTTTATAATAAATTAATTTTTTTTAAAAAAAAGTACACCAAAATTCATAATTTTTTTTCTTTTTAAATAGAGATTTCTTTCGTTTGATTTGGATAGAGAAAAAAACCCCTCTTTTTTAAATATAAATTTCTTAATTATCCTTTGTTAATTTTCCTTTATTATTTTTCAATATCTTTTAAGTGAAAATTAATTAAGTGTGAAGTATTTATTTTAAATTATAAATGATAATAATAATTATAATAATAATAATAATAATAATAATAATAATAATAATAATAATAATAATAATAATAATAATAATAATAATAATAATAATAATAATAATAATAATAATAATGTTACTAATCATAAAAATAAAGAATCTACTATACATAATAGCTAAAGTTTTTCATGCTCCAAGAAAACTCCAAGTGACACAATATCATTGGCCAATTTTTCCATCATCCATCTATCACAATCATCCATTTGAAATTCAATTAGTAACTTTTAAAGATTTTTTTTAATCCGATTTATTTGACCTCAATTATTTTATAATAAATTAAATTTTTTTAAAAAAAATTTTACTCCAAAATTCATTATTTTTTTTCTCTTTAAATAAAGAATTCTTTCATTTGATTTGTATATATGTAAGGGTTTTGATTGAAAGAAAGAAATAAAGTGAAAGAAGAGAGATGGGATGGAAGTGAGAGAGAGAGAGGAAAGGGGAGGTGTGAGGAGAGAGAGATAAATTGATCAGAGAAAAAGAAAAGAAAGAAAAGAAAAAAGAAAAGAAAAAGAGATAGAGAAAAAGAAAGAATCAGGATATGGATATATGGTGTGAGAGAGTGATTGTGACATGTCTATGTATATATATGTATGGCATTGAGAAAGTAGATTGACTTTTGATTTGATCTAGAGATTTGAGTGTTTAGAGGAGGAAAAAGAAGGAGAAATCCATTGAATAAGGATAGGGGCTGTTTAACATTAACAGAATTGGTAAATTGTTCATCGAATATTAATAGAAATCAGATAATAGAAACAGTTCATGGATTGTCATTAGCAATAGTTATCAATGGGGTATTGAAACTAGCTTATAGCATACATCTTTTAGAAGGAGTCAACTTTATTTACTGTAATGCTTTAAGTTAAGTGAAATAATTAGATTCTGACTAGCAATTATTATATTTTATTGTTATTAGATTTTGGGAAGCGAAATTAGGAGCGGTCAGTTCCGGTGCTAGCTAACTACGATAAGGTAAGGGATTTACGTCTCCTAGTCCTATTGTATATCGTTATTTATTGACCCTCCGTTCCTAGAGTAATTATTGTTTGACCGTTATGGCCGGTAATTTTTGATTGGAACTCACTCTAAGCGTTTCCGTCAGTTAAATTAAATCTGACTTTAAATTGACATTGAATTATTGGTCAATTAAAGAACCTCATTGATAAAAGAATGATCACTTAATGACACCCATTATTTGTGTGTTAATATTGATGCACTATTGATACCTGGTCATTAGGGTTAGTTCATGACATGCCTATGTGGCATTAACCATCGATATCGACACCACTGAAATTGTGATTATATAGGCTATCCGGATATACCGAAACATTGATACATCGACTATTGTACCCCTTTGGGTTACTTTTAAATATTGATTTGATGAGAAGAATATTAAGTAATCATAATTGATTTTACGCATTATCGAATATTGAATTGTGCCATGATTTCCTTTCTTTGTGTTAAGAAGAAGATTATTGTTTGGATTTATTAATTTGTCCGTTTCATCGAAAATTGTTTATTGATACACTCTTTGAGGTCAACCCTTCTTAGAAACCGAAGGGGCAACGTAGGACCTTACTGAGCATTGTTCACTCACCTTTTTTCGAATTCTATTTCTTCAGGTTATAAGTAGGAAAGCAAGGCTTTCAGTGGAGACATCTTTGAGGCAGACCCGAATAATTAAAGTAGTGATTTTCATATTTTAAGTAGACTTTTATTGAGATTGTAATAAATGCCATAAAGGAGTTTTGATGGCTACTAGCCGTTAGTAGTGAAAGACAATTGTTATGCTTTCGTTATCTATTTTGGTTTGTGGTTAGATGTACTAGCCGTGGAGATTTAAATTGTAGTTTGTGACCGTTAATCCTTTATTTTGGGGGACGGATTTATATTATTTAAAGATATTATGATACTCGGAAATTCGGGTCGTTACAGTTGGTATCAGAGCAGTGGGATTAGAACTTGAAAGGGATAAGAACTCTGATATTGAATAGCTTTAAGTATTGGAATATCACATGTGGAAAAGCTTTTAGGAAAATTTCCATTAAAAGATATATTGGAAACTTAAGGGATGTTTTTTTTAGACTAAAATTTCCGTATGGCATTATTTTTTTGTGGTTGGAACTAAAAAGGGTTAAAATTTTCATCTTTTGCTAGGAAGCAGGATGAGAACCTACCAAACTGCTTGGAAGACTACGAATGGAAAAGCACATTTGTTACCCACAAGGATTCCAAGGAGCGAGTTCCTAAGAAAGAGGGAGGAAGTTGAAAAATATGAAAACATGTACTTGAGAGAGAAGGCAAATAACATAACTATGGGAGAAAGGTTGGAAGCTACAGAAGAGCGGTTGGAACAAGCATTAAGTAAGATTCAATTTCTCCAACAGCAGCTAGAAGTGGCTAAAAACAGGATCCAAGAGTTGGAAAATCGAGAAGTAGACATTGAAGAGGACGTACAATTGGTGTGAATGTGATTAAGTACTTGGTGGTTAAGCCAGTACCTTATGGATTTTAGTTAAGGAATAGTAATTAATGTACTCTCTCCTTTAAAGTTAATAAAAGGAAAAAAAATTATTATATATGTTACCAATTATGTGAACATGTATAATTGTGTAGTTACTTGTCCCATATCCAATATTTTGATTGATACCCATTGAGCACTATCGAGACCGAATCGAAAGTTATATCGACATCGAAATTGAAATTGAACAAGTCGAATGTACTTGAAACCATTGATTATGGACACGTATAAGGTAGACTAATTATATTACCTTGCTTAGTAATTACAAAATTGTGATTGTTAACTTTTGGTAATAGGCAATGGAAGGAGGAAGAGGTAGAGGTCGTACGGGTCGAGGAGGCCGAGGGGGCCGAAGCGGTAGTGTCCCAGACTCTGAGTCTATAGGAGAGGGAGGCCGTAACCATGGCCAGAAATAGTAATGGGAACAACCAGGGTCACTTGACCCGATTCTTACCGCTCCGATTCGACGTTAACACAAAGTGCCAGGGGATAGGTTAGACAAATCGACATTAGCTAGCGGACAAAGAAGCCTTAATCAAGCCAACGCACCTCCACCACCTCCACCTGTTAGAGATCCACTGGCGCTATTCCAGAAGCATAATCCAGAGTATTTCTCTGGTGCACCAGGCGAGAAGCCTGAAGAATGGATAAAAGGCATTGAAAGAATTTTTTGCACTTTGGAGTGTACTAGCGAGCAGAAGGTAACTTTTTCTACTTTTGTGTTAAAGGGGGAAGCCATGATTTGGTGGGAGACAGTAATCCAGGCAGGTGTGGCTCATGGGGTAACCAATTATACTTGGGAGATGTTTCTGGAAGCTTTTAATGACAAATTCTACCCCCCGATTGTGAAGAATATGAAGATATCGGAGTTTATGAATCTAACTAAGGATCCCTGACTGTGGAGGAATATTTGGCAAAGTTTCTGGAGTTATCCCGTTTTGCCCCGAGGTTCTTTGATGATGAAGAACAGAAGGCTAGGAAATTTGAGGCTGGATTGAATTCGAAGCTGAAATACAGATTGGTACCACTAGAGCTCCCAACTCTAGCTCAAGTGGCAAATAAGGCTCGAGTAGTTGAACTGGATGCGAAGGAGTATCAAAGTTCTAGAGACAATAAGAAGCGGGGAGTTGAACGCGATACGGGGAAGGAAAGCGGTCAGACTAGTAAGAATGGGAATGATAGTGGGAACTATAAGAAGCGGACTACTGAAGAAAATCGCCCTAGGGGAGGCCCTCCAGCTACCAATAATTGCTATCAAAACAACAAGAACTATCAGGGAGGTCAAAATGGGCATAAGGGCCAGAATCAGGACGTGGCTACACCAATCTGTCGTACTTGTGGGAGGAAGCATAAAACTGAAGAGTGTTACTGGAACACAGCCTCTTGCTTTAACTGTGGTAAACGTGGGCAAAAGATAAAAGACTGCCCTAACCAAGAAGACTGCACCGAAAGGAAATGAGGGTAAAGACAAAGACAAAGACAAGTCGAATGGAAAGGGAAGGGTGTTCACTATGACAGCTAGGGATGCTCGGGCTTCTAATGATGTGGTGACAGGTACCGTTCAATTATGCAATCGAAATGTTTATGCTTTGATAGATTCAGGTGCTACTCATTCTGTGATTTCTTCCCGATTGGTCAGTCGTTTGAAATTGAAACCTGAAAATCTAGAGGTAAGCCTAGTAATTGATACACCCACCAATGAGGCCATTCAAATAAATTCGGTCTATAGATCTTGTACATTGAAAGTGGATGAGAGAAATTTGTCTATTGACTTCATTGAGTTAGACCTCCGGGATTTTGATGTCATTTTAGGTATGGATTGGTTAGGCATATCATGCAAAGATAGATTGTTTTAAGAAAGAGGTGGTATTTTTGTATTCCCCGGTGAACCGTAATTCTATGTTAAAGGGAAAAGGCTTGAGCGAAAGTCGTGGTTCATATCGTTCTTAAAGGCTCGAAAGATGTTGAAGAAGGGTTGTGAAGGGTTTTTAGCTTCTATTATTGACACTAGAAAGGAAGGCATTAATATCGAAATGGTCCCAATCGTAAATGAGTTTGTAGATGTTTTCCCGAGGACTCACAGTGGAATACCGCTGAGCGAGAAGTTGAGTTTTCTATTGACCTGGTCCCCGGCACAGTCCTATCTCTAAGGCACCCTACGTAATGGCACCCGCGAACTTAAGGAATTAAAAGAACAAGCATAAGAGTTATTAGAGAAAGGCTTGATAAGACCTAGTGTCTCACCTTGGGGTGCTCCCGTATTGTTCGTGAAGAAAAAGATGGGTCTATGAGTTTGTGCATCGATTATAGAGAGTTGAATAAGGTGACGGTGAAGAATAAGTATCCTTTGCCAAGGATTGACGATTTGTTTGACCGCCAGGGGAGCGTGTTATTTTTCCAAGATTGATCTTCGTTCGGTTATCACCAATTGAGGGTAAGGAAGGAAGATGTCTCTAAGACAAAGCATTTAGGACCCGGTATGGTCATTATGAGTTCTTAGTGATGCCTTTTGGGTTGACGAATGCTCCTGCAGTGTTTATGGAACTAATGAATAAGGTGTTCCAAAAAATTTTAGATCGATGTGTTATTGTGTTTATTGATGACATCCTAGTTTACTCTAAAACGAAGGAAGAACATGTGGAACATTTGAGGTTAGTACTGCAGATTTTGAGAGAACAAAAGTTATATGCTAAGTTTAAGAAGTGCGAATTTTGGATTGAAGAAGTAGCTTTTCTGGGTCATGTAGTGTCCAAGGAAGGTATATCGGTGGACCCATCGAAAATAGAAGCAGTGGTGAATTGGGAAAGACCGACCACAGTGACTGGAGTTTCTTGGGGTTAGCTGGTTATTATAGGAGTTTCGTGGAAGGATTTTCCAAGATATCATTGCCATTGACAAAATTGATGCAAAAGGATGTTAAGTTTGAATGGACAGAGGAATGCGAGGCCAATTTTCAAGAGTTGAAGAAGCGATTAGTGTCTGTGCCGATTCTTACTCTGCCATCGGAGGTGGTGGGTTTTGTGATTTATAGTGATGCTTCATTGAAGGGGTTAGGTTGTGTTCTAATGCAGAATGAGAAGGTGATCGCTTATGCATCTCGTCAGTTGAAGATCTATGAGAGAAACTACCCAACTCATGATTTAGAATTGGCGGCAATAGTTTTTGCTTTGAAAATTTGGAGACATTATTTGTATGGGGTACATTGTGAAATATATACAGACCATAAAAGTCTGAAGTATATTTTCACCCAGAAGGAGTTGAACATGCGTCAAAGAAGGTGGTTGGAATTACTAAAGGACTATGATTGTACCATCTTGTATCATCCAGGAAAAGCTAATAAGGTGGCGGAGGCTTTAAGCCGTAAGAACCGAGGTAGTTTAGCGATGCTATTGACAAGAAAGGAAATTGCATTGGAGGACATTGAACCTGTGTGCTTAGAAGTGAAGGTTAGTAGTAAAAGAGGATGTTTGGAGCACTTGAGCGCGCAACCTGTTTTATTAGAGAGGATTAAAGTGGCTCAATCTATTGACCCGAAATTAGTAGAGATTTTGGACAAACTAAAGGATGGGGAGTCATCTGAGTTTAAAGTGGGTAGTGACAACATGTTAAGATATCGGTCAAGGATCTGTTTTCCAGATGATGAGAGTATTAAATGAGAAATCCTTGAAGAAGCTCATTGTTCTAGATTCGCAGTGCACCCTGGTAGCACGAAGATGTACCAAAATGTGAAGGATACGTATTGGTAGATCAACATGAAGAGAGATGTAGCAGACTTTGTGGCTAAGTGTTTGGTGTGCCAACAGATAAAGTGCGAACATCAGAGGCCGGGTGGTTTATTACAGTCGTTATCGATTCCTGAATGGAAGTGGGAACACATTGCCATGGATTTTGTGGTGGGACTGCCAAGGACCCTAAAGGGTCATAATGCAATTTGGGTGATCATTGATAGGTTGACCAAGTCGGCTCACTTCTTAGCTTTCAAAATTACTGATTCCATGGAAAAGTTAGCCAAAAATGTATGTTGATGAGATAGTTAGACTTCATGGAGTGCCAATATCGATTGTGTCCGATAGAGATGCTAGATTCACATCAAAATTTTGGGGAAGTTTACAAAGAGCATTGGGGACTCAATTGAACATGAGTACCGCATTTCCTTCGCAGACAGATGGACAGTCAGAGCGGACTATTCAAACACTTGAGGATATGCTTCAGGCGTGCTCATTGGATTGGCGAGGCTCTTGGGATGAACATCTAACCTTAGTGGAATTCGCGTATAATAACAGTTTTCACTCTAGTATTGGCATGGCACCGTATGAAGCCTTGTATGGTAGGAAATGTCATTCGCCAACTTGTTGGGACAAAGTGGGCGAGAGAAAGTTATTGGGACCCGAATTGGTTCAAGTGACTACTGAAAAGATCCAATTCATAAAGAAGAGATTATTGACAGCACAAAGTAGACAGAAATCATATGCAGACAAACATCGTCATGAATTTAAGTTTGATGTGGGAGATCATGTATTCTTAAAGATATCCCCTACGAAGGGTGTTATGAGATTCGAAATCAGAGGAAAGCTTAGTTCGAGGTATGTCGAACCCTTTGAGATTCTTGATCGAGTGGGAGACGTGGCTTATAGACTGGCATTGCCGTCGGCTCTGTCGGGAGTCCACAATGTTTTTCATTTGTCCATGTTACGAAAGTATGTCCCTGACCCAAGTCATGTCATTGAATTTGAATAGTTACGTTTTCGAGCGGATCTGAGTTATGATGAAGAACCGATTCGAATTGTGGATAAGAAGGACCAAGTATTAAGAAAGCGCATCATCCCATACGTGAAGGTTCAGTGGAGTAACCATACTGTTCGAGAAGCTACATGGGAGCTTGAAAGTGAGATGCGGGAGAAATACCCTAAATTTTTCACCGAATGAGGTGCGTCAAGTTTAGAGGACTAAACTTATTTTAAGGGGGTGAGAATGTAATATACGGGTATTTTTTTGATATATTATAATAGAAAAAAAAATTATTAATTAATTAATGTATCAGTTAACTTTTGAAAATTTGAGAGCCATGAAATTGGAAAGTTGTATCAGTTAACTTTTGGAAATTAGAGAGCCATGGGAAAATGAAAGCCAACCTAGGAATGTAGAGAGTCAACCCAAATCATCCCATATAAATTATTGTACCGCCCTATTGCTAAAAATCCATCAGATATTGGGGTTGCTTCCGAAATTGAGAGATAAGGGGGAGAGCTGCGGCAGAGTAGAGCTGATGCATGAGAAGAAATAGTAAAGCTAAAAGAGGTAAGTGCCTTTCCTCCATTTAAAATTTTAATACGTATGTGGTAGATTGATGTGTAGTACTGTTGTTGGTACAATTGTTATTGTTTTTTTATGCAAAAAGGATAAAGAAAGAGTGAGGGAAAAGAAAAGAGAGAGAGAGAAATGGGTGAACCGAAAGAGAGAGAAAGAAATTGTCAGGAAAAGAGTAGGTGTTTGAATTCATAAATGTGGTATTTGCATATGGGAAGGATCTATTTGCAAATTTAGTAGGGACCTCTATCAAAAAGAGAAATATTTTGGGTTATGTGTATGTGATAGTGATGCTTAGATGTATATATATATGTATGGGTTTTTATTGAAAGAAAGAAAAAAGTTAAAGAAGAGAGATGGGACGGAAGTGAGAGAGAGGAAAGGGGAGGTGTGAGGAGAGAGAGAGAGAAATGGATCAGAGAAAAAGAAAAGAAAGAAAAGAAAAAAGAAAAGAAAAGAGATAGAGAAAGAATCAGGATAGGGATACATGGTGTGAGAGAGTGATTGTGACATGTCTATGTATATATATGTATGGGCATTGAGAAAGTAGATTGACTTTTGATTTGATCTGGAGATTTGAGTGGTTAGAGGAGGAAAAAGAAGGAGAAATCCATTGAATAAGGATAGGGGTTGTTTAACATTAACATAATTGGTAAATTGTTCATCGGATATTAATAGAAATCAGATAATAGAAACAATTCATGGATTGTCATTAGCAATAGTTATCAATGGGGTATTGAAACTAGCTTATAACATACATCTTTTAGAAGGAGTCAACTTTAATGCTTTAAGTTAAGTGAAATAATTAGATTCTGACTAGAAATTATTATATTTTATTGTTATTAGATTTTGGGAAGCGAAATTAGGAGCGATTAGTTTCGGTGCTAGCTAACTACGATAAGGTAAGGGATTTACGTCTCCTAGTCCTATTGTATATCGTTATTTATTGACCCTTCGTTCCTAGAGTAATTATTGTTTGACCGTTATGGCCGGTAATTTTTTATTGGAACTCACTCTAAGCGTTTCCGTCAGTTAAATTAAATCTGACTTTAAATTGACATTGAATTATTGGTCAATTAAAGAACCTCATTGATAAAAGAATGATCACTTAATGACACCCATTATTTGTGGGTTAATATTGATGTACTATTGATACCTGGTCATGAGGGTTAGTTCATGACATGCCTATGTGTCATTAACCATCGATATCGACACCACTGAAATTGTGGCTATATAGGTTATTCGGATATACCGAAACATTGATACATCGACTATTGTACCTCTTTGGGTTACTTTTGAATATTGATTTGATGAGAAGAATATTAAGTGATCATAATTGATTTTATGCATTATCGAATATTGAATTGTGCCATGATTTCCTTTCTTTGTGTTAAGAAGAAGATTATTGTTTGGATTTATTAATTTGTCCGTTTCATCGAAAATTGTTTATTGATACTCTTTGAGGTCAACCCTTCTTAGAAACCGAAGGGCGACGTAGGACCTTGCGAGCATTGTTCGCTCACCCTTTTTCTAATTCTATTTCTTCAGGTTATAGCGGGGAAAGCAAGGCTTTCGGTGGAGACATCTTTGAGGCGGACTAGAATAATTAAAGTAGTGATTTTCATATTTTAAGTAGGCTTTTATTGAGATTGTAATAAATGTCATAAACGAGTTTTGATGGCTACTAGCCGTTAGTAATGAAAGGCAATTGTTATGCTTCCGTTATCTATTTTGGTTTGTGGTTAGATGTACTAGCCATGGAGATTTAAATTGTAGTTTGTGACCGTTAATCCTTTATTTTGGGGGACGGATTTATATTATTTAAAGATAGATATTATGATACTCAAAAATTCGGGTCGTTAGCCTCGGCAAAACTCTCGGAACAAACGAAGAATCCATGGCAAAAATGGAGGTTTCTAGAGAAAATGGGGAAGAAGACTCGAAGGGATTGCAAATGGTAAATGGGAGAAAATCAGACTTTCTGTGACTCTTATATCCTTCCCAAAAGCAAGACAAGTCGGCACGGACCACTTTGCATGCTGGATGTGTCCGTGCAGACCAATTTGCAGCCTGGCCCCACATTTTTTAGCAAACTGCAAAATAGCTACTGCTCTCGGTAGGACCTTACCCCCAACTGTTCAAAAGCCTGGCCAATGCCATTTACGGCCACCATACACTAACAACAAATGCATTCCCAGCTCATGCGACATGCACAAAATAAAAATAAGCTAGCAACAATTCCTAGGTCAATCCCGGAAATCACGAATACGTCATTACATCTTAAAATAAAATACTTTGTTGTGCAAAATACAAGTGTTTTGTTACAGATACCAGATGTCTGTTGCTCTACAAATACAAAAATAAAACAATGAAAAGAGGGAAAGCAAAAGAGCCCTAATCCGACTCATCATCGCCATACCGAGTTCAAGGGTACTGCTCAAACCCCTCCTGACTATCCCTCTCCAGGTACTCCTGCACATCCTTATATGTGACAGTGACCTTTCCCCTGGTCGTCCTCCTCTTCCTCAAAGGGCGCCCAGCACAGCATGGCAGGATAGCCCACCATGGCCTCATCTTCCCAGTCCCACAGCTGGCACCAGAAGATCTCATAGCACCACGCCTGTAACAAAAAAGCAGATAGTGTTCAGAACAAGAAAATGAAAGAGAAAAAGACCGTACAAAAGTATATATCCCCAGCAAACAAAAGTCGGCCATCAATGTAAAGCCCGAACTTTTCCCCAGTAGACAAAACACGAGGCAAGCATGCCCCCCACCAGTTCCAAACACTAGGTTCATACTCCTGAACCATCACTTCAGTCAGAGGACATAACACGTCCTCATGCACAACACCACCTCAGTTAGAGGACATAACACGTCCTCATGCACGACGCCACTTCAGTCAGAGAACATAACACGTCCTTATGTATGATATCACCTCAGTCAGAGGACATAACACGTCCTCATGCACGACACATCACTTCAGTCAGAGGACATAACACGTCCTCATGCACGACATCACCTCAGTCAGAGGACATAACACGTCCTCATGCACGACTTCACTTCAGTCAGAGGACATATTGGAGGGAAATCATCAGTAAGTAACTAACACTAAAAGTTAACCGTTATTTAGTTTAAACCCAAAACTAACATAATAAATCAGGAACTTAACAAAATTAGACGGAAATTAACAAAAAGCAATAAATAAGAATAAAAATAAAGACTATTTATGCAATCGGGTGTGAGCGGTAAAAGGTGGGGTGTCTACACACGCTAACGGGAAAATATCGAGCAAATTTCGTGTTGGGGTCGTATTCGGCTGAGAAAGTAATACTTGCGAACTAAAACACAGGATAGAAATGGAAACAGCAGTCCAACGACCAAAGTGACATAACTCCTGACCTCAAGTACAGTGCTGGTGCAGTCTGATTGGTCCACGTGTTCACTTTTGTCCTTTTGTTCATAAGTTGTTGATAAGATTGTACGGACCTCACTTGACATTTTGGGATGAAGGACATCTGTCACCTTTTCAAAATTCTTTTAAACTCTGAGTGACTGTTAGACACGTTGATTTAACTTGCAGTTAACTCAATGTTGCTGACGTGGATCAATCAGTCAAAGGTGGTCCAAAACTTCAAGTCTTCAATCATTGGATGAGGTTTGAGAGATGCGATCTACTGAGTGTGGTTTTATGTTGAGGTTTGCACATGCGGTTTGCTTAGTGCGGTTTCATACATGAGGTTTGCACTAGCACTGCGATTTGCATGACTTCAAAACCTCTTTACTTGAAACCTCATGTCCAATGTAATTTTTCCAGTCTTCAAGCCTAAATAAACTTATTATATAAATTGGACTTGTACTAAAAATTGAAGTCTAAGCTTCATTACATATGCGCCTAAAGTACAAAAAATATAGATGAGGTTATTATATTATTAAAATTAAAGCTAAAGTAAGGAGGGTTAAAGATTGATGTCATTACCTAATATAGCAAAGGCAAACATTGTACTTGATAAAAACATGTCCATAATAATTAACATGGTAAATCATGTCTCAAGTCAATGCACACACTAGCCTAAGTTATAGATTTCTATACTATTGAAAGATATAAAACTTACAGATTGGAAGTATAGAAATGCATTCAGTGTATACATAAAAAAATATGAGTTTAGGTTTAAGTATGTTGTTTAAACTGAATGTATAAACATCAAACAAAAAATATGAGTTTTAAATTTAAGTATATGTGCATGAGGTTTAAAACAATGCATTCATTGTTTTACAAATAAGCGGTTTGAATGAACAAGGTTTTGGGATCAACAATGATGTATTCTTTCATTACTACCTTTAAAAAGGTTTGAAATTTACATTTACAGGTATGAATGAAAATAACAGAACATTGAAACAAAAGCAAAAGAAGCAAAATTACAGTGCGGTTTTACTGGGGAGGTTGGAGTGGAACAACCTACTGAACATCTAAATCAACATAATTTTGAGCAGGAGGTCCATTTACAACCTCATCTACAATAGGGGTTCCTGAAAAATTGAAGGCAGAATTTTCAGCTCTCAAGATTCTTCCACTACAAGAAAAACAGCTTTTTGCGATGGCCAAAAGTCGTTGCCTATATAGAAGAAGCTGTCACATAAAGCTAAGGCGATTGGGAAAACAATCACCCAGGCAGCTGCGTAAAGCCTTGTCGCAAAAAGGTTACGCGATGGGAAATGCAGTCGCGTTTGTTCGATTGATTTCGCTACGGAATTTGCCATCGCATAAAGGGTTGTCTTATATTTTATTTTTTATTAATTTAAAATAGAAATGCCATCGCATTAGCTTTTATAAAGAGAAGGCACAAGCAGTCGCGTTAGCTTTTAGAAGAACCCTATGTAGCTATATCTTACAAATATCACCTTTTTGTCATTTTTTTATTTACCTATTAATGTAAAAATAACTAAAAGTCAATAGTTAATAGCAATAAATAAAATTACAACAAAATAAAATAAAAAGATGTTAATATTACCTTTGTCTTTAAATATACAAAAATTCATCACATTTGTCCAAATACTCCCTCCGTCCCACTCCAAGTGTCACCTTTTACCCAAAATGGCGTCCCGTTTGAAGCGTCACCTTTCCTAAAAAGAAAATATTTTATTAATATTCTATTATCCCATCCACTATTTCCTCCACTAATTCTCTCTCCTCTACACTCACAACACTTTTTAAATTCACTATTTCCTCCACTAATTCTCTCTCCTATTTTCAAATTACACTCACAACATTTTTTCTTCCCCCTTTTTTCCTTAATTTGCGTGCCACCCCTAAAAGGGTGACACTCTTGGAGGGACGGAGGGAGTATATATAAAACCCATCACATTTGTTCAAATATATAATATTGTATTTAGTTCATCCAAATACAGCCATCAAACCACTTGTACAACTATTAGACTACCGATAACAACCAAAAGGTCTTCATCACTCATCCAACACAAACAAGATACAAGTTACCCTTCCACATGCCCCGTTTTGTTCTACTATTCAAATTTCCTGCAAGACAAACAAAATGTATATAATGACTTAATAGAAAATCAGATTCAATACATACAAGTATATGTTGATAAAAAATAATTTAGCCTATCACTTGCTGCCAATATGCACTTTGACGTTACCAAGATCATTCCCATCAACATAGCAGTTGACCCCACCATAATTACTCTGTCAGGATGCAATCTGAAGAATATAAAAGGCTTAGTCATGCACTCAAGCTATTTAAAATTTGTGTAAGATAACAACTTGTGACACCAATTTAAGAAACAGAAAAGCCATCATATCATATTTACATATATATATATAAACAGGAAAAAAATGAATTTATAGATGCATATATATATATATATATATATATATATATAATCACTTAGTAATATTTACCTGGAAAATCAGCGTCTTTGGCAATGGAAACCAATAATGAACCTGCAAAAGAATCTCCGGCTCCTGTTGTGTCAATTGCCTTCACAGCAAATCCGGGCACTTTGCCTTTGAAGCTCTTGGTGAAATATCTGCAACCCTTCTCCCCATCGGTGACAACAAGAAGCTTAAGTCCATCGTGCCACAATGACAACACTACTTCCTCCTTGTCAGAATCTTTTCCGATTAGGAAGTTTAGCTCATCATCGCTAACCTATATTATATACATAGATAAAATCATAAATCAGGTCAATCTTAAAAAATTGAAGCTCCTCAACGCTATAATTTTATGAGTAAATGACGTTGATCATGTTGAAATTTGACAGTCGTAAGTGCGAATATGAAAGTTTCATAGTAAAACTGACAGTTTTAAGTCGTAAGTTTTAAAATTAATACTGCCGATTCATTGCTTAAAAACATCAATCTTTGAATGTGCTCATCGACTCTTTTATTTTACGAATAAAAGACGTTGATCAAGTTCAAATCTTAAATTTTTAAGTGCGAATCTGACAGTTTTAATAAACCAATAATTTTTACTAAGTACTAATAAAATTGCCGATCCGCTTAAAAACATCAGATTTGCTAAACAGTAATTTGTAGGTTTTAATCATAAATCTGACAATTTTAAGTGCAAATCTGACCATTTTAAAGCCCTTAAAACACTATTTTTCATATTGCTTAAGAAATATAGAGATGTATACCTTGATGAAATCAGCCTCTTTCCAAATGCTCATGATCCCTTGCTTAGCCGCCTCAGCAGAAGGCCAAAGAGGCAGACTGACATTTGGATCATACGAAAGCAACACACCAGCATCCTTAGCAGCTTTCATGGCAGCCATGTGAGCCGTTCTACAAGGCTCCGTAATCAAACTGATTGATCCATAATGGAAGATCTTAGCCTTCTTCACCATCTCCATATTAATCTCTGACTCCTTTAGCAACATATCGGCACTCGGGTTCCGATAAAACATGAATTCCCTCTCTCCATCGCTCCGAAGAGTAACGAATGCAAGCGCTGTTCTTGCGTACTCGTCAAAATAAACTCCATAGCTGTTCACATAGTTCTTCAATATGTACGCTAGCATGTATCCAAATTCATCTTTTCATAGACTTAAACCAGTAAGACATTGTAGCATTTCTAGGTCAACTATTATCTATCATGAGTTGCATTACAAAACTAAAGCCCTTCTATTTTGATTTCCCATTCAACCATAACAACACAGACACACACACAAATATATACTACTGAATCCCTATTCAACAAAAAAGAAAACCAGGACCCTCAAAATTACACCCTTTACAAGTCTCTAAATGATTATTTTCAGCTCTTTACAATATTAGAGGATTAATTTCCATGCACTTAGATTTGAGAGATAGAGGAAAGAGAAATACCATTTCCTGCTATAGCTATTTCCCGTTGATTTCAACGAGCTTGGCATGCTGCAAGAAGAAATTAAGAACAACTAATCAAGAGACTCATAATAGATGTACACTAGTTATAAATCAAGTCAAACAAACTGCTTTAAGAAATAGAGAAAAGCAAATACACAACAAATTTACTAAAAAACATCGCTACTGAAACATTAAATTAAATCCAATACTGCAATCCAAGGGATTCGGCCCAGAGGTAGATGTTCAAAAGAATCAAACCCATTATTATTTCCTTCAAGCCAACCTTGAAAATATCCTGTAAACAACGTCAGACAATCACTCTAAATTGATTTCAAAAGAAGCTGTAATTTCTCAATAATCGACGAAATTTAGAACAACTCATGGAAATTGGAATATTAAATTAGGGCAGAAAAAAAAAACACATGAATGAAATCAACCCCAACAAAAAACAACGTAGAAGATATTGTTTCCTTTGTAGGGCGCCTCATGGATCTCACCTAGCATTCTCAGATCTATAGCCAATGACAGTGAGGATGTAACCATCGACGAATCTCCTGCCTCCGTTGCCGCCAAGGTTTCTGAGTGAGAGAGTTCTAACGTTAAATTCAAGGGAAAAAGATAGAGTAGAGGGGAATGTGGTTAGGGATCGCTGGAGAGAGGGAAAGACGTCATATGGGGTGTGTGTGTGTGTGTGTGAGAGAGAGACACCTTGGAATCGCAAGAATCGGCACGGGGACAGAATGGCACCGGAGGAAGAATCGGTGCTGGAGGAAGAAGAAGAGGAAGAGGAACGAGAGAGAATGAGAGAGGAAAAGAAAAGGGTTTCTAGATTACAGTCGTGGAATGAGAGAGAGGAAAGGAAATTTAATTTAATATTTTTACTTTTTTTTTTTTTCATATAACCTATTCCACGACTGCAAAATCAGTCAGCTTTAAAAAAATTAAAATTCCAATTTTAAAATTGTTTAATTTAATATTTTTATAAAACACGATTGCTAAATCTATTGCCTTTGATATAAATTACAATCGTGTTAGAATTTCACATTTTCGCCCGGACTACATTGTTGGCGTCAAAAGGAAAAGCATATATGTGATGGCATCCATGACTGCTTAGCCAAACGCTAACCTAATGTGACTACACTAAATGCAGTCACAAATGCCGTCTCCTTATATAATCAAACGTGACTGCTTTTATTGTCATCGCCAAAAGCAATCGCAAAAAGCCAGTTTTCTTGTAGTGTTCTGAGTCTTCTAACTTCTTCCTGGGTTCTCCCTTGAGCAGCTTCCATTCCCCTTAAAGCATTAACCACTGTGATCACTCTAGCACTATTGGCTCTAATCGCTCTAGTATTGGCTCCAGTCTCTTCCTTGAGCTCAGCTACCTTAGAGGCATTCTCATCAATATTTACTTTGACCTCATCCAAAATTCCATTTAGCTGCAAATGAATGGAGGCATTCAAAGTGTTATAAAAAGTATGGATGGAATCTTGGATTGAGGTTCCGGACGCGGTTTGAGATGACTGTAGCTTGGGCTCTAACTCAGCAAGGCTCTACCTGAAGTAATTATCCATTTCGTATAATTTGAAGTTGAGTTTATCCCTTATCCCTTCATTCAAAGCTTCAAGCTTGTCCCTTACTTATTCAGTCAAATTGGTCAACCTTGCGGTTAGACCATCTCCAACAAGATCCATTTTCATCTTCAACTCTTCTCTAAGAACATCAGCATCATTCTGAATGTTTGCCTGAATTGAGTCCAATACAAACCTCATGTTGGAATCTTGATGCGGTCTGCTTCTGATTTCTTCAAAAAGTTCAGTTTTTAGCCTTTCAAGAACTAACTCTAAGGAGTTGCAAAATACATTAGAGAGTTCTTGAAGATAGTCCTTGAGTTGCTCTTTAGAAACCGCGTCTCCTAAAGCATGAATAACCCAGTAGCCAAGTCATGTCTGAATTTAGAAAAATAGACTTCAGAAGAGGTTTTGACATTGTTTGCAGTGTCTCTCTCCCCCTTAATGGCATCATCAAAGGATGTTTTAATCTTAGCCAATTCCATGGATTGAGAGTTCACTCCCTATTGGAGAGAGCGGTTTGTAACAGCCAACTTGATCATATGGCCCTGATTGGTATGAAGTTAGCCCTAAATAATATGCAAGGCATTGAGTAATTAAGAATAATCTGATGGAGGGATTGAGGAGGAAGGAATGGTTGAGATAAAAGGTGGAGGTTGAGTATGGGAGGTTTGGGGTGCGGTTGAGGGAATAGGTGAGGTTTGGGTTATTGGGGCAGTTTGGGTTGGGGGTGCGGTTCGTGAGATTTGGGCATTGAGGTTTTGAAATTTGTGGGTGATAGGAAAAGAATGGGGTTGAGGTTGAGTAGGTGGGGTTAGAAAGGGAAGTGTTTGAGTTGGTGTTTGAGTTAGAATGGTTTGGGGTGGAACAGTTTGAGGCGCGGTTTGGAAAGGTAAGGTTCATGGTTGTAAGTACCCAAATCTGGCTCATGTCTTCCGGTTAAATTTCCCGACAATTCTCCGGACTTTCCTAAAGTTCAGGAGCAATTCGGGAACTGTTCCGAACCTCCGAGGGGTGAAGGAATTACTTGGAATTAAAAAATCACGTTTTCCTTTAATATAAAAACCCTTCTAGAAGGCCACCTTGCATGATTCTAGAAGTATGCTGAGTCATTGAGGATAATGCCGCACGGCTGCATTAGGCCAAGACTCCAAGCCGCACGACTTCATTAGCTTTTTCCAGAGTGCCTATAAATAGAGGCCTCCTCTACCCACTTTGAGAGAGAGTTTTCAACACTGAAACTCTGCCAAAATACCACTACGAAAATACAGAGAGTGAAGAGTTATAAAAACCACCTCCCTCCTCACCAAAACCTCCAAAAGTTGGTCCCTTCCCTAGGCAAACTTCAAAGAGCAAGAGGACACCACCATTGGTAACCTCTTTTACCCTTTACCTTGCATTATACTCATTTTATGTGATATACTTGCTCCTTGCATTTACATATTGCTATATATTGCTTGGTATTTGGTACATTGTCATTAAAGATACTATCTTTAATTATGTAAATCATATATCCCCTTTCCCCTCATCACATAGGATCCATGGAGGATCCAACCCAAGGATGAACAAATAAGACCTCATAAAAGGCTTGTTCTAGGTAGGATCTCTCAGATGGTGATGTGAAAAGTAGCATCCCTTGCACTTAAACATCATATCTACATGTAAAGTTGCATCCTTTGCATCAAAATGATATCTTTGCATTAAAGTAGCATCCTTTGCTCTCAAAATGACATCTTTACGCATTCTTTGCACATAATATGCCATTTACATGCATAAAGTTACATCCTTTGCACTTGAAACTTCATCTTTACACATAAAGATGCATCATTTGCATTAAAGATCATTTCTTTAACATCAATAGCATCCTTTGCAAACCAATAGCATCCTTTGCATGCAAAATGTCATCTTTTCCATTAAAAATGTCATTTTTAGTTTAGAATGCATCCTTCATGTCACTCATGATTGGATCTCTCTTTCCTAGGATTGCTTAGTGACCTTCCTAAGACACGAAAAGCATAGGAAGAGCATAAAGATCCAATCTTTATACCCTTCCCCTAGTCCCCCTTTGGTATTTGATGCATCCTTGGAGCGGACCGGTGTAAAGATCCCATCTTTACATCGTTTCTTCCATTAAAGGTGCCATAATCCCTTTAGAAATGAATAAGCCTTGAACCCTATATCTCCAATTATCACTTGAGACGAGTATAGTAGTCCCTACACAAGCTCAATCGTCTCAAGGTGTAGGATTGATGGGCTAAGGATGTTCCTTTCTAAAGAGCCTTACTCTTGGACCATAAAAGAGAGTCCTTCTCTCGATCACACATGACCCAAGGTCAAATAGTAATGATCACAAGTCCAAGATAAGGACGGGATCAAAGTTCCGAACACATAAAAATCCAAGGAATCCCGAGCGATAACCAACTAAATGGTTTATACGTCCGGAAGACAACTTGGAACATTCCCCCCCTCTTTTCAACACATGCACACAAGAAAGCACGCAAGCAAGCACAAAAAATGGAATCTTGGGAGACTTGCTTCGGCAAGGCACCTTGGGTGAACGACGATCCGTTCTTCCCAAGGGGTAACTTAACCTCCGAACCCTTATTCCTTTTTTTCAAAGTTTTGAGGAAATCAAAATGGCGTGGCGACTCCGTTTTTAAAATTAAACCAGATGTTTTCAAACTCAAGTGAATCCAAATCAAAACACAAAAAATGATTTTGGGCACCACATTCACAGTTTGGCGACTCCGCTGGGGAGAAACCAAAGGAGAAAGCTCTCGTTTTCAAAAAAAAAAAAAAAAAAAAAACGATACCCGATATATAGGTGGAAACCACTAACCTTCCTGTATCGCTTCCTAACCCGGGGCTTGGGATAAACGGTGGTCTAACAATCCCACGTACCGGTATCTCTTTTCGAAAAAAAAATAAAAAGAGAAAGCTTTTTCCTTTGAGCGGGTTAGCCTCCCGTCACGGATTCCATTTGTCGTGCTTGCTTTTTTCTTTCTTTGCATTGCATATTGCATCTTGGGAATTGTGCATACTCTTTAAGCTGAATGGGAAGCCTTCTGAAGCTGAAAGGTGCCTAAAATGTTCGGGGAGCAACCTGAAACTGAAAAGGATTGGAACCTGGAAAATTGATCCATGTAGCCGCACGGCTTAATTCGCCTCGGATTCAGTAGGGCGGCCTCATTGGCAATTCCACCAGACAGATTTGATGTTAATCCGCGGCTTAGGCGGCTTGGGGCTATTCGGGCCCAAAGCCGAATGTGCTCCGTAAAATTTACGTGCCTTATCTGTTGCATTTTCCCCGTCCCGAAAATCATTCCTTTTAAAACACATTTCTGAAAATCTCTGTTTTAACTCAAAAAGGAACATTTTTTAGGAGACCGCACACTACGCGCACCTTATATATCCTGTACACTTTGCACGCACGTCCTTCAAACCCGGGGTGGTTGTTCAGTTGCAGTCACGGACAGCCTTACGATGCTCCCGGGCGCGCACGGAATCACCCCAAACTCCCCATGGCAGCCAGTGTCGACCAATGCACAGTCCGTGTCACACGTTTCAAAAAACCGTGACTTTTGGTTGATTTTTGGTCTAGTCCGTGTCATACAGCCCAGTTGCATATCCTTGTAAAGGTCAAGCCTTAGTCCATAACGGAAGTCAAGGTCCTTCGCGCAAGCGGAGCTCTGCCGAAATTTCGACAAGGAAAAATTGGCAAGATCTTAACTCCGACATTGACTTTGACCTTGACCCGCACGGGATGCGTAAGAGTCGAGACCAAGTCCGTGCCAAAAATCCAAAGATCTTTCGCGCAAGCGGAGCTCTGCCAAAATTCCGACAAGGAAAAATTGGCAAGATCTTGACCCGGCATTGACTTTGACTTTGACTCACGCACAGCATATGCAGCGAAGTTCAATGTGATACTGTGTCATCCGGCTTTTACCGCCCGACCCATGCCTATTATTTTCTCGGACATTGCCAAAAAGTCAAAACGTCATTCGCGCAAGCGAAACTCTACCGAAATTCCGTTAAGGCTGAAAGACGAGACTTTCCCGGTATTGGCTTAACTATAATCCGCATCGCTCGTGCGTTAAAAGTTCCTATGACCCGCTAGACCTGTTAGGAGCGTTCTTTTCTCTCGGTCGATGGGATCCGCGTGCCCTATAGGACCCTCGCCCGGGGCTGTCCACCCTGGGAGGTCGAAATACAGGTGGAATACGAGGGGCTTATAGATGTAGTGACGGAACCCACTGATCCAGGACCTAGAGTAGTTGCGAAAAAGAAGGGCAGAACCCCTTTTCCAACCAAATAGAAATTAATAAAAGACACTGTTTTAAGTAAACTGGAAGATTCTTAATTTGCATATTGCTTGATCCTTCAGCCTAAACACCTACCTCGAGTCTAAACCTCTCCTATCCCTTTCCCGCAGTGAGAAAGAATTGGGTGAAAACATCGGTATAGCAGTTTGTCGGCATAGAGATCTCAAATAACCCATCAAAATCTTCAAGTCTCAGCTTTCCAGTGTCAAAATGGCCAACGTGGTAATCAACAATGGTAATGACCAAGTAGTCGGAGAAGCCATCCCAGTTTAACCTAGGCCCCCCATCTGGTATGATGTGTGTGATTGTGAGGACTGTTTGGAATATGAGTATCAAGAATGGATTAATGGCGATGCTCCTTCAAGAAAGAAGAAGAAGAGGAAGTCCATGCAACAGAAATTAAAGGAAAGGTATGAAGCTGGGGACAAGAGCGTGGGAACTTTAGGGGAGCCTTCAGGCAAGTTCGACTATTACGTCAGTTATGCCAAAGAGCCTACCAAGGAACCGGTCATCCAAAACACAGTCCAGCCTAATACCCCTGTTGTCAGTGACCCTCTTGAGGCAGAGAGTTCTGAATTCGTTGCCATCGTGAAGTTCAACGAGAAGCTAGCAGATTTAGAAGCAGAATATAGAAAACCTATAGAATACGTGGCCTGTCAAGGAAGGATCAAAGTCTCTCCTGAAGAGGACTTCATCAGCATCATTCAGGCCAACCCTCCTGTTGGTTACACTGATAAGGTTGTGATATCGAAGATTGGTAAAGAGAAGATGAATTATCAGCAATGTATTGACAAGATGAGTCAGACCCTCCAATCAATGAGTCCGGTAGTCACAGACGAGCTCGCCGAGAGACTGCATCAGGCTTTCCTAGCTCCCCTCACAGTTTTTCCAAGATACCGGCCTACCAATGATTTCCGGCAAGTTTTCGATCAGTTCGAAGTATCCAACTTTCTGAAGAATGCTGACAAGACTGCTACTCCCCAGGGCAAAAGCAGGAAAGAGTAAACCCTAGTCCAACCCGAGTCAAACACTTCGAGTCAATAAGTAGTGTATGGTCCAGAGTCAGTAGGGTCAAGAGTCAGTTGAGTCAGGAATCTTTGAATTCCAGTCCTCCGAGTCATTCGAAGGCCTCACGCCTGAGGATTATGAATATGTAACCAATGTCATCTTTCCTCTTGCTTTGAATGAAATGACAGATCTTTCTGAGTATCCCCTTATTGCCAACTTAACAAATGATAAATTAACTCAAAACTTAACAACAGTTAATAATGAATCATTTGAACAAGATGCAAACACACTAAATGAACAATACATCCAAGAAATCTTTAAGCAGGTTACAGACAAAGAGGAAATCCGGGCCCAAGCTGCCGAGGAGGTTTTGACGAGTGTTAACTTGGGTACTGTCGAGGAACCCAAAGAGACACAGATTGGAAACTTCTTCCAGGGGGTTGAACGGGACAGACTGGTTAATCTGCTCAGAGAATACATGGACGTGTTCGCATGGTCGTACAGGGATATGCTGGGGCTAGATAGTTCGATAGTAGAGCACGTAATCCCTCTAGCACCGATGCTAAGCCGCAGCGTAAACCGAGGAAGATCAAGCCAGAATGGTCCCTACAGGTCAAAGAAGCGATAGAGAAGCTACTGCGGGTAGGATTCATCAGAGTCATTGAATATCCAACGTGGTTATCCAACATTGTGACTGTAACAAAGGCCAATGGGAAGGTGCGCTGCTGTGTAGATTTTCGGGATCTGAACAAGGCCAGCCCCAAAGATGACTACCCCTTGCCAAACATAGATATCCTGGTGGACTCCACTGCCAACTACGAAGTCAAATCCTTCGTTGATGGCTTTGCAGGATACAACCAGATCAAGATGGCTGAGGAGGACCAAGAAAAGACAGCCTTCACCACACCATGGGGGAACTTACTGCTATACAGTGATGCCATTTGGGCTTAAGAACGCCGGGGCTACTTATCAGAGGGCAGCGACCCCGCTTTTTCATGACATGATCCACAAGGAGATTGAGGTCTACGTCGATGACATGATAATCCACTCCAAAGGCGAGGATGGACAGCACTTTGTTGACCTGCGAAAGTTCTTTGAGAGGCTGAGACAACATTCCATGAGACTAAACCCTGCCAAATGCACCTTCGGAGTGATAAGGGGAAAAGTGCTTGGGTATATGGTCACGGAGCGAGGGATCGAAGTTGACCCTCGAAAAATCAAAGCCATTATGGACATGAGGCCACCTCGAACCCAGACAGAAGTCAAAAGCTTTATGGGCAAGCTGCAGTACATCAGCCGCTTTGTCAACCAGTTGACCACTATGTGCGAGCCCATCTTCAAGCTCATGAAGAAGAATGTAGACACGGAATGGACCGAGGAATGCCAGGATGCCTTTGACCAAATCAAGGCGTACCTAGTACATCCTCCGGTGCTATGCCCCCCACATAGACATAAACCTCTTCTGCTCTATCTCACTGTCACTGATACGGCAGTTGGGGCTATACTTGCTCAGGAAAAGAAAGATTCTCGGGTAGAGAATGCCATTTACTTTGTCAGCCGGAAGCTACAAGGAAGTGAGCTCAATTACTCAGCATGCGAAAAGACTTGTGCAGGACTGGTCTGGGTAGTCGGTAAGCTGAAGCACTACATGCAAGCCCACCCTGTGAACTTGGTCTCAAAAATGGACCCCATCAAGTACATCTTCGATAAACCTTCCCTCTCGATGCGTCTAGCAAAGTGGTCCTTCTTCTTAGCTGAGTATGACATCAACTATGTGACCAGAAAGGCCATCAAGGGTCAAGCGTTGTCAGACCATCTGGCAGACTTCCCTAGTAATGAGGACCGCGGGCCTGAACCCCAATTCCCAGATGAAGGGATCTTTGCAGTCGGGCCTGAGAACCGATGGCAGCTATTCTTTGACGGAGCTGCTAACAAAAGAGGAAATGGCGTAGGGATGCTACTGGTCGATCCGAAAGATGAGCACACGCCCATAGCCCTTAAGTTGAACTTTCCTACCATGAACAATATCGCCGAGTACGAAGCCTACATTGCTGGTTTAGAGGCTGCTTTAGAAAGAAATGTCAAGGAGCTCGAAGTTTATGGAGACTCAGCCCTGATCATCAACCAGGTCTCCAACAAATGGAAGACTGTGGACCCTAATCTTCAGCGGTATCATGCCTATATGGAGGAGTTGATTGGATAGTTCAGAGAAGTGACTTTCCACTACCTGCCAAAGGAAAAGAAGAGATTCGCAGATGCCCTAGCTACTCTAGCCTCACTAGTAGAGATCCCCGAGGGAAAAGCCATAAAACCCTTCAGTGTGGGTAGAAGAAAAGCCCCGACTTTCTGTTGTGAAATAGACTTGGGACCTGAGCCTATCAAGGAACCGTGGTACAGTCAAATTTACCAGTTCCTCAAAGATGGAGAGTCAGCCTTTAGAGATGAAGAAGGTAGACCAAAAGAAGGTATCAAAGCCAAGAGCTTGCAAGCCCTGAAAAGGTTGGCCTCCCATTATGTCATTTTAGGAGGCGACCTGTACAAGAAGCGGTACCAGGGACCACTCCTCCTGTGTGTCACCCAAGAAAGGGCTAGAGAGTTGATGACCGAAGTCCACAATGGTCCCTGCGGTCCTCATATGAATGCTAGAGCCCTGATGCAAGTGATCCTCAGAATGGGTTACTATTGGATCTCCATGGAGACAGACTGTGTCCAGCATGTCCGAGCGTGCGACAAATGTCAACGGTTTGCCAACCTCAACCATCTCCCGCCTCATGACCTATACTGCATGACGACTCCTTGGCCGTTCGCAACTTGGGGTATTGACGTGATAGGGAAGATAGCCCCGGCAGGAAGCAATGGGCATGAATTCGTGTTAGTGGCAGTCGACTACTTCACAAAGTGGGTAGAGGCAAAGTCCTACAAGGTCCTTACTTCCAAGAAGGTGGCCCAATTTGTCAAAGAAAACATAATGTGCAGATACGGGGTGCCCAATGAGATCATTTCTGATAATGGGTCGCACTTTGAAGGGGACTGTGATAGATTGCTGTCAGAATTCAGAATCACTCGCCACAAGTTGTCCCCGTACAGACCTCAGACTAACGGAGCCGTGGAAGCTGCTAATAAGACGCTCGAGCGGATCATCCGGAAAATGGCCACCCGTGGTCGTGATTGGCCTGAAAAGCTACACTTAGCACTCTGGGGCTACAGAACATCTGTCAGAACAGCTACGGGAGAAACTCCCTTTGCCTTAACCTATGGGATGGAAGCAGTGTTGCCAGTGGAGTTGGAAATCCCGTCATTAAGGGTCCTCCTGGAAAACAGTGTCAACGAAGTAGAATGGCTACGTAGCCGGCATGATGAGTTGGCCCTGCTCGACGAAAGAAGGCTCAAGGCCATGTAACATACCCGAGCCTACCAGAGGCGAATGGCCAGAGCATTTGACAAAAAGATCAAAGTCAAGGACATCAAAGAGGGTGACTTAGTGCTGAAAGTAAAGCCCCCTACCAGAGACAACCCCCTAGGAAAGTGGGAATTCGTTTGGATCGGCCCGTATGTAGTGTAGAAGATACTATCGGGAGGAGCCATGAAGCTTGCAGACCTGGACGGCAATCCCTTTGTCCACCCAGTCAACGGCGATAAGCTCCGAAGGTACTATGTCTGAATATATATAAAAAAAAAACTTTAGTGCAAAAAGAGTAATACCCAGCTAGGCTGAAAAACCCCAAAAAAAGGGCGGTCTAGGCAAAAAAACAGGGTTGCACATAAAAAAGAAAAAAAAAACTTAGTGCAAAAAGAGTAATGCCCAGCTAGGCTAAAAACCCAAAAAAAGGTTGGTCTAGGCAAAAAACAGGGCTGCACATGAAAAAAAAATATATAAAAAAAAGAGGCCAAAAGACCTAATCCTGATAGTTCACCAGAATGAACTACGAAGACCTGAGCCCCTTAGTCTTTCTTGTAAAAGGGGAACGTAGGCAGCCATTTATGGTTCGGTCTAAACAATAAAAAAGGGCGATCAAGTTTCCATGAAATGCGTCCTAAACAATAAATAAGACAATAAAAGTGTCCATGAAATGTGTCTTATAAATTCTAAGATAATATCTCTTGTTCATTACAAGTTAAAAACTTCTTGATGAGTTCAAGCACGATCTACTCTTGACTCTGTTAACCTGCTACAAAGATCTAAAATACAATAAAATGCCTAATAAACTACTGTGTTTGCAAATGGCAATAAGGGAATCCTAGGAAAAGATCTATCAGTTGTCATTCACTGAGTCTTCCTTGTTCTTCTTCCCCTTACCTCGACCCCGTCGAGTGTTCTTCCTTTTCTTCTCAAGGATGTCAGTCTCTCTCATCCCGACTTCAGATATCCTCACTGGAGCCTCCATCAAACCCGTGTCAATAAGTGCTCTCTCAATACGAGCACGAGTACGCACTTCCTCCCTTTGAGCCTTAGTCAAGGGAGCGACTTCGGAAAGCCTCTCATATCGAGCCTCCATATCCCTGATAAGGTCATCCGACTGGTTATGGCGACTCGCCTTAGCCTCAGCCTCCCTCAGAGTCCTACTTGAGTCGCAATCAGCCCCCAATAAAGCTTGACGTCTCTCTCCCAAAATGATTTGTGTCGCTCCCAATTCCCTCTCATACCAATCCAAGTAGGCTGTGGTCAAGATGGTACTCTTCCTGCTCCTGAGAATGACCCTGGGTGGAAAAACAGTATACGTCCAAGCCCTCGAGAAGAATGAAAAGCTGGATGGATCCCTCATGTCTAAAGGCGCTACCTCCATGGTACGGACGTTTTCCTATTCGCCCAATGGCTCCTGTAAGGCCCCGAATTGCCTGGATACCAAGCAGGGTACATAGAAGGATGACCAAGAAAACCCTGGAACCCTCACCACATAGGACTCCTGAAATGTCCTCCGGGTCTGCAGCCTCCAATGAGGCACCCTCCAGTGAATGTCAGAGGTAGAAAGCCAAGCCATCGTCAGCTCCCAGTCACCCTGATCCTGCTGCCTAGGCGAACCCCTCCGAGAAATCACCCAAGGGCACTGAGTCGGCAAAGCCCCTGGCAAAGCCCCGAGCCTCTCCTGCAGCCACAGAGTCAACACAGCCGGACTCCCAGACCTCATGAAATGGTCTCCTCTAGCCATCCTATCAATGCCATGAAGGGTCTCACCCAAAACCAGTGGAACAATGTCTTTCCCAGCCCTGCAATCCCTAACCATGTCCAAGAGGCCACCATGACAAATCCCCACGGACTCAGCAGTGAACAGAGACGAAAATACACAGAGGATAAAGGCATCCATAGCCACCGTGGTCATAGCCATATCCGGAGATCCAAACCTGCCCGGGATATCAGAAAGGTCAATCCTATCCGGAGCTATCATCATCCCCTCAGCCTCTCCCAGAGAGATTTGCAGAAAAGATGCCAACTTTGCCGCTACCGGCACGTCTTCCATCAGAGGAATCGATATAGCCTCAATTTCTGGACCCCCAATCAAGGCTCGGAAGTCTTCATAGGTTGGGACGAGCTCGTTGTAGGAAAAGCAGTAAACATGTCTCTGGACATCCCAAAACTTTGCTGCTGCTCTCAAAAGGTCCCAATCAGGCGGGAGATCCTTCAAATGCCATAAAGATTTGATCTTGAAGGTAGCATCGAACAGCCCCTTGTGAGATTGAAAGTTATGTCTCACCCAAGATTGAAAATCGGACAGAAAACGGTCTCTTTTCCCCTTTTGCAGTCTAGCGGGTCTTTCCATTGCAAGATGATCAAAGTTGATGTCTTTAGGTAAAAAATATGCTCTGGGATCAGTTGGGACAAGTCTAGGGTGAAAATGAAATGAAATGGCCAAGCCTTGGTTTTATTTTGAAAAAGACCGGTCAGCAGGCCGTTAGCCGCACGGCTTCATTTGCTCCCAGGTCCAGACCGCACGACCTCATTTTCCATCTGCAGAAAAGAATCTGCAGCAACCCAAGTTGCTGCCCAAAGGGAGTTTTCACCCCACTTTTCCAACAAAAACCTGTACAAAAACATATCCAAACACTAACCATGCAGTTATGTGTCATCACAAATCATTTTTGGCCCAGTTTCAGCCCCAATTCCAAGCAAAAAGCAGCCCCGAGGCTCAAGTAATATGCAAATTCATAAAGCATAAATTAGAAAAGCAAATAAAATAGTATTACATTGTTTTCGCCCCATCGGCGCCCAAATAAAGCAAAAAATTGACAAATTGTGCATAAAAAGTGTTCATTGTTTGTTTCTTTCCCACTAGATCAAACCCTAAGGACCTCCTAAGCCTCCGACTCCTCGTCGCTACTCAGTTCGTAGAAGCTAAGGTCCCTCATCAAGTCCTCCATGTCACTCACATCAGAAAGATGGACATTCACATGCTCATATTTAGCTAGCTGCTCCAGGATGCCGGCGTTGGGTCCTTGTCCCCGAGGCATGGCACTAGAAGAGTACTCTGAGGCTGAGGAGGTGGATGTCGTGCTCCCGACGTGCCTTCTTTTACGTACGGGCTCCTGCACGTTCACTGCAGCCTTTGAAGCGCAAGCCAGCTTCTTCACGAGGGATCGACATACATCCTTCCAACCCCTGTTCTGTCTGACCAAGCCGTCATAAGTACGAGCTGGAACCTGAGAAAAAGAGAAGAAAATCTCAGAAAAATCTTGGAATCTCAGAAAAGCAAAGAAATCTGAAAAAGGGAAAAGACCCTAAAGTGTACTCACAGTGCTGTCAGGCGGCAGAGTATACTGGGGCTCCCTCGTGTCGGGGACAGGTATCCTGAAACTCCTCGGTACCCCGTTGACCACATAAGAGAGATGAGCAGGAGGCATCGGCGGGTCAGTAGGCTCGGCTTCCCCATACCCCTGAGTGACAGCCAGCTTCACTAGCTTCTGTGGCGTCCTAAACCTCTGCTCCACAAAGGTAGTATACGGGGTAGCCAGATCAAAGTACTCCTCAGCTGCCACGCCTGCCTGATACCTCACTATGTCATCCGCCGGCCAGTCCCTGGGCTGCAACATCCGCGCTGGAGGATCGTGAGGAGTAATGGCATCCAATGGAGGGACATGGCCATGCTGCCTGGAAAAGCGGTCCCCCAGATAAATGACATCACATGTCAGGCCCGTCAGCCACCTCCTCTGCCTAGTTGCCTCCACGGCATCCCCTAGCAGAACCTCCGGGTACCTCCCCCAAGGGTAGAAGTCAACTCCATCATGCCCATCCCTGTTGATGATTGGTCTCACCATCTTATAGTCAAAAGTGATCCGGGTCTTCCCGGTGAACTTGTCTCTAGCATCTCCCCTCCAACGGATAATAGCAGGGAAGATGGTAGAATCACTCTGCTGGTTCCACGGAAAGAACCTGATCACCTCGCAAAACTGCACTGCATGTTCAAAACATAGAAAGGTCATTTCTCTCATAAAGTCTCAAAGACAGAAAGGAAAAGAGAAAAGAAAGAAGGTGAGAATACCTCAAGCGCAAAGGAGAAGCAGTCCATAGAGGCAGCCTTGTTCTGGCTGTACATGTCCAAGGAGAAGTAAAGCTCCGCCAATCCGGCCTCACCCCAAGAGACCGTCCCAATCTCATCCACATCCTCCAAGGAGTCCAGAAGGCACAGCATAGCCAAAGTCCCAGAATTAGTAAAGATGGTGACTGACAGCATCAACCACAGAAAATATCTCGCAAGCTGGTGGGCAGTCACCTCATTGGCGGCAAATCCATGCATGCAGTTTAGGACTGCCACCTCCACATTCCTAGTCTCCATCCCGAGTCCCTTAGGACTAAGGTCAAACCCAACTAGAGCCCTGAATTCCTCTGCCGTGATATGGTCCCTCCAAGTCACAGGCCTCCCGGTGAACTGCAGGCCAGTAATAGCAGTAAAGTCTGCGGGCGTCACCGTAAGCTCCCCCCAGCTAAGGTGAAAGCTGTGGGTGGTGTCCCACCAGAACTCCGAGAGGGCCTGGATCAAGCCCTTACTCTTCGAGGTCACATGAATGCCTCTGCTAATAGCCTCAATGAACAAATCAAGGCCGGTAGTCCTCACTAGCTGCTTGGGGTTCACCCCATCCTTCTCAAAGTCTGGCATCCTCTCCCATAGCTTTACAGCCACCTCAGAAGGTCCCCTAGACTTGTTCTCCTGTAGGAGAACACAACAAAAAAATGTGTCAGTCCTTCATCTTATTTCAAAAGCATGCATATATTCAAAAGTGCGCATATTTTCAAAGAAAAGCATTCATAAAAGATTTCTAGCATCCTTTGCATAGAAAATGTGTCTTTCATCATTTGAAACACATCATGTCAAGCACATTGCTCTCCTAAGCACAAAATTCTGATTTTTAAAATTATTTTCACATAAGCATTAATTTTTTTCAAAAAATGGCATGCATGAATCCTTTTCATCGTCCAAAATCCCGTTTCCTCATCCATGATAAAAAATTGACCTAGTTCCAGCACATGCAAGAACTCCGTCACATTTTAGACAATTATTTTTCTTACTTTATTTTCGAAAAAAAAATGGGTCATTCTCATTATTTTTCAAATAAATTACCCACGCATGTTCATTTATGCCCTTAGCCTCATAGCTTAATCATCAAGATTCCAAAGCCATCAGCAAAAATTCTAGGAAAATTCGAGAAATTCCTAAAACCCGGGTCAAGCCCTAAAATCAATCAAAATTCAATCAAAATTGACGGAATCGAGCAAATCAAGAATGCTTACCCCAACCGATTGAGGTTTCGTCGATTTGTGCTCTCCCCTACCGGGATAAAGCTCCGATGGAGGCATATTGAAGTCATACTCCCTCTCCGTTCGAACAAGCTCCCTCCTCCTCCTTCGAGCGGCCTCAGAGATGTTCCTCCGTGCTTGCCTAGGCATCGGATTCCCTTCCGGATCCATCTAAATCAAAAGAAGCAAGGGAATTGAAGGATTTTCGAAAATTCTTTCTCTCCTTTCTCTCTATTCCTCGGTAGCAGAAGGGTGGCAACGGTGCCCAATGCCCGTCCAACTCCAGTTTTAAATAAACTGGTGAAAATAAACTTCTGGCCGTACGGCCTCTTTTGCCCCCGTCTCATGCCGGGCGGATTCTTTTTCTCTGAGCAGAAATTACATCTTTGCCCTCGGACTTTCCTCTTGGGCATACAACCCCCGTTATTTCTTAACTAGAGTAACGCTGTGATCCCAAGTATATCCGTTATCTCCAAGGAGAATTAATTTCTCTCCCAAGTCGCCTCCGTTACTTCCGTTATAACGGAATAACGCTAGGTGACAACCTCTGAATTGTCAAGTTCTCCAAACTTAAGCTACCTCTATCACAGATAGTGAAGTATGCTCAAGTTCTCCAAACTTTAGCTACCTCTATCACAGATAGTGAAGTACGCTCAAGTTCTCCAAACTTAAGCTACCACTATCACAGATAGTGAAGTACGCTCAAGTTCTCCAAACTTTAGCTACCTTTATCACAGATTGAGAAGTACGCTCAAGTTCTCCAAACTTAAGCTACCTCTATCACAGATTGAGAAGTACGCTCAAGTTCTCCAAACTTAAGCTACCTCTATCACAGATTGAGAAGTACGCTCAAGTTCTCCAAACTTTAGCTACCTCTATCACAGATTGAGAAGTACGCTCAAGTTCTCCAAACTTAAGCTACCTCTATCACAGATAGTGAAGTACGCTCAAGTTCTCCAAACTTTAGCTACCTCTATCACAGATTGAGAAGTACGCTCAAGTTCTCCAAACTTTAGCTACCTCTATCACAGATAGTGAAGTACGCTTAAGTTCTCCAAACTTTAGCTACCTCTATCTCCTCGATAGTGACGTAAGCTTTAGCTTCCTCAGGTGACAACCTCCATTAATTGTCAATCAGGTGACAACCTCCATTAATTGTCAATCAGGTGACAACCTCCATTAATTATCAAAATCTCAAGGATCCTAGACATTGTTCCTAACTATCTAGTGAAGCCTGAACTACGACCAAGGCTTGATTCCTCCGGGATACGTAGGTAGCCTTCCATAAAAGGTCCAGCCATCCGACCACATTGGTCGCCCTTTGTCATTCATCACTCCTCAGTGGTGCATGAGCCTTCCATAAAAGGTCCAGTCATCAGACCACATTGGTCACCTTGTTCCTTCGTGGTGAAGTAGCCCCTCATAGAGGTCCAGATCTCCGACCACATCAGTCAATTCTGGCATAACCCCAGTAGGATCAGTCGCTTGACCTCCCAGGTCACTTTCTCTTTTGTTTCCCCAGCAAGAGACCAGTTTCTCTTCCCCCTTTCCCCAGTGGATTACGAACTACGATTATGGCTTGATTCCCATTCGGGATACGTAGGTAGCCTTCCAAAGGTTCAGCCACTTGACCACCTTGGTCACCCAATCCGTCTCGGCATTCGCCAGATCGGATCCTTTTCTATCGACAACTCCACTCGCCCTGCAAGTGACGTTGCTGAGGGGCTTCTGTAAGTACCCAAATCTGGCTCATGCCTTTCGGTTAAATTTCCCGGCAATTACCCGGACTTTTCTAAAGTTCAGGAGCAATTCGGGAACTGTTCCGAACCTTTCGAGGGGTGAAGGAATTACTTGGAATTAAAAAACCACGTTTTCCTTTAATATAAAATTCCTTCTAGAAGGCCACCTTGCATGATTCTAGAAGTATGCTGAGTCATTGAGGATAATGCCGCACGGCTGCATTAGGCCAAGACTCCAAGCCGCACGGCTTCATTAGCTTTTTCCAGAGTGCCTATAAATAGAGGCCTCCTCTACCCATTTTGAGAGAGAGTTTTCAGCACTGAAACTCTGCCAAAATACCACTATGAAAATACAGAGAGTGAAGAGTGATAAAAACCACCTCCCTCCTCACCAAAATCTCCAAAAGTTGGTTCCTTCCCTAGGCAAACTTCAAAGAGCAAGAGGACACCACCATTGGTAACCTCTTTTACCCTTTACCTTGCATTATACTCATTTTATGTGATATACTTGCTCCTTGCATTTACATATTGCTATATATTGCTTGGTATTTGGTACATTGTCATTAAAGATACTATCTTTAATTATGTAAATCATATATCCCCTTTCCCCTCATCACATAGGATCCATGGAGGATCCAACCCAAGGATGAACAAATAAGACCTCATAAAAGGCTTGTTCTAGGGTGGATCTCTCACATGGTGATGTGAAAAGTAGCATCCCTTGCACTTAAACATCATATCTACATGTAAAGTTGCATCCTTTGCATCAAAATGATATCTTTGCATTAAAGTAGCATCCTTTACTCTCAAAATGACATCTTTATGCATCCTTTGCACATAATATGCCATTTACATGCATAAAGTTGCATCCTTTGCACTTGAAACTTCATTTTTACACATAAAGATGCATCCTTTGCATTAAAGATCATTTCTTTAACATCAATAGCATCCTTTGCAAACCAATAGCATCCTTTGCATGCAAAATGTCATCTTTTCCATTAAAAATGTCATTTTTAGTTTAGAATGCATCCTTCATGTCAGTCATGATTGGATCTCTCTTTCCTAGGATTGCTTAGTGACCTTCCTAAGGCACGAAAAGCATAGGAAGAGCATAAAGATCCAATCTTTATACCCTTCCCCTAGTCCCCCTTTGGTATTTGATGCATCCTTGGAGCGGACCGGTGTAAAGATCCCATCTTTACATCGTTTCTTCCATTAAAGGTGCCATAATCCCTTTAGAAATGAATAAGCCTTGAACCCTATATCTCCGATTATCACTTGAGACGAGTATAGTAGTCCCTACACAAGCTCAATCGTCTCAAGGTGTAGGATTGATGGGCTAAGGATGTTCCTTTCTAAAGAGCCTTACTCTTGGACCATAAAAGAGAGTTCTTCTCTCGATCACACATGACCCAAGGTCAAATAGTGATGATCACAAGTCCAAGATAAGGACGGGATCAAAGTCCCGAACACATAAAAATCCAAGGAATCCCGAGCGATAACCAACTAAATGGTTTATACGTCCGAAAGACAACTTGGAACATTCCCCCCCTCTTTTCAACACATGCATACAAGAAAGCACGCAAGCAAGCACAAAAAAATGGAATCTTGGGAGACTTGCTTCGGCAAGGCACCTTGGGTGAACGACGATCCGTTCTTCCCAAGGGGTAACTTAACCTCCGAACCCTTATTCCTTTTTTTCAAAGTTTTGAGGAAATCAAAATGGCGTGGCGACTCCGTTTTTAAAATTAAACCGGATGTTTTCAAACTCAAGTGAATCCAAATCAAAACACAAAAAAAAGATTTTGGGCACCACATTCACAATGGTGTGATTTTAATGGGGGGAGGAATTGTGGAAGTTGGGGGAACTGTTGTTTGAGGCTGGGATTTTGAGGGTGAGGTTGATGGGGTGGCAGTATGTGGAAATGAAGGTTGAGGTTGTGGTTTGGGTTAAGGTGAAGGTGGAGGTGTTTGTGGTGTGAGTTCCCTAAAGTTAGATGGAGGAGATAAGTGTATTTGTGAATGAGGAGGAGTTTCAGCAAAAAATACTGAATCCTTACTCCAATCCTCCATCATGTCTCTAATGGGATTTAGATGGTGAGGTCTTTTAGGTGGTTGAGGTTCATCATAATCACTAGGACCTCTTCTAGTTGATGTGGAAATGGCTGGCCCAGCAGAAGGTTGGGGGATGATGAATATTTTTCAATACCCACTTCTTGTTATGATAACCCTCCCAAGTACGAGTGCCAACTTGTAGAAATATACTCTTGTAGGGGTCGAACCACAAGGACACGGGTTGCTTGTTTTAGAACAAAGATGCACAATTAAACAAATAAAGGACTAAAAAGGGGGGGAGGGGTTGAAAATAACAAACAACTACAAGGATCAAGATTTAAAATTGAAGCTAGGAAGAACAATTAAACAAGGAGAGCAATTTCAAATAGAGATTAAAACAATAATAAAAAAGGATTTCATGGGTAGGATTTCATTTAATCACAAAATACTATGCCATTAATTTAGAAAAAGATATTAATTTTAATCTTGGGTTCAATCACAAAAGTCAAGATTGTGTGGTAAGGTGACCACAACCAATCTATCTAATCCTAGTCAATCACTTTTCGTAAATCAAGTCCAAGCGATTAAAAAGGAAAGCTTTGAGCTTTAAAGATTTTATGAACCAAAACTCATGTAGTTTCAATCACGAAAACCAATAGATTTCATCATCTAGCAAAGGTCTAAATCAAAATCCCCAATTCAATATAAGAAATTGACACCCAAAAAGTTAAAAGGAAGAAATTAGGACTCAACCACAATTTAACCCAAGAAACTTTAATTAAAAGAGCAAAAATGAACAAGATATCAATTAATTAGATAAAATCATCAATGACATAGCATAAGTGACTAAATTACAAACTACCCATGAAATTAAGAAACTAGCTACACATATTAAGCATTAAATGAACAAATCTAAACAAGAACAACATTAAAAATCTTTGCTTGAATGATAAAATAAGATCCCTAATTTTCTCTCTCTAAGTAGCCTCCTCTTTGTCCAAAGGATCCAAGCATATCCTAAAATTATAACATCCTAGTATATATATACTAAGGGGGAAAGGCTGATTAAGGCCCTATTAAATGGGATTAAGGCCCAAAAAATATACAAAGGAGGGCCCAAACTGCCATCAAATCTACTGAAAACTGCCTTGGAGCGGGGACTAGGGCGACCGCGGTAATGGCTTGGGCGGCCGCACAAGACCGGCCGAGGCATAAGGGAGGCCGCATAAGGGCTAAGGGCGGCCGGGCAAGATTGGGGCGAGGCAATAGGGTGGCCGCACAAGACTGGCCGAGGCATAAGGGCGGCCGCACAAGGATTGGATGGCCGGCCAATGTTTTCCTTTCTTCACTAATTTCCAACAGGTCCTTGCCATGGAAATTCCCAATAGGTCCTTGCAGCTCCAAAATGATCCTAGAGCCCTCAAAATCTGCTCTGCTCCGCTCCATATTTTCATCTTTTCTTCACTTTAAACCACCAATTTTCCACCTTTTCAACCTGAACTAAAACAACACACTAACAAAGCGATTAAACTACCATTTTACTCGGGAATTTTGCAACAAATAAAGTTTAGAACGTATAAATTGGATATGTAAACATATCCATCAAATAACTCCAAACCTATCTTTTGCTCGTTCCCGAGTAAAATAAAAAATAGAGATAAAATAGAAACAACCCAGCAATTTATAAACTAAAAATAACAAAGCCAAACAAGCAACACATATTTTTGGGTGTTGTTCACAATATAAAGAGTTTGCCACCTTCGGTCTCAAAATTCTTTCCAAAATTGCAATCAATCATGTGTCATCATAAATAGAAACTTACCATTGCACTAACACATACCAATTATGATTCTTTTCACCGTGAAGAGATGTGAGGGGGGGATCATTGCCAACAAAGTAAGATACTTTATGGGTTCACTAAATAAATATCCTAAATCAAGAATGATGATGCAAAAAACATAGAAGGGTTTCCATAAGCACTTTCACACAATTGTCAACCCTCTTAATCCGTATTGGGAGCATGGCTTAGGAAGTTATCTAGTTTACATTAGAACCTCACTACAAGTAAGCTTTCCACTCAAAATGTAGCTTCATTATCTTCCTTTCATGGCCATTTCAAACTTTGAAAAATTAAGGGGCAAGTTGACATATAAGCACAAATTAGTGTCTTCGTAGGTACAAGAAAGTTAACTCAATCTTGGAGTAGGAATCGGTACCAAGGATTTCATGATTCAATACTTGACATTTCTTTGTGCTTTGATCCTTGCCATTTCATGACTCTTCTTTACGAAGACACATTTTTTTAAACAATGAATAATACATAAAAGATACTTGCCCCTTTTCAACATTACCTTCCCCATTTTCCTAAGTTGACCGCTTAAGTCATGCCCAATATCTCATAATCTATTGACTTGTTATTGACAATTGTGCGATCATGTTCTAGCTACCCCAAATATGTAAAGTAATCCCGTACCGGTCACTTAAATTGGTGACCATGACCCCATACAAGTGGGTGTTGCGGTGAAAAGAAAAGCATAGTTGGTATGTTCTAATGCAACTCTACTTTTATATCTATGATGGCACATAAGATGCGAGAACCAAAAACAAACTTATCACAACATCATAAACCATGGGTGGCAACCCAACTATAAAGTGAGCAACACAATTTCAATCAATTATTTTTTTCCATAAAAAACAACTAAACAAGACATCCTACACTAACATGATAAATATACTACCACCCCTAAACCTAAATAGTGCTATGTCCTCATGGCATGAAAATTAAAAGAAAGAAAAACTCAAATTCGGGAGGGGAGGAGATGAAAAGTAAAAGACATAAAATAAAAGACGGGGAATTAAAAACGGAAAGCAAGTAAAGTCATACCATGTTGGGGTGCTTCCCAACTAGCGCTTTGGTTAAGGTCGTTAACTCGACCGGACTCCCGCTTCAATGGGGATTAGAGATGGCCATATTCTCTTTGGCCTTCGCTTTTCTTCCCTTAGCCCATCTTGCACATTCATGGGCACAAACGCCACCGCTTTCCACACAAATTTACCATTCATTATAAGCTCGGGTGGAGCCCAAGGGATTTTTGTGGCCTTTTTCTTGGCCTTTATCTTCTTTTTATTTTTCTTTGGGACCTCTCCCCCAAGCTCATTCGAAGACTTGGGCTTATCAACATCAAGCACTTCTTCTTCCTCAACACAATCATAAGAAATGTTATCCTGATCACACATCTTGGCCAAGAAAGAATCAGATATATCAAGAAAAAAACATTCTTCAATTTTAGCACATGAGTCCATATTATAAGACTTTAGAGGAAAGAAAGATTTTACTGAGGACACCGACCCCTTGTGGGATCGGCCTAGGGGGTGATATGGGCCATCACAAGAACCAAGATCGTCGGCCTTGTTTTTCACGGCACACAAGTGGGAACCCACACTATCCCTAGAATTCTCACAGTCATTCAATTATTTCTCAATCTCATTACACTCTCTTTCAAAGCTCCAGATCTCATCTACACACTCCTCAATTTCATCCACAAAATTACAAGAATTCTCATCATCTAGGAACCCATGCATGGCATTGAATACGGAAATTTCTATCCTCTCACTAGCCACGGTCATAGACAAGGTTCCATTTCCCACATTTATGATTGTGTTGGGCGTAGCCATAAAGGGATGCCCAAGCAAGATGGGTGAGTCCCGGCTACCACCCTCACTTTTGGGCATTTCAAGAACCACAAAATCCATGGGGAAATGAGTGAGTCCACCTGAACTAACACATCTTCCACAATGCCCAAAGGTTGTTTTATGGACTTATCCGCCAATTGAAGGGCCATTGTGGGTGAGTTTAAGCTCGGGCAAACCCATCTCCTCATACATATAATAAGTCAAAAGATTAATACTAGCCCCGAGGTCCAACATGGCCTTCACCTTACTTGAATTACCCAAAGTAATAGAGATTAAAAAACTCCCGGGGTCTTTCAACTTAGGTGGAAGGGTATGTTGTACCACGTCACTAGCATTCTCTCCCATGAACACTTTCTCATCTTTCCATACCTATGTTTCCTTGAGTTGATTTCTTTGAAAAACTTGGCATAAGCCGGGACATTTTTGATAACATTCAACAAAGGGAGATTGATGTTTACTTTTGAAAACATTTCCATTAATTCTGACATTTGGTGATCCAACTTGTTTCTTAGAAATCGACCGGGAAACGGTACGGGAGGTACATAAGGTTTTAGGGAAGGATATTTAGCACTAGATGATTCCCCCAATTCCTTTGTACTCTTTTCAACTATAACCACATCCTCATCAACATGAGCATCAACATGAGAATCAACAATAACAACATCATCATCTACACTAGGAGGTAAGGGAGAAGAAGAAAGAAAAAGTACCTCCTCACCTATTTGCTTTCCATTGCGAAGAGTCATGATGGCCTTAGCTTGGTGAGATTGGCTTGGAAAGGTTCCCGATTTGTGCCCTTGGAGGGACTTCGCAATTTGCCCAAGTTGGACTTCCAACTTCCTATAAGCTGTCTCACTATTTTGGATGCTTGTTGTTGCTCCACTCTTAATTGTTTATTTTCTACCCTCAATTCCTCCATAGCAACCTCCCATGGTTATTTCTTTTGCTCTTGATGGGCGGGAGGAGCTTGGGGATGAAGGGGCATATGTTGTTGTTGTTGATTGCCTCCCTAAGAGAAGTTAGGATGGTTCCTCCACCCCGGATTATAGATGTTGCTAAAGGGATTATTTTGAGGGGGCCTTTGCCCATATCCTTTCCCTTGGTTATATTGGGGAGGTCTTTGGTCATAGCCTTGGTTGCCTTGCCCATACCCTTGATTTCCTTGTCCATAACCACCTTGCATGGCATTCACCTGTTCATTACCAATCATCGGAGCATTTGGACAATCATGAGTAGCATGGGAATTTACACAACCATAGGCACAACAATCATTAATCACATTGGCACTTGAAGAAGAAGCACCTTGCATGGACAATTTATCTATTTTTTGTGTCAAAATGGCCATTTGCCTAGCCATATCATCATTAGCATTCAACTCATGCATGCCCCTAGCCCTTCTACCCTTTTGTTGAGAATTGGCTCCCAACATTTCAAAAGCGATTGGGTCTCATCTGGGGTCTTAAAGCCTAGGTTGCCCCTAGCCGCATTATCAACCATAGTTTGATTCGTGGGATTCAAACCATCATAAAAAGTTTGGTGCAAGATTGGCAAGGGAAAGTTATGATGGGGGCATTGCATAAGGAGCATCTTAAACCTATCCCAAGCCTCATGAAAGGCCTCTCCCGGGTCTTGTTGAAATGTGATAATCTTTTGTCTAATGCTACCTAAGAGGGAATGAGGGAGATATTTCCTAAGGAAAGCATCATGCAATTTTACCCATGTTGTTATGCTTTTAGGGGGAAGGTACATCAACCAATCTTTGCCGTCCCTTTCAAGGCAAAGGGAAAGAACTTTAGCCTCAATTGCTCCTCGGTGACACCCGCTCATCCCGAAAAGCCCGCAACGTTCATGAGATATTCTTTTAAAAAGCTTAGGGCATCCTCGGAAGGAAGTCCAAAGAAGTTAGGCAACATGCTTAAATATTACCCTTTTATCTATTGGTTCTTTGCCGCCTCGGTGAGGACAATGCAATAGATGGCGGTGTCTACTTTAGGTCTAAGAAAGTCATTCATGGTCGGGGGTACCTCTTCCACCATTTCAAAATTTACTTCTTCTTCCCCGGTGGAAGAATTACTCACTTCACAAGAATTGCTACCTTCACTAAGCTCCTCAAAAAGCCCGAAAGTCGAAGTATCCGACTCCGTTCCGGAACCATGAGTAGGAGTTAAGCTCCTCTCAAACCTATCAATGGGGTTGTTCGCTTGAGCCAACCGGGGGTTCAAAGAACGTCGCCCAAACATGCACCAAATAAACTAAAACAAACAAACAAACACCCAAGTCCCCGGCAACGGCGCCAAAAACTTGATGAATATTTTTCCATACCCACTTCTTGTTATAATAACCCTCGCAAGTATGAGTGCCAACTTGTAGCAATATACTCTTGTAGGGGTCGAACCACAAGGACTCGGGTTGCTTGTTTTAGAAAAAAGATGCACAATTAAACAAATAAAGGACTAAAAGGGGGGGTGAAAATAACAAACAACTACAAGGATCAAGATTTAAAATTGAAGCTAGGAAGAACAAGTAAACAAGGAGAGCAATTTTAAACATAGATTAAAACAATAATAAAAAAGGATTTCATGGGTAAGATTTCATTTAATCACAAAATACTATGTCATTAATTTAGAAAAATATATTAATTTCAAGCTTGGGTTCAATTACAAAAGTCAAGATTGTGTGGTAAGGTGACCACAACCAATCTATCTAATCCTAGTCAATCACTTTTGGCAAATCAAGTCCAAGCGATTAAAAAGGAGAGCTTTGAGTTTTATGTAAGAACATGGATTAATATAACATATAAATACTTAATAATATAATGATCAATGTTATAATATATGGTATAAAGTATAGAACTCAATATAATATGTAGAATTCCATAATATAAGTATACCATTAAATGATGGGCATAATGGTAATGTCTTATATATCAATAGGTGTAGTCCCTAAATGAAGTGCCCCTTGGATTCCTATATAAAGGCCTATCCATCAAGCCTATGAATCTACTAGTAACATTATTCTCATTCAGTCAAAACTCTTCCTAAGTAATTGAAGATTAAAGAGATTAAGGGCACTCATCATTTAGAAGATCTACTCCTCCCTAATTTGAAGTCTATCTTCTTACTTCATCCTCTTTACTCAAGAACAAGAACAAGACTAAGAACAAACATGGAATCACAAGGTACACGCTTCCGTCTTATTCTTCTTCTCCTTCTCTTCTTAATCTAGTTGTGAGTCGGTTCATGGTTAATGGATCGTTTATGTTCCAACAATTGGTATCAGAGCCTGGTCATATACTAGATTGAGTTTGAGTTTCTAGTAAAGCCTTATGCTTTTAATTCTTGAAAAGATTCTATGTTTATCATGTGTTCTTGAATTATCATACTCTAATTCAGATTCTAGAGTATTATGTTACTTCTAAATTATAAATTTACCACAAGGCTTTCAATTCTTAATGTAAGATTATCCCATTTTTGAACATAGCCACCATCCTTGGATGCGTTGTGAGTTTGTTCATATGCATAGCCACGCATTTAAAAATGTGATGTGAGTATGCGGATCTACTTGCTTTGGTTGAATAATTGATTCACCATTAAGTTAAGAATTGATAGTCTAAATGTGGGAAATTGGATGTTATGGCTCGTTGTCCTGGCAAAGGGCCCGACGCCCTCCGAGGGCGCGGACCTAGCCGACGTGTAAACTGGTATCGAATCACAAAGGGGGGGTGCGGGGGGCGTAGCCCCCCGCGGTATGGTATGCCTCTCTAATTGATTCAAACCTGTTCATAAAAGGGTGTTAAAACTGATGACTTTTCACCAATCTGGACAGTGGGCACGAGTCGTGCTATTGGGCACGAGTCGTGCCCTTTGATTCCTGTCGTTTAAATGGTGACTTTTCAAGATTCTGGGCATTGGGCACGAGTCGTGCCTTTTGGCACGAGTCGTGCCCTTTTGGTCATTCGTGCCCACGATTCGTTTCCAAGCTTCCAAGTCGTTCTGATTAAAACCAAGCAATTCATTTCCACTCGTGCCCCATTCGTGCTTGTGGGCACGAGTCGTGCTCTGGCTAGGGAAGAGAGATTTTTTGAGTTTTGCCCAGAATTTTGTGAAAATTTGTTAGTAAATTATAGTATCTGGACACCAGTCGTGCTTCGGTGGTTCTTAGAGTTATCAAACTTTAAGAATGGACGGGTAGAACAAAAGGATACTATATTTTAATAACACATTTCACTTGTTTGTTTACCTTTAAATTTTCAGAAATTACCTTAAAGTCTTAAATGCCCTAAAGTATGATTAATTATATGCTTAAACAAATTTATTCATTGTTTAGATAATATTGTTGCCAAAGCAATTTACGTTATTTAAATACAAATTTGTTAAAGTGATGAATGTAAATATTGATATGTGATAACATGCTTGTTTCCCAAAGGAGACCTTGTTATTGACTAAGTATTTACATTCATGGGGTAATAATTGAACTAAACTTTTGGTCATTTTGAATGCTGTGAACCATCCCAAAGGAAGGCGGGTGTTTAAAATGAATTGTTTATATTCTTTATTACCGGGAAACAAGTACCTTAAACTTTAGGACATTTTTTGTACTTGATCCGGCCCAAAGGAAGGCAAGTATTTAATGTGTGTTGTTTGAGCTATTTGTTTACCCTAAGATAAATCAAATTGTGAGTCAATTCGCAATCCAAAGATTAGTCTTGAGGTCATATTGATTATCTTTTTGATGGATTTCATTTTGATATAATTAATCATTGTGTAGTTTCTTATATATGTTTTGTTTCATTCTTTTGTTCTCTTCATTCAGATTTGATCAGTGCTTCATCTGTTACTACTGCCTTAAATTCAATTCCTTTGCTAACTGGGACAAACTTTAAAACTTGGAAAAACAAGATTATTATGGTCTTAGGCTGTTTGGACCTTGACCTCGCATTAAGAGAACAAGCTCCTGCCCCTCTAACTGATAAAAGCACTGCGGAAGACCGCTTAAGTTCAGAGAGGTGGAAGCGTTCTAATCGCGTCAGCCTAAGCATAATTAAGAATGCAGTCTCGGAGACATTTCTGAACAGTGTCTCCGAGGATGATGGTGCAAAAGGTTTCCTAGATGCCCTAGAACAACGCTTTGCAAAAAGCGATAAATCGGAAACAAGTGCTACCTTGAGGAAGCTTGTTTCCATGAGGTATAAGGGCACCGGAAACCTAAGGGAATACATAATGGAGATGTTTCATCTATCAACGAAATTAAAAGCACTCAAGTTGGACTTATCGAAAGACTTGCTTGTGCATTTAGCTTTAATTTCTCTTCCTTCACAATTTGGTCATTTTGAAACGACCTATAATTGCCAAAAGGACAAGTGGAATATTAATGAATTAATTTCACATGTCACGGAGGAAGAAGATAGGTTGAAACACACCAAACCCGAAAGTGCACATTATCCATCTACCTCTTCTCGTGGGATTAAGAGAAAAGGTAAGGAGATTGCGGTTGCAACAAAGAAGCCTAAGGGATCATCAAATGATCAAAAGGTGAAAAAGTGCTTCTTTTGCAAGGACCCCACTCACATGAAGCCCGACTGCCCTAAGTATCGCCAATGACGAATTAAGAAAGGTATGTCATTTAGCTTTGTTTGTACTGAAGCTAATTTAGTTTCAATTCCTTCGTATGCATGGTGGTTAGACTCCGGTGCAACTACTCACATAAGTTCATGTATGCAGGTTGCTCGAACTACCGAACGCCCAATGAAGGTGAAAGATTCATCTACATGGGAGCTGGAAAGCCGGTAGAGGTGGAGGGCATAGGGACTTTTAGATTATCTCTTAGTACCGGATATTATTTAGTTTTGAACAATGTATTTATTATTCCATCTTTTAGACGGAATTTGATTTCCGTCACTACATTAGATCGGGAAGGTTATTCCTGTATCTTCGGCAATAATAAATGCAATTTATATTTTGATTCAAAGCTTTTTGGTACTAGCTCTTTGTCTTACATTGATAATCTATATTTACTTGACACAGTCAATTCATTAAATGAGTCTCATAATTATGAAACTAACTCTCGAGGCATAAAATGAAAGTTTTCAAGTAAAAACTCTTATACCTTGTGGCATAGGCGTTTGGGACATATCTCCAAAAGGAGAATTGACAAGCTTGTGTCCGAGGGAATATTACATAAGCTTGATACTTCGGAAAATAACTTTTGTATTGAATGCCTTAAGGGAAAATTTACGAATAGTACAAACAAAAATGAATCCTTGAGAGCTACAAAAGTCTTAGAACTAATTCATACGGACATATGTGGACCGTTCCCTACCCCTTCATGGAACGGACAAACATATTTTATTACGTTCATAGATGACTTCTCTCGTTATGGATACATTTATTTACTTCATGAAAAGTCTCAATCATTGGACGTTTTCAAGTCTTTTAAAACCGAAGTTGAAAATCAACTTGAAAAGACTATTAAGAACGTTAGATTCGATCGTGGTGGTGAATACTACGGTCGAAATGACGGTTCGGGAGAACAACCTCCGGGTCCTTTTGCTCGCTATTTGGAAGAGTGTGGGATTGTCCCTCACTACACCATGCCGAGAACACCTAGCATGAATGGTGTAGCCGAGAGACGTAATAGAACCCTTAAGGATATGGTAAGAAGTATGGTTTCTTGTACTTCTTTACCTCACTCATTATGGGGCTATGCTTTGAAAACCGCAACCTACCTACTTAATAGAGCTCCTTCAAAAGCTACTGACAAAACCCCTTATGAATTATGGACCGGTAAGAAACTGTCCCTTAATCATCTTCATGTTTGGGGTTGTCCAGCCGAAGCTAGGCCTTATAGACCTAACGAAGGAAAGTTGGACGCTAAGATAGTTAATAGTTATTTTGTAGGGTATTCTCAAAGATCTAGGGGATATAAATTCTATGACCAAAAAACTAGAACCTTTTTCGAGACGGGAAATGCCAGGTTCTTTGAGGATGTTGAATTTAGAGGGGAAAATTTGAATAGTAATTTTGAATTTGAAGAAATGGAAGAGGAATTCGTTTCTATACCTCTTCCTATAGTTTCTATCGAAAATCAAGCAGTTGTGCCTGAAATTCGACAAGAACATAATATTCAAAATGACGTTAATTCTCCTATTAATGAACAACATGAAAATGTTGATGAGGAAATTCAACACCCTCAAAATCAAGAAGAACCGGTGCCATTAAGAAGATCTAATAGAGCAAGAAGGAGTGCTATACCGTATTATTATGATGTATATCTTGCCGAGAATGAGGAACCGTTAGGTTTAGTGGGAGATGAGCCAATCACCTTCCATGAAGCCATTAGTGGTTCAAATTCTCATAAGTGGATTGATGCCATAAATGAAGAGTTAAAATCCATGAATGATAATGACGTTTGGGATCTTGTCCCATTACCTAAGAATGTGAAACCCATCGGATGTAAATGGATCTTTAAGACCAAAAGGGATTCACAAGGTAATGTGGAAAGACATAAGGCTCGTCTTGTCGCTAAAGGGTTTACTCAAAAGGAAGACATTGATTACAAAGAAACATTTTCACCGGTATCCTCTAAAAATGCTTTTAGGATCATTATGGTTTTAGTGGCACATTTTGACCTTGAGCTTCATCAAATGGATGTAAAGACAGCTTTTCTCAATGGTGACATTGAGGAAACTATCTATATGAAGAAACCGAAATGGTGATCGATTCGGATCAAACTAGTCAACTAGTTTGTAAACTTAAGAAATCCATTTATGGGCTCAAGCAAGCATCTCGTCAATGGTACTTAAAATTTAACCAAGTTATTCTTTCATTTGGCTTTGAAATGAATCTTGGTGAAGATTGTGTGTACCATAAGTTCAGTGGGAGTAGATTTATATTTTTGGTCTTATATGTGGATGACATTTTACTTGCTAGTAATGATAAGGACCTTCTTAAGGAAACCAAGAAATTTCTCTCAAACAAATTTGAGATGAAAAATCTTGGAGAAGCTTCTTTTGTATTAGGAATCCAAATACATCGTGATCGCTCACGGGGTATGTTAGGGTTATCACAAAAGAGCTATATAGAGAAGGTATTACAAAGGTTTAGCATGGAAAATTGTAAACCACATGACACCCCGGTCTCTAAGGGAGATAAGTTCAGTTTAAATCAATGTCCTAAAAATAATCTTGAATCCAAGTATATGGAAAATATCCCTTACGCATCGGCAGTAGGAAGCCTAATGTATGCTCAAGTCTGTACTCGCCCAGATCTAGCCTTTATTGTTGGCATGCTTGGGCGATATCAAAGCAATTTGGGAAGAGAACATTGGGTCGCAGCCAAAAGAGTGACGAGATACTTACAAAACACGAAGAACTACATGCTTACATATACAAAGTCGGATCATCTTGAGATCATTGGTTTTTCCGATTCCGACTTTGCTGGATGCCAAGATAGTCGCAAATCGACATCGGGTTATGTCTTCACTTTGGCCAGTGGAGCGATATCTTGGAGAAGTGCCAAGCAAACATTAGTTACTACTTCCACCATGGAAGCCGAATTTGTTGCTTGCTATGAGGCATCCAATCAAGCTATATGGCTGCGTAAATTCATTGAAGGACTGCGGATTGTCAAAGGTGTTGAAAGACCGCTTAAGTTATATTGTGACAATCGGGCCGCGGTATTGTACTCCAACAACAACAAGAGTTTATCTAAATCTAAGCATATAGATATTAAGTTTCTTGTTGTGAGAGAGAGAGTACAAAATGAACAAATCGAAATAGAACTTATTGGTACAAACTCCATGTTAGCGGATCCATTTACTAAGGCATTATCTCCTTTAGTATTTCACGAGCATGTTGCTCATATGGGTGTAATGACGTTTGATAATGCTTAAATCAGTGGGAGTTTATGTTGTTTCTATTTCTTGTGTTATTTTAAATTGATCTCATTTGTTAAAAGTAGGACTAGTTGGAGAATATATATATGCATTCTTCATATATATTCGTTAATATTCCATGCTACATATATATACTTAATCTATGTCATTTAGTTGGATATATATATGTGATTAATGTGGGTTTAGTTGCGAATCAATTACAACGACTGCCCCTTTAGTCCTTATACTTATATGACTAATGGACAAGATTGTTTTCGAATGATAACAAAGTGCACATAAGGGTTGTCATTTGTGTTATAAATATGATTGAAGAGATTTATTAAGTGAAGGTATATGTTATAATAATCCAAGTGGGAGATTGTAAGAACATGGATTAATATAACATATAAATACTTAATAATATAATGATCAATATTATAATATATGGTATAAAGTATAGAACTCAACATAATATGTAGAATTCCATAATATAAGTATACCATTAAATGATGGGTATAATGGTAATGTCATATATATCAATAGGTGTAGTCCCTAAATGAAGTGCCCCTTGGATTCCTATATAAAGGCCTATCCATCAAGCCTATGAATCTACTAGTAACATTATTCTCATTCAGTCAAAACTCTTCCTAAGTAATTGAAGATTAAAGAGATTAAGGGCACTAATCATTTAGAAGATCTACTCCTCCCTAATTTGAAGTCTATCTTCTTACTTCATCCTCTTTACTCAAGAAAAAGAACAAGACTAAGAACAAACATGGAATCACAAGGTACACGCTTCCGTCTTATTCTTCTTCTCCTTCTCTTCTTAATCTAGTTGTGAGTCTGTTCATGGTTAATGGATCGTTTATGTTCCAACACTTTAAAGATTTTATGAACCAAAATCCATGTAGTTTCAATCAAGAAAACCAATAGATTTCATCATCTAGAAAAGGTCTAAATCAAAATCCCCAATTCAATATAAGAAATTGACACCCAAAAAGTTAAAAGGAAGAAATTAGGACTCAACCACAATTTAACCCAAGAAACATTAATTAAAAGAGCAAAGATGAACAAGATATCAATTAATTAGATAAAATCATCAATGGCATATCATAAGTGACTAAATTACAAACTACCATGAAATTAAGAAACTAGCTACACATATTAAGCATTAATTGAACAAATCTAAACAAGAACAACATTAAAAATCTTATCTTGAATGATGAAATAAGATCCCTAATTTTCTCTCTCTAAGTAGCCTCCTTTTTGTCCAAAGGATCCAAGCATACCCTAAAATTATAACATCCTACTATATATATACAAAGGGGGAAAGGCTGATTAAGGCCCTATTAAATGGGATTAAGGCCCAAAAAATATACAAAGGAGGGCCCAAATTGCCATCAAATCTGCTGAAAACTGCCTTGGAGCCGGGACTAAGGTGACCGTGGTAATGGCTTGGGCGGCCGCACAAGACTGGCCGAGGCCTAAGGGCGGCCGCACAAGGGCTAAGGGTGGCTGGGCAAGATTGGGGTGAGGCCCTAGGGCGGCCGCACAAGACTAGCCGAGGCATAAGGGCGGCTGCACAAGGCTTTGATAGCCGGCCAATGTTTTCCTTTCTTCACTAATTTCCAACAGGTCCTTGCCATGGAAATTTCCAATAGGTCCTTGCAGCTCCAAAATGATCCTAGAGCCCTCAAAATCTGCTTCGCTCCATATTTTCATCTTTTCTTCACTTTAAACCACCAATTTTCCACCTTTTCAACCTGAACTAAAACAACACTAACAAAGCGATTAAACTACCATTTTACTCGGGAATTTTGCAGCAAATAAAGTTTAGAACGTATAAATTGGATATGTAAACATATCCATCAGGGGACCAGTATTTGAAGGCAGGAGGGAGGGGGGTATGGTAATCTTGGAAGGGGAGGTATGGTTGGTTTGAGTCTGAAGAAGAGGATGAAGAGGACTCCTTGTTAAAGTAGGAGTCGGTCTCCCCAGCCGTTAGATTAATGAGGTGGCTAACTCATCAAACTTCCCAAAGTTTTGGGCAAACCTCTTGGAGATGTAATTGAACTTCTGGACTCCTCTTCTGACATCTTCAATGGTTTTCTTCTTGGGCATCCCCTTTGTTGAAGATTTTCTACATGCCATTTTTATTCTCTTTTTTGGAGTCTCCCCCTGAACCTCTGCACTTGCATGCGGTTCAGATGATTGAGGTTTATATCAACATGAAAATAAGTAGCATAGCATCTAACAATTAGAGAAAATGAAAAGCAACATGCGATTTCAAACAATAGCACTATGCGGTTTCCAAATGGGGTTTGAACTATGCGGTTTTTAGCAAGAAACTGAGAGGCTTTGAGAGATGAGGTTCTAAAGTATATTCAAGGTAAAATTTTCAAAAACAATTCCAAGTATGTAAAACATGATTTTGAAACCATACAACCCAACATATAGAGTATTTTTTAGAAAATTCATATGAACAGTTCATTAACATACGAAGAGCACTAAGAACACCAAGAACAAAGACAAATGCAAATATCACCAAAATCCACAAATAACATATCAAAATGATCCCTAAAGGTTGTAGAAAAACAATATAAGTACAAAAATAAAGCTTTTGTCTAGAATCATCACCAAAACATGAAGGAAAGTGGGTTTTCGAAAAATCCAAAACTGTAAATCTCAAAATCAATAACCTAGATGTGTATATATAGATCATCAAATAAATTACATAACTATAATCCATACAGCAATGCGAGGAACTTCCTCCAGAAATCAAACAAAATGATTAAGAAACAAAGATTTAATCAGCCAAAATGTAATTTAGCATATGAAGGGTTTTTTAAAGTTCAAGAATGGCGTGTTTACATAAATTTAGAGATTTAGAGTTAGAAACATGCCATGTCATTGAATGATTTCTTGGTGCTTTAGGAACTCTAGGAGATTTGGGAAATAGAGTTTCTCTTGTTCTTTTTGGTGACATGAATTTTCAGTTTAAGTGAGAGAGAGAGAGAATATAGAGAGAGAAAGTTTGTATAAAACAAGAAAGTAATGCGACAGAGTTGGCAAAAGAGTTGGAAGTGTAGCATTAAAATGGTATATATAGGTGTTCCTAGGGTGGAGTAAAAATAGGTGGTGATGGTTCCACTATCACACTAAGTGAAACACCATAATAGTTCCACGCTTTCACCTCCTTCACGTAGCCCCATGATGGATGATGTGAAGGGTTTAAGCAAATATTCATTTTGCATTAAATGCATTTAAATTTCAAAACAACGTGGGAAAATAATTGCAAAAGAATCCTTATTCAATTAATTTGTCTCAAAAGAGATAAGTATCGAATAATAAATATAAAAAACTTACCTGAGTTCACGTGCCATGTAGTTTGATATAATAAACAAAATAATTGTTTTGTTTAATAAGGAAAATATCAAACTACTTAAGCTTCTTCAAAGCTAAGAAATGAAAAACGTTGAAATTTTTCTAAGTGTTGAAACGCGGTTTGTATCATGCGGTCTTGAAGCATGCGGTTGATTGCATGCATCTTGGTTCACGCAGTTTCAACAAGAGTGAGGTTTTGAAACTTTAACAGGATTTTGACATAAACAACATATTTAACACACAAGTTAGTAACAAAAAGTATATGGAATTATTTAAGTTCAAGCATACCCTTTTATTCCTCTAATGAATGTAAACCTCTTGGAGTTAAAACGCTTTTGTAAGGATGTCAGCAATATGATTTTCTATCCCCACATGCTCTAAATGGATGTTCCCCTTTTCCACATGGTATTTGAGGAAATGATACTAGATATCTATGTGTTTGGTTTTTGAGTGCATAAAGGATTGTTGGAGACTGAAATTGTTGAGGTATTGTCACATATAATTGGGCAATTCCCTTCATTTATTTCATAGTCCACCAACTGTTGATTCTTCCAAAGTATTGATAATAGCAACTTCCAGCAACAATGTATTCACCCTCTTTAGTTGAAACTGACATTGAGGTTTGATTCTTGCTGGACCAAGCAACTAGTCTATCTCCAAGAAAGTGACAAGTTCCACTAGTGCTTTTCCTGTCTATGTTACATGATGCATAATCTCCATCTGAATAACCTAAAAGGTCTAAATTCGAATCTTTGGAATACCAAAGTCCAAGATTAGTAGTTACAGAGAGATAGCGGATTATATGCTTGACCACACTTAAATATGCTTCTCTAGGATCAGCTTGATAACGAGCCCAAACGCGAGCACTAAACATAATATCTGGTATACTAGAAGTTAAGTTAAGTAATTAGCCAATCATATATCGATATAGGGTTTGATCAACCTTTTTACCTTTTAGATCTTTATCAAGCTTATTGATAGTATCCATGCGAGTATCATATGCTTTAGCATTTTACAGTCCAAACTTTTTGATTAACTCCTTTGTGCATTTGGCTTGGTTGAGAAAGATTCCTTCATCACATTGTTTGATTTGAAGCCCAAGGAAGAATGTCAATTCTCCCATCATTCTCATCTCAAACTTGCTTTTCATTAGCTTTTCAAAACGCTTACACAATAATTCATTTGTACAGCCAAAAATAATATCATCAACATATATTTGAACAAGTAAAGAATGATTGTTATATTTATCAATGAATAGAGTTGTATCGATTTTACCATGTTTGAAGCCTTTTTCTAGAAGAAATTTTGATAGAGTTTCATACCATGCCCTTGGAGCTTATTTGAGTCCATACAAAGCCTTTAGGAATTTGTAGACATGATTTGGAAATTTTGAGTCTTCAAATCCAGGAGATTGAGTCACATACACGGTTTCTTGAAGTTCAACGTTGAGAAAAGCACTCTTAACGTCCATTTGATAAAGCTTGAAACGTTTGCAAGATGCATAGCAAAGAAAATTTTGATTGCTTCTAGTCTTGCAACTGGAGCAAAAGTTTCATCGTAGTAAATTCCTTCTTCTTGCCTATATCCTTGTGCAACCAACCTCGCTTTGTTTCTTGTTATGCTTCGATTCTCATCCATCTTGTTTCTAAACACCCACTTTGTACATATAACTCCTTGTTCATGAGGTATAGGAACCAATGTCCAAACCTTAAATCTTTTAAACTGGTTGAGTTCTTCTTGAATAGCAACAACCCAACATGAATCTTGTACTGCTTCATCAACTTTCTTGGGTTCAATTTGAGAAAATAGAGAAGTATGCTCATCAAAGTTTGATCTCCTTGCTTGATCTCCATTAATTAAATCACCAATGACATTTGAGAGAGGGTGATTGCTGGCTTCACGAACCTCAGAGGGTAAAATCTGGTTGAACAGAGGTTTGCTGAAGATATTATATTGCTACATTATTAGATCCTTTAGTGAAGTCATTAAATGTAAGTTGACGAATAGGTTCAATTTGCTGAGTGCTTGAATTCTCATCTAAATCTTCCCTTGGAGATGCATCTGGAGTTGGAATTGTTGGGTTTTGGGGTTACAAATGCAGCGGAAGATTTAATTTTAACAATAAAACCCTAGCCCTAAGATCTGTCTAGCATGAAGAGAATAGAAATTAATATGAGATAGAATTTACATACCTTGAATGCGATGAGGATTAACAAAGTAGATCACAAAATTCAAGCCTTAGAATTTTGATATAGAAACGGATCTTCTTCTACCTTGTTCAAACCTTGTGATGAATCAACGAACGGAGGCTTCAAGCTCTTGATGATTAACCTATCACCCTCTATCGGTAATCGACACGCGAACGAATCCAAGAACACCTTCTTGATGGATTGCTAGATGATCCTCTTGATTATTGAATCAATATTCAATAATCAAAGCCAAAACAATGGAACAATTTGGGACTTTTGATTCAAAATCAAAATCAAAATCTAGAGTTTCAAAAACCTTGGATTATGATGTGTGAGAGAGGAAAAATATGGCTGCAAGGCTGTATTTATATCCCATATAAATCCCCTAACAATTAGGGTAGAAACCTAGCAAAATACCAATTCCTTCCTAGCCAAGGAAAACTGTACGGACACGAAATTTGGTCTTGGCACGAGTCGTGCCAATTGGCACGAGTCGTGCCCTTTTCAAATCACTCGTGCTCACGAGTCGTTCCTTGAGCCCCAACTCGTTCTGATCAAAACGAGACAAAAAACCAAGTCGTGTCTCAGCCTTGGTCACGAGTCGTTATCCTTGGCACGAGTCGTGACCCAGGGCACGAGTCGTGCTCCTGGTCACGAGTCGTGCCAGAACCCAAATTTCCAATTTTTCAGCTTGAATCAAATTCGTTCTTTTGTGTGTGACCCTCTAGGAATTATATTTTATGTTGGCAGTGAGTTGAAACATCAACCTCACAAAACATAAGTGACTTCTAGCAAATCATTATGTCCACCCAATTAATATAACATCAAAGCTTGATTCCTTAATAGATCCAATGTTACAATCCCTTTGGCCACGATGTCTAATTGAACATGAGTCATGGTCTAGGTCAACTCATTCCGTTCAATGCTTTCTCGATTCCTAATATGTTAATTATCCAAATGAATTTGATCTCTATCAAATCACTTGAGTGCGGCCACACATTTCATCAGCATCATTCATCGAGGGGCCCAAGCAAACATCTCTCTTCATAAGAGGGACAAATCCCGTCTTGACTTATCATTCTTCCCTACATGGATCCAAACGTGCTAACATAGCCCTTATTGCTATCTGATTAAAGATAGTGTTAGACTATATCAAACACGATCTTTACCATGTGGAAGACGATGATAATCTCAGGTACAAAGGATTCAATAACATGACTATCATGAGATTTAATCATGACAACAGACCATGTCATAAATCTCATAAGTAGGTCAAGTCCAATACTTGTTCTCTAGCAAGTATCCATAAGTGTAATGTGCATCTCCATGCATATAATCATCTCTATGTTATCCATTACCAACTTATACTAGTTGTTCACAATAACTAGGGACGCAGTTCAATATAATAAACATGCAAACATATAATGAACAAAATAAATGCGCTCTATAATAAATAATAAAGATGATACATAACGGTTCAAGTCAATCATAACTATAGCCTAGGGCATTACACCAACAATCTCCCACTTGCACTAGGCTCCATCTATATATCTAATACCCATGGACCTCACATGACCATCATGCTTAGCTTATGCGAGGGGCTTTGTAAGCGGATCCCCAATGTTATCATCAGTTGATACTTTGCATATATCTTAACGTCTCCCCAATCAATGAACTCTCGAATGAGATGGAAACGTCTAAGTATATGTTTGGATCTCTGGTGTGACCTTGGTTCCTTGCTTGCGCAATGGCACCATTGTTGTCACAATAAAGTTCCACCGGATTAGTGATACTTGGAACAACTTCCAAGTCACTAATGAACTTCTTGATCCAAACTGCCTCCTTAGCTGCATCGGATGCCGCTATATATTCGGCCTCAGTAGTAGAATTAGCAATAGTACTCTGCTTGGAACTCTTCCAACATATCGCACCTCCATTAAGCATAAACACAAATCCCGACTGCGATCGGAAATCATCCTTGTCGATTTGAAAGCTAGCATCTGTGTAACCTCTTACAACAAGATCTTCTTCCATCCCTCCAAATATCAAGAACGCATCATCAGTCCTTCATAAGTACTTTAGGATCTTCTTGACTGCCATCCAGTGGTTCTCACTCAGATCAGATTGGTAACGACTTGTCATGCTCAAAGCATACGAGACGTCGGGTCTAGTGCAAATTATAGCGTACATGATAGAACCAATAGCCGAAGCATATGGAATATCATTCATCCTCTTTCATTCATCAGTTATCTTAGGACGCTGAATCTTACTAAGAGTAACACCATGACCCATTGGCAAGTTTCCTCTCTTAGAATTTTCCATCTTGAATCTTCTAAGAACCTTGTCAATGTAGGTACTTTGACTCAAACCAATGATCCTCTTTGATCTATCTTTATAGATCTTGATACCAAGGATGTAAGCGACTTCGCCCATATCTTTCATTGAGAAACACTTCCCTAACCAAGATTTGACAGTCTCAAGTACAGGAATGTCATTTCCAATGAGTAAGATATCATCGACATACAACAAGAGAAATAGCACAACGCTCGCACTGAATTTCATGTATACACAAGGTTCATCTTCGTTCTTGATAAAACCAAACTCTTTGATTTTCTCATCGAACCGAAGATTCCAACTCCTAGAAGCTTGCTTCAATCCATAAATGGATATTTGCAACTTGCACACCTTACTGGAATTTCGTGGATCTACAAAACCTTCGGGTTGTGTCATATACACATCCTCAAGCAGTTTTCCGTTAAGGAAAGCGGTTTTGACATCCATTTGCCATATCTCATAGTCATAATATGCGGCTATGGCAATCAAAATTCTAACAGACTTAAGCATGGCAACAGGCGAGAAGGTTTCATCATAGTCTACACCATGAGTTTGCCTATATCCCTTTGCTACAAGCCTAGCCTTATAAGTATGCACCTTCCCATCCATGTCAGTTTTCTTCTTGAAAACCCACTTGTACCCTATGGTTTTTACACCTTCGGGTGGCTCAATCAAGTTCCAAACTTGATTATCCGACATGGATTGCAACCATTTATCCGAATCAGGATCGGACATCGCCTCTTGATAGGAAGTAGGTTCGTCATTCTTAATGACTTCCGCTTCATTACTTTCCGACACGAGAAATCCATATCTCTTGGGTTCGGATCGTAACCTATCCGATCTACGATGGACTTGTGGATCTTGAACCGGTTCCATAACTTCTTGTGGAGTTGGTTCAGTCTCTACTATCGGTTCCATGTTATTTTCGGGTTCTTGAACTTCTTCAAGATCAATTTTACTCCCACTAGATGCTTTATTGAGAAACTGTTTCTCAAGAAAAGTACCATATTGAGCAACAAACACTTTGTTATCAACACGGTTGTAAAAGTAATACCCTTTTGTTTCCTTAGGGTAACCAACGAAAATAACCTTGTCAGATTTAGGTGCTAACTTATCAGAGACAAGTCTCTTCACATAAGCTTCGCAACCCCAAATCTTCATGAAAGACAAATTAGGTTTTCTTCCATGCCACATCTCATGTGGGGTCTTAGGAGCCGATTTAGTAGGGACTCTGTTCAGTGTGAACGCATCAGTCTCTAATGCATGTCCCCAAAAGGATATAGGAAGGTCTACTTGACTCATCATCGAACGAACCATATCTAATAGGGGTTCTATTCCTCCTCTCGGAAACACCATTCCATTGTGGCATTTCGGGTGGAGTCAACTCTGAAACAATTCCACATTTTTTGAGATGATTGTCAAACTCTTGGCTCAAATACTCACCACCACGATCGGATCGAAGTGCTTTAATTGTTTTGCCAAGTTGATTTTGTACTTCATTTTGAAATGTTCTAAACATCTCAAACGATTCACTCTTTGACTTCATTAGATAGACATAGCCATATCTAGATAAGTCATCGGTGAATGTAATGAAATACCGAAATCCTCCCCTAGCAATGCTGCACATCGTCCGCATACATCGCATGTATTAAGCCCAATAAGTCACTAGTCCTTTCACTACTTTTAGTGTAGGGTGGTTTGGTCATTTTGCCCAATAAACAAGATTCGCATATCTCATATGATTCATAATCATGTGAGTCTAACATTCAATCTTTGTGGAGTTTAGAAATGCGTTTCTCGTTTATATGACCAAGCCGGCAATGCCACATGAACGAGTTGTTCACGTCATTCGGTTTAGACTTCTTGTCCACATGATAAACATTTTCAACACTATCTTGTTTCTCATCAACATCAAGAACATAAAGGCCATTAAATGAATTTGCAATACCATAAAGCATATCATTTCAATAAATATAAAACTTCTTATTCGAAAAAAGAAAATTATACCCCTCATTATCCAAACAAGAAACAGAAATAATATTCCTACTCAAATCCGGAACATAGTAACAATTGTTCAAAACAAGTACTAAGCCACTAGGTAAAGTTACATCATAGTCCCTACGGCTAATACAGCAACTCTTGCTCCATTCCCAACACGCAGGTCAACTTCACCTTGTTTGAGTAGCTTCCTATTTCTCAGTCCCTGTACATTTAAACAAATGTGAGATCCACATTCGGTATCTAATACCCATGAACTAGAAACAGAAAGGAAAATATCTATCATATAGATACCTGAAGAAGTAGCAATCGTATTGTCCTTCTTCGCCTTTAGGCCTTCCTTATAAGCCTTGCAGTTGCGCTTCCAATGTCCAACCTCTTGGAAATGGTAGCAAACCACATCCTTTTGAGATGCCTTGGGAGCCTCTTTGGCATCGACAACCTTTGCCTTAGGCTTAGCAACACTTGCTTTACCTTTGACATCCTTCTTGAACCTTTTACCTTTGTTAACCATTAACACAGTATCGGTTTTAGGCTTCTTGATATTCATCTCTGCGGTATTAAGCATCGCATGCAATTCCGAGAGATTCTTATCCATGCCAGTCATGTGATAGTGCATAATAAAATGACTATAACTTTCAGGCAATGAATTCAATATCAAATCCGTGGCGAGTTCCAAACTCAACTGATTTCCAAGCCTATCGAGACGCTCAATGTAACCCTTCATCTTAAGGACATAAGCTCCCACCGATTGCCCCTCTTGCATCTTACATCCAGTTAGGGCCTTAACCACATCATACCTCTCGTTTCTTGCTTGCACTTGGAACATTTCCTTTAAGCGCTCATCAAGATCAAATGCTGCATCTATGTGCTCAAGATCCTTCTGAAGAGCCTTAGACATAGTGGCTTGCATAAGGCATGCGACATCCATATAATCATCATTATGTTTCTTATGTGCATTCCTATCAGCCCTAGAAGCATTTGGAGCAGGTTGAGGTGGAATGGGTTCATTGAGAACGTACAGTTTCTTCTCTTGCTTTAGAACAATTCTAAGACTTCTGATCCAATCAGAATAGTTTGTACCGTTCTCCTCAAGCTTGTCCTTTTCAAGGACAGATTGCAGTGACAGGGGTTGATTATTGTGTGTAGCCATTCTACAATAAAATATGCAAACAATATAAACATATATCAATATCAACACATTTATCATCTAAGAGAAAATAATGTCTTTCATAAATACTCCCACTAAATTATACACCTTCAAATACAAACATGTATCATATAATCATAGTAGGCTAAGATCCATATTTCACTTAATTCCAGTTTAACTGAGTCAATGCCCGAAATCAAGCTATTTAGGTAGAAACATAATCATATCACTATATGACTCTTAGATCTTTTATGAGATTTCAATAGACATCATATGTCAAAAGCATATTTTAAATCTCATCTATGCCTTGGATCAAATCTCATTTGAAAGCACCAATTAAATCAAAACCTTTTTCAAACATGTGAGACATGAAACGATGCACCTAACTGAGTCAAAACTACATCAACCATTATCTCACCTTGATCACAAATTAAGATATAAGATGCACCAAACTGAGTCGAAACTACATCAAATACCCTAAAATATCACAAGGTTCTAATCAAGGAATGGCATAAGAATTAAATATTTAGAAGGATTTCAACATGTAACAAACATCGCATGGTTGTAACATAGATCTCATGTGAACATAGGGCTTCACAAAATATCATACAAACAATTTGATTCAATTTTGAGAAATTACAAATCTAATTTAATCATATTAAAAGATTAATAACCTATGTGATAAACTAATCTAATTAATTTATCATTAATCATGAATCATGGCATATCTCATATACTTGTTTTTCATAGAAACAAAACACATGGAATCTAGATCTATTTCATATCACATGGTAGCAAATAATCACATTACATCTAGCATGCAATCTCAATCTGAATCATGGCAAGACAGGGCTCTGATACCACTGTTGGGTTTTGGGGTTACAAACGCAGCGGAAGATTTAATTTTAACAACAAAACCCTAGCCCTAAGATCCGTCTAGCATGAAGAGAATAGAAATTAATATGAGATAGAATTTATATACCTTGAATGCGATGAGGATTAACAAAGTAGCTGGTTTTCGGTTCTTGTTAATGGGGAAAGCTGCGGGTTTTTTCACTCTACAAGGGGTTTAAGGCAAGGGGATCCTCTTTCCCCTTATTTGTTCATTATTGCTGCGGAAATGATGAGTCGTGGGTTAAATCATCTTCACACTATTTATCCTCAATATAGATATCGTATTCATATTAATTCTCCTATGGTCTCCCACTTAGCTTATGCGGATGATGTTATTATCTTTTGCAATGGGTCTAAAAACTCCCTTGAGAATCATATGAAGTATTTGGAATGGTATCAACAATTTTCGGGCCAGTTGGTGAATATTCAAAAATCTGGTTTCATAACGGGTAATAATAGGGGCCGAGATGAGTTAGTGGCTGCCATCACGGGGCGGAAAAAAATCAGCATTTTCTCTCCTTTGATTCGGAAGATGGAAGATAGGCTTGCTTCTTGGAAAGGTAAATTGCTCTCTTATGGTGCAAAATTAACCCTTATTCAGTCTTGTCTTTCTGCGATTCCTTTATATTACTTGGCTCTTATTGATCCGCCTAGGGGTGTTATTCATGCTATGGAAAAAATTATTGTGCGTTTCTTTTGGAGCAACATTGATGGGAATAAGAAATACCATTGGATTTCTTGGGATAAAATGAGCTGGCATATTGAGGAAGGTGGTTTGGGTATTCGGAAATTTGAAGATATTGCGTTGGCTTTTGCTATGAAGCTTTGGTGGCGTTTGAGAACTGTTGATTCGTTGTGGAGTAAGGTTATGCTTGCTAAATATTGTTGGGATATCCACCCCATGGATGCTACCATTGTCTCTTTTTCCTCTCATGTTTGGAAGCGGATGATTGCTGCTAAGCCTTGGGTGGAAGAGCGTATTGCCTGGCGTGTGGGAAGTGGTCAAATTTCTTGGCATGAAAATTGGCTTGAGGGTTCTATGGGTAATATTCCTTTTGAGCATGCTCAAATCTATTCTTTGTTTGAGAATGGTATGCCCCGTGATGATTACATCCGAAATGTTTTTGGGCCTCATATTCTTTCTCTTATTCATTCTCATGCTATTACTATTTCTGATGCTCCGGATACTCCTATATGGCGGCCTTCCACTTCTGGCAAATTCACTGTCAACTCGGCTTGGAATGAGTGTAGATCAAGCAAGGTTCGATCTCCTATTTTTGCTTCTTGCTGGAATAAATATATTCCGAAGAAATTTTTTGTTTTTCTTTGGAGAGTCTTACATGAAGGATTACCTACGAATGATTTGGTTCAGCGAAGAGGTATTAGTTTGGTGTCTAAATGTGATTGTTGTGTTTCTCCTTGCCAAGAATCTATATCTCATATTCTTGTTGGAGGGGAAACCGCATTGGTTGTTTGGGATTACTTCAGCTCTTTATGTGGCGTTCGGATGTGCTATGGTAACTTCCGCCAAGCTCTTATGGGTTGGTGGATTGGTGCTGCTACGCCTTGTGGTTATGCTTCTCATTGGCTGATTTGTATTCTTCCAAAGAATTATTTCTTGGGAGCTTTGGGTTGCTCGGAATAAAAGCCGATTTGATGGAGTTCGTATGAATTCTAGTTGCATTATTCACAAAGTAATTGAGCGGAGTCGGCCATATTGCTTCCGCCTTCTCTCTCTCTTTTCCATTCTCTAATGATGATAAGCATCTCATTTCTCATTTCCGTTTGGCCATGAAAGCCTTTGAGGCTCCTAAGATTAGATTGGTTTCTTGGGATTATCCTAATGATGGTTATATAAAGATTAATACGGATGGGGTTTCTAGGGGAAATCCGGGCACGGCGAGGCGAAGGTATTTTTCGTGACTCTCACGGTGATTTTATTTATGCTTTTGCCTCCTTCTATGGAGTTGAATCTAATATGATGGCTGAAGCTTTGGCTGCTCGGGATGCTCTTCAAAGAGCTTTTCATAGAGGGTTTCATCATATTTGGCTTGAGGTTGATTCTCAATCCCTTTTGCGCATTATTATCCGAGAGTATCATATTCCTTGGTCAATATGGTATATAATATCCCATATTCATCGTCTTATGTCTCTTATGAATGTTCGGGTTACTCATATTCTTCGTGAAGGAAATGGCGTTGCTGATGGTTTGGCTAACAAGGCGGCTGATGATAAACAAAATCTTGAGTTTCTACATTTCAATGACCTTCCTCGCCGTTGCAAAGGTTTCTTTGCCTTGGATAAGGATAGGACCCCTTACTTTAGACTCTATTAGTTGTTATGGCTAGATACCTTTTTTATTTATTTTCTATGTACTCTAGTCTTCCCTCCCTTTTTTGTAGAGGACCTTACGTCTTGTGTAAGGACTCCCCCCATAGGTTTGTTTTTTGGTGGTTGAGGTTGTCATGTCCCCCACCTTGCTTTGTAATTTTCTTTTTAATTAATAAAATTTAGGGAGTACCGTCTCCTTTCGCCAAAAAAAAAATAAAAAAATTAACAAAGTAGATCACAAAATTCAAGCCTTAGAATTTTGATATCGAAAATACGATATACTAATAACATTAATGGTATGAGTGTATGTTTTGTAAATAAAATTAATGGAATGGTAATAATTGATGAAGGAGGAACGAAAATCATCCAAAATTATGGGGTGGGGTTGGGTGAGGTTCTTATTTCAGTTATTTGTTTTTTTTTGTTTAAGGAAACAAGCCAAACGAATACCAGCTCAACAAGCCTTTTGATCTCCGAGCCAAAGTCTGGTCCATCAATGGATATCTTGGTTGGGCCTGATCCGTACGTGAGGTCGGTTTAGACGCGGACCGGTTCACGGACACACGGACCCTGTCCAAATGGGCTACGGGCTACGGCCCGCGGACCAATTGCGGGCTGAGACCTATTTTGGACATCATCGACAACAATGGTTATTTTATAAATTTTAGAAATGTATAATGCAATTTGCAAAGAAATTTGTTAAGTTTCTCGCATACTTTGTTAACTTTCATCCATTTTCGTTAATGTTTATCCAAAAATGCCCCACATTGCTACAAAGTGTAAACATAAGGAATGAAATGGCCAAAATTGATACGTTGGTAGTCACATTGCAACTCACGTGAAAATTAGTGACACTAATGTGTTATTTGCCAATCTTTTACGTCGGTAACATCACTCAATAAAATATTATGAGTCCGCTCCAGAGTTTTTAAGGGGGAGAAAGGAAAAAGGAGGGAAGGGGAGATAGAATTTAAATTCCTTCTAATGTACTCACGAGTTAGTTAGGAAGGATAATGAAGTAAACTTTCAACTTTTCTTTCTCATCCTCCCGTGTTTGGGAAGAAATGAGAGAAAATAAACAAAACTTACACTTGTTTTAACTTCTTTCCTTTCTTTTCTCTCAATTTCTTCCAATTCCTCCTCACTTTTGGGATGATTTAAAAGAAAGAAAATTTTGAGAAATTTTCAATTTTTTTTTCATTTCCTTAATTAAAGAGGCATTTACAAAAAACTCATTTTAAAAGATGAAAATTACAAAAAAATAAACACAAGATGGAAATTACAAAAAACTTCTATAAAAATTACAAAAAACTACTTTTGTAAATTGAAAGCACTATTTTCTTAAAAAAAAAGAAAGAAAAAGAAAAAGAGCATAAATAAACATAAAATGTAAAACAATCATTCTTCGGTTCGAGGAATATTCTGCATGATCACAAACTACTTCAACAAAGCTTTAATTCAAAATGCTTAATCTTCAGCACTAACAACTTAAATTTTACTGATTCAAGGTGCATGCATTACAAATTGACTCTCCAATTCCATCCAATTCTCACATTCCAATGACCAAACTGAATCAAATTAAAACCCCTAACGAGAGAAATTCAGATCTACTAACCTTCATTCTGATAAACAACTGATAAACATGATAAACATGATAAACAACTAATAAACAATCGATAAACAACTGATAAACATGATAAACAACTAATAAACAACTGATAAACATGATAAACAACTGATAAACAATTGATAAACAACTGATAAACATGATAAACAACTGATAAACAAATGATAAACAAATGATAAACAAATGATAAACATGATAAACAACTGATAAACAACTGATAAACAACCGATAAACAACTGATAAACATGATAAACAACTGATAAACAAATGATAAACAAATGATAAACATGATAAACAACTGATAAACAACCGATAAACAACTGATAAACATGATAAACAACTGATAAACAAATGATAAACAACTCATAAACAACTGATAAACAAATGATAAATATGATAAACAATTGATAAACAACTGATAAACAAATGATAAACAACTGATAAACAATTGATAAACAACTGATAAACATGATAAACAACTGATAAACAACTAAAAACATTAAATCGAGACAGAGGGAGTATATACTACCAATTATAATTACGTACACTATAGAATATAAAAATATAATTGTGAATGTGTGCCCAAATTTTTTTTGTTTGTTGGATTCACGCGAGTTTGAAGACATCCGGTTTAATTTGAAAAAACGGAGTCGCCACGCTATTTTGATTATCTCAAAACTTTGAAAAAAAAGTTTTATGGGTTCGGAGGTTAAGTTACCCCTTGGGAAGAACGGATCGTCGTTCACCCAAGCTGCCTTGCCGGAGCAAGTCTCCCAAGATCCCATTAATCGTGCTTTCTTGCGTGCTTTCTTGTGTGCATGTGTTTGAAAATAAGGGGAGGGAATGTCCCAAGTCATCTTCCGGACGTACAAACCATTTGTTGGTTGTCGTTCGGGATTTCTTGGATTTTATGTATTCGAGATTATTATCTCGTCCTCATCTTGGACTTGTGATCATCGCATTTTTGGACCTCGGGACTTGCGTGATCGAGAGAATGACTCTCTTTTTGGTCAAAGATGAGGTTCTTTAGAAAAGGAGGGTCCTTAGCCCATCAATCCTACACTTTAAGATGGTCGAGCTTGTATAGAGGCTTCATACTCATCTTAAGTGATAATCGGAGATATAGGGTTCAAGGATGTCCCTTTCTAAAGAAATTATGAAACCTTTAATGGAAGGAACGATGTAAAGATAAGACCTTTACACCGGTCCGTTCCAAGGTTACTAATGAGGACATGGGAGAATGCATGATAAAAATGACATTTTAGTGAAAATATGACATTTTTAAGTTTGCAAAGGATGCTTTTGATTGCAAATGGATGCTTTTTATGTAAAGAAATGATTTTTGTGCAAAGAATGTATTTTTATGTTGGAAAATAGCATTTAATGTACAAATGATGCATGAAAATGGCAAAGAATGATTTTTTAATGCAAAGTATGCATTTTTAAGTATGAAAATGAGTTTTTGGGTGCAAAGAATGCATCTTTAATGTGAAAAGGAATTTTGAATGCAAAGGATGCAATTTTTAGTGCAAAAAGGAATGATTTTAATGCATGAAAATAGGATTTAGGTGCAAAGTATGCACCTTTATGTATGAAAATGAAAAGATGACATTTTATGTACATAGATATTGTCTAAATTGCAGATAAACATCAGATTATAGCATGATGGGGGTTAACATCAGATTACAGCTTGAAACTGTGAAGTTTATGCAAACTGGCTTAGTTTGTCGCGTGACATAGGCTGCCTATGTCGCGTGACATAACTAGCCATTTTGCAGAGACTTTACAGCTGAGATTTGCAGAGGTATCAAGGCACCAATATGGCCAAGTTACTTCACAAACAGATCTCAGGGAGCAAGTATTTTAGTGATGAACACTTCAAGAGGGTGTGGATATGAGGGATCCACACTCATCTCGAGCATTCCTGCAAAAACAATGCCAAGCCGGAGCCTTTACATGAAATGGTATGCAAATGGATATGGATCTAAGCAATATAACACTAAAGCATGTAACTTTAATCAGAATACCACATTATTAACGCATTTAGCATAGAGATTTCACATTTAAAGAAAATGGATAGAGGAAAAGGGTAGAAAATCGTTACCCTTGAAGACCACGACTCCCTATATCAAGTTAGATATAGGGGCCTTCAAAACAGCAACCTTCGGGGCTGAGATTGAGCCTTGGTTCTTTGAGAACCCTTGGTTCTTTGTATGTGTGGGAAATGTGTGTGTGGGAAGTGATTTGGGGAGGATTAGTATGGTTTGGGAGGTATGTGAGGAGAGGGGATGCTTCCTGGGCGTATTCCCTATAGAGGGGGACTGAGGGGTGGAAAAGGTGTGTCCCAAATGAGAGGTGAAGGCCTCTATTTATAGGCTGCCTGCATGGGCTTGGTATGTCGCACGACATAACAAGCCATAACCGTTTTCCTTCTAGAAACATGCAAGGTAGCAACCTTCTAGAACTCTCCCTGGCTGGTTATGTCGCACGACATAAGTAGCCACTTCTGGATTCTTCTAGAAACATGCAAGGTGGCATGATTCTAGAACTCTCCCTGGCTGGTTATGTCGCACGACATAATAAGCCACATGCAGTCCCTTCTAGAAACATGCAAGGTGGCAGTCTTCTAGAAGGAATTCCATATAAAAGAAAAACGTGTTTCTTTGGCTCCAAGTAGTCCTTTTTTCCCTTAGATGATTTGGAACAGTTCCGGAATTGTTCCGGAACTCTAGGAAAGTCCGGGGAATTACCGGAAGACTTACCGGAATTGCCGGGAAACTTGCCGAAATTACCGGGAAACTTAACCGGAAGGCATGAGCCAGATTTGGGTACTTACAGAAGCCCCTCGGTAACGTCACTTGCAGGGCGAGTGGGGTTGTCGATAGAAAAGGATCCGATCTGGCGAATGCCGAGACGGATTGAGAGACCGAGGTGGTCGAGTGGCTGAACCTCTGGAAGGCTACCTACGTATCCCGAGTGGTAATCAAGCCACGCCGTAGTTCGGAATAGATCCGTTGGGGAATGGGGGCGTCATATGTGACAAATTGGCTGAACCTACAGGAGGCTACCTACGTATCCCGGGGGAATCAAGCCAGGTCGTAGTTCGAGCATCACTAGATAGGTTAAGAACGATGTCTAGGATCCTTGAAGTTTTGACAATTAATGGAGGTTGTCACCTGACATTATTTCATTCTAACGGAAGCTAAGGCTTAGGGTACTATCTCTTTTTGACAGAGATAGAGGGAGCTAAAGCTGGATGACGTTATTTCTTTATGACGGAAATAACGGAGACTAAAGCTTACGGCGCTATCTCTTAGAGATAGAGGGAGCTAAAGCTAGATGACGTTATTTCTTTATGACGGAAATAACGGAGACTAAAGCTTACGGCGCTATCTCTTTTTGACAGAGATAGAGGGAGCTAAAGCTAGATGACGTTATTTCTTTATGACGGAAATAACGGAGACTAAAGCTTACGGCGCTATCTCTTTTTGACAGAGATAGAGGGAGCTAAAGCTAGATGACGTTATTTCTTTATGACGGAAATAACGAAAACTAAAGCTTACGACGCTATCTCTTTTTGACAGAGATAGAGGGAGCTAAAGCTAAATGACGTTATTTCTTTATGACGGAAATAACGGAGACTAAAGCTTACGGCGCTATCTCTTTTTGACAGAGATAGAGGGAGCTAAAGCTAGATGACGTTATTTCTTTATGACGAAAATAACGGAGACTAAAGCTTACGGCGCTATCTCTTTTTGACAGATATAGAGGGAGCTAAAGCTAGATGACGTTATTTCTTTATGACGGAAATAACGGAGACTAAAGCTTACGGCGCTATCTCTTTTTGACAGAGATAGAGGGAGCTAAAGCTAGATGACGTTATTTCTTTATGACGGAAATAATGGAGACTAAAGAAGTAAGAAGGACTCGATGATTTTTGTAAAGAAAGTGGGATGTACCCTGATAATTTTATAAAGAAACGGAACGTACCCTGATAATTTTTGTAAATAGAATTAAAAATGCCAAAGGCAAATAGAATGCTACAGGGGTAAATTTGTAAAATAGGCCTCGGGGGTACTGGAGGGAAAATTTGATTGAAAATGATTGAAAATGTCAGGGGCACAAGGGGTAAAACAGACCTATGAGGGATAAAATCGTAAAATTGAGCCTTCAGGGGCAAAATTGTAAAAACAGGCCACAAAGGCTTAGTATGTCGCACGACATAAGAGGCCAGGTGAACAGATTCTTTAAAATTCGCACATTCGTCATTTTGAAAACTCAATTGAACTTGAAATTGAGAGGGAGGCGACAGTGAGAAAAGAGAGAGCGACATCAGAGGGAGATTTGAGAGGAATCGAGAGAAATCCAAACACTTTTAGTCTGATTACATTGGGAAAATGCCTCCTAGGCTCTATTCGACCAAAAGGGGACCTCAACATGCCGATTTAGCCAATCGACGGAAAGGGGTGCAGAGGAATCAAAGGCCCTTTCTTCCGGAAGCACCAAGAGGAGATTTCTACCCACAGCTCGATGAGCATACTTCGGATGTCAGGAAGAAGGATGAGGTAAGAAACCCTGGTTTTTTTGAAAATTTCTGATTTGGGTGAAATCGATTTGATTTTTCCAGACTGCATTTGAATTTTATTTGCATTGGTCTATGAACATGAATGGACCTAGGAAGTGTGATATTAAAATGCATGCTCTTAGATGATAGGTTTTGACCTATTTTCATGATAGCATGAAATGTTCATACTTGTGCCATGTTTTCTTGCAGAGATTACGCACCCGTGGCTCTCCGAGGTGATTGGCGAGGCTATGGCGAGTTTGCCAGTAGTCGGGAGCGAGATAGACTCGCCCAAGGGCATGATTTATGTCGTTGGACTGGGGCGATTCTTTGAGATGGCGAAGGCCATTGGGGACACTCAGAGGAGTGTGGATGCAGTGAGGGCATTCGAGAGAGTTGGTGGGAGACCACTCACTCATTTCACTTCTCTTGGGGTGAGACGCAGCGGTCACTCCAGCTGGATTTTGCGATCATCACAGGCGCCCTTTACGGATGAGCCGCCTCTACCTAGAGGAGCCTGCACAGGGAGCTGAGCCCCAGCCGATTGCTGATGCGGATTTGATGAGTTTGCTTGGCTTCGTTCCCCAAAACAAGAAGGAGAATGGATATGAGTTGGGTGAGCTACATGGCTTGATTGAGGGGCAGAGTAGGGTCTACATTGTGATTGATGATCCCGTTGAGAGCCGGCTGAGAGCTGAGAGATTAGCGAGGGCTTTTGTTTGGGTGGGCTTTTCCGACATGCTGCTTATCAACAGTAGCGCATCACGCCTTGATTTCACTGCTAGAGCTCCGGAGAGCACAGGATGCCGTCGGGAATACGTCTGGGTGAGGTGGTGGCTTAGGCTGAGATGTATTTGGCTATAGATGACGTCAGCCGAGGGAAGGCGAAGTATTTTACTTGCTGTCACTTGGCTTTCGAGGTATTCTCTCACCTTGACTTCTTTTCTTTTGCGCATTTCATTATATCCCTTGTTTTCCCTGTTTTGACTTCTTCTTCTTCTTTTCAGGCTTGGGCCTTTGAGTATTTTAGGCCGTTATGAGTGGCGAGATCAAGGATGAGTTTCCTGCCACCACTTTTCCCGCTCTCCGACGGTGGACGAAGAATGCCGGGAAGCAGAGGGACACCGGAGGGTTCGAGGTGTAGGATTACGCTTCATATCATGACACGCGATGTGCTTGAGAGGGACTCCACGGAGGCCGAGTATGTTCCCTGGACCCGTTACGATGACTTGGATTTGGATCACGCCGCGCACTCGGCTGCAGTGTCGCAAGGCTGCTGGTGGGTTTGTCTGGAGACGCCTTGTATTTAGGAGAGAGGGTGTATAGACGACATGGGCCGAATAGGCATGCTCGGATCCCTAATGATCCACCGGCTAGGATGTGGGTTTGCCTCGCCGGTGGCGAATGTAGATGCTCGATTGTAGGCTTGGCGGCACATCTCTACATACGGGAGGGGACTATACTTTGTACGTGGCCGGGCATCTTCGGTCCCCACGGACCGGGGTTGGTTATGGTGCTCGGAGCGCGGGACCCTCGGCGGCTACGTAGCTAGACCTCCTTTGCCCCGACTTTCATTGATTATCGGGTGGCGGTCACATGAGGCGAGCCCATATTGATATGTCGCGGACTCATCCTCATCCGTGCTCCGCGAGGTTCTAGATCTGTAAGTATTACTCCTTACGTCTTTTGGATTGATTGCATCTCTTCCTGTTATCAAGAACTGCATTTTGACACTTCTTATGTCTGCTTGTAACAGGTCTCGGCTCAGGCTTACAGGCACTTGACCCGGGGCTTATGCGCGCGTGGGCATGATTGGCAAGCTCCAGAAAGGCATGAGCTTCTGGAGGAATCAGTGCCGATCACAGGGTTCGATCGATATCTCTCCACCTAGCCAGCCGAGGAAGAAGAAGAGCCGCACTGATGACGCAGGCACTAGCGGGGGCACCAGCGGGGGTATTAGTGGACCGAGGCCTCGGACAAAGAGGCCAAATGTGCCTCTTCACAGACCCATTGAGATTGACGATGATGATGAGGAGGATGGTGGGGCTGAGACAGCCACAGATTATGAGCTTGATTCTACTGTCATCCCTGAGCTTGACGACTATTACCGCACGGGGACCATAGCTTACGAGGCACCTTTGGACGATCCTGATGATGAGCCAGAGGAGGCTGAGGATGATGACGAGGATGGAGATGGAGAGGACGATGGAGAGGGTGATGGAGATGGAGATGATTCAGAGTAGCCCCCTTCCCCCTAGACATTTATGACTTTTTGGCTATTGTACCCCTTTTGGGGAAAACACATCTTGTTATTTTTTGCTTATGCACATTTCTTAGACTTGGTCTATTTTGGTTTGAATGTACATTGCTATCCCTTTTGTCGCATGCATTTATGAAATGATGGTAGGGTAACTAGCTTGAACTGAATGATTTGAATGGATGGCTTAAATGGATTTCTGGCTTGAATATGTACCAAGTAGATGAATGCATGGGTGTACATGGGGTACATGAACCCTCCCCTATGCATTTGAGAGGTGTATGACTGGCATTTGCAGCCTTTGACATGTCGGGGATTGCCCTGGGGAAAACAGCACATTGCTGATGTCTGATGTGGCTTGTTATGTCGCGCGACATGGCTTGTTATGTCGCGCGACTCATTAAGCCTGAACTGTGCTTTTCATTGCCCTTGGAACTGGACTGGAATTTGCTGACACAGGTTGGAATTGGAGGATCAAAGAGATCACCTACTTGGCCTCCTTGGGACAATGGCAAAGAGATATTTGGTCCCTTCCTATAAGGATGGAAACGGGGTGACCTAGGAAGTCAAACAACCAATCCTTCATAAGAATATGCCAAAAAAAAAAGGGATGACCAAAGTGGTCAGAAACTTGGACTTTTATAAAAAGCTTATGCACTATTGGAGGATGGAGAAAGAGAAAAGGTGACCAAAGTGGTCGGATGGCTGGACCTTTTATAAAAGGCTACCTACGTATCCCGGAGGAATCAAGCCTTGATCGTAGTTCAAGCTTCATCTAGACAGTTAGGAACGATGTCTAGGATTCTTGAGGTTTTGACGATTAGTGGAGGTCGTCACCTGAGGAAGCTAAAGCTTACGTCACTATCGAGTAGATAGAGGCAGCTATAACTGGACAAACTTGAGCATACTTCTCAATTCGTGATAGAGGTAGCTAAAGTTGGATTTTTGACAATTAGGAAACTGTCGCCTGGCGTTATCTCGTTATAACGAAAGTAACGAAGGCGCTTTTGGGAGAAAATGTATTATTAGCAATTGGCACGTTACTAATAAGTTCAAGCTCTACTTCTACTAAGCTGTTGAGATTTGTGGTGTGGAAATCTCCTTCTATTGATTTTTCTCTCTACGTTTTTGAAGGAACCCTAATTAGGGCAGCCGTTTTTTCACCTTGCTGCCGCTTTGCAGCTTCTTCTTGGCGGATCCCTATTCTGGCCCAGCCCTTATGGCTGCTTTAGGCGGCCTCATGGCTGGTGTTAACGGTGGTTCATCCTCCAATTCACCCCCGTTTGCTGTTGGTTCAATGGCGGTTGTTCTTAATGGTAATGGTGCTTCATCAAATCATGGTAATGTAATTCCTATTTCTATATTACAGCAGCCGATTCCTAATGATAGTATGACTCCTAATCCTAATTCTAATGGTATTGTGCTTACTAATCCTAATGGTAATGGGTCTTGTGGTAATAATAATGCTGGAAATCTGTTTCCTAATGCTAATATGCAGCAGCCGCATCCCACTTCTCCTTCTAAAGCCAAATCCTTTTCCTCTTTATTTAAGGATTTTCCTCATGTTAATCCGGTTCCAGCCATGAATCTTGTGCCTATGTCTATTCACAAAGGAGAACCAGCCCTTAAATTTTCTAAAGAGATGATTCAATCATTGGCTAAACCATTTAAGTTCACCCTAGTTGGAAAATTTTCTCATGGTAGACCTAATATGGAAATCTCTAGACAATATTTTTAAAATTTGGATTGAAAGCAGATTTTTCTTTGGGTCACGTTGATTCTAAACATATTCTTATTCGTTTAATGCATGAGGGAGATTTTAATCGGCTGTGGGCTAAAGAACAATGGTATTTAGGCAGATTTCCTATGAGAGTTTTTCGTTGGTCTCCTTCGTGGCAGCCGGAAAAGGAATCGTCATTGGTTCCTGTATGGGTTGGTCTTCCGGGATTGCCAATCCACATGTTTAACAAAGTTTGTTTGTACTCCATTGCTAAAATTTTTGGGGAGCCGCTTTCTATTGACAAGGCCACGGCTGAGTTATCTCGGCCTAGTGTTGCTAAGGTGCTTGTTCAAGTTGACTTACTTAAGAAACTTCCTTCTAGGGTTTTCATAGATTGTGGTGATGAGTTCTCAAGCTTTTTTCAAAAATCAGAATTTGATAATCTTCCCCAATATTGTAAGCATTGTTATAAACTTGGCCATGATGTTTCAAAGTGTTTTTATCTTCATCCCAAAGATAAAATTCAGAATAATACGGCTGATGCAAATAATAATAATTCGAATCCTACTACTTTGGAAAAAAACAAAGATGTTTTTGTGGAAACTACTACTAACGTTGGCAATGAAGGTAATAGCAAAATTGATAAGAACCCGGGGCTGGCCAAAAAAGCTCAAATATATGTCGCAAAGAACAAAGTTACTGAAGGTGTTAATGGAAAATCTGCTCAACAACAAGCTAATGGTGGTACTCAAAGAGAGAATGCCTCGGTTTCTAAAGGCAAAGGTCACGTTATTGATGGGAAAGGTATGAATAATATGGCTTCGAAACCTAACGCGGAAGGTACGCATCTTACTCATAATCATTCTATAAATGTGTTTGGTTCTTCTTCTAGGGTTCAAAAACCCCCATCCCCCCTTGGTTCGAGATTCTTTGGTTCTAACATTGTTACTAATGGGTTTAGTTTTCTTCCTAAACGTGGAGCCCCTTTTGTGTCCCCTAATTCTTTAAAAACTGCTATTCATATAGAAAAATCTGCTCCTAATTTTAATTCCGGGGGTAACCATATTATTGTTGAAGATGGGTCTATTGAGCTTGAAGATGAGCTTGATCATAATGAAAATGCTTTCAAAGAAGTTTCCAATGTAATTCCTTCTTCCGGCCTATGGCCGGGCGGATAGTGCTATTATTTTGGATGATGGTAAATGTGATTCTGATTCTGAATTGGAGGTGATAGACAATTCTATTCGTAAATGGCACAGTGAGGAGGTTATTGATAATCTTCGCTTATCTCCTCGTGGCCCTCGTGTCACTTCTCAGTTGGATATTCATGAGGTCTTCGATGAGGGTAGGGATTTTTTATTTGATGGGAATGTCCCAAATCTTGGGAAATCCAATGATTCTTTGGCTTAAAAGCCATCTCTCCGTTTGTTCTTTAAAAATTGTTTTAATGGTAGGGGTTCTAAGCTGGAATATCCGGGGTATTGGTAATGCAGCCTCGGTTCGTAGAGTTAAGAGGTTATTAAGGATTCATGATGTCTTTATATGTGGTATCTATGAGCCCAAGGTGGATCTCATCTTACTTCCTTCTTATGTTCGTAAAATTCGCTGTATTGGAGGTGTTGTTAATGATAAGGGAAATATCTGGGTTGTGTGGAGGCATGGCATCACTTGTGATGTTATTTTTCGTAATGATCAAGTGATCTCGTCCGGTGTCTCACTCTCTGTGGCCCAATCCCGTCCTTATGTCCTTTGTTCATGCTAGCTGTAGCAAATACACTAGAAGGGCTTTATGGGATTATATTATTGATGTGAGCAATACTGATGATCCTTGGTTAATTGTGGGGGATTTTTGATTCTGTAGTTGATCAATCTGAGAAGCTTGGGGGTAGACCTGTGGTGGATTCTAGGGTTTCTGAGTTTGTTGATATGATTCAGGTTTCTAATCTTATTGATGGTGGGTATAGGGGCCATATCTTCACCTGGTGGAACAAGAGATCGAAGCGTGCTACCATTCTTCAAAGGCTTGATCGTGCCCTGTATAATGATAAATGGCTGCGTTGTTTCGCCCAAACTTCTATTGATCACCTTAATAGGACTTGTTCTGATCATGCTCCGTTGGCCATCAATATTCGTTTAGTTGAAGAGGTTCGTAAGGGTGTTTTCAGATTTCTCAATGTCTGGACTCGTCATAATTCTTTCATTCCTTTGGTTCAGTCTTCGTGGGAGGGTAGAATCTTTGGGAGGCCGTTGGTCAAGTTTAGTAAGAAGCTTACTCGCCTCAAACATGATATTCAGCTTTGGAATCGTTCTACGTTTGGGAGAGTTGATCACCTTGTGAAGCATGCAAGATGAAGTTTATGCTAAAGAGCTTCTTTTTGAACAAGATTCTAGTGATGATAATAGGGCTGCCCTTCATCTTGCCCAAGCTAACCTCTCCTATCGTCTTAAGATTGAAGAGGAGTTCTGGATGCAAAAAGCTAACTTAGCTTGGGTTAAAGATGGGGATAATAATACTCGATTCTTTCATGGTTATGTGAAAAAAAGGAGGCGTAAAGTATACATTCACAAAATTCGGGATAGTAATGTAATTGGATTGTTGATCAGAATCATATTCAGAAGAGGTCATAGATTCTACTCGGACCGGCTTAATGATAATCCTAATATTAATGTCGATCCCCGATGAGCTGCCGGATGTGATTCCTCGGTTGATCTCCAATGAGGAAAATAGGATGCTTATTTCCCCCCTACGCTTAAAGAGGTTCATGATATCGTCCTCAGTATGAGTGGGACTAGCGCTGCTGGTCCGGACGGTTTTACGGGGGAATTCTATCATAAATGCTGGGATATTATTTGCATGGATCTTTATAATGCTGTCCTTGAGTTCTTCTCAGGGTTTCTTCTCCCTCGGAGCTGGACCAGTACGCTTATTGTTACTATTCCTAAGGTGGCAGCCCCTACTTCCTTCTCGCAGCTTCGGCCTATTAGCTTGTGTAATTTTTCTAATAAAATCATTACCAAGCTTTTGTGCTCTCGCCTTCAAGCTGTGCTTCCTCGTATCATTTCTCCTCAGCAAAGTGGCTTCGTGAAAGGTCGTCTAATCCATGAAAATGTTTTGCTTGCTCAGGAGCTTTTTCAGTCTCTTAAAAAGAAGGTTTATGGGTCCAATGTTGCTCTTAAGCTGGATATGGCTAAGCCGTATGATAGGCTGTCTTGGTTTGCCTTGATTAAGGTGATGAGGAGATTTGGCTTTGCTGAAGAATGGTTGGACATGATCTTTAGATGCATAAATTATTGCTGGTTCTCGGTTCTGATAAATGGCACTGCTAATGGTTACTTTGTCTCTTCTCGTGGTCTTCGACAAGGGGATCCTATATCTCCTAGTCTCTTTATTATCGCTGCTGAGGTTTTAAGCCGGGGTCTTAATAACCTTCATTCTCTTCACCCTCATATCGCCTTCCATACGGGTAACCTTAATGTTCCAATCATCTCTCATTTGTCTTATGCTGATGACATTATTATCTTCTGTAATGGAAGTATTCCTTCTCTTGAGCGTCATATGGAGTTTTTGGAGTCTTATCAACGCTTCTCGGGGCAACTTGTTAGCATTTCTAAATCTTGTTTTCTCGACGGGGGCGGAATGTGGCCGAGCATGATAATGCTATCTCTCTTATTACGGGGTTCCAAAAGAAAAACCTCCCTATTGTGTATTTGGGGTGTCCTCTTTATATCGGTAGGAAAGTGCAATCCTTGTTTGATCCTGTCATGCAAAAGCTTCGAGATAAGCTTGACTCTTGGCAAGGTAAATTACTTTCGGCCGGCGCTAAGCTTATATTGATTAAGTCCTGCCTCCAAGCTATTCCCATTTATTATATCTCTTTACTTGATCCCCCGAAGTGTGTTGTTAATGCCATGAATCGTCTTATTGCCAATTTCTTTTGGAGCAAGGCTTGATGGGGGAAATAAGTGTCATTGGGTTTCTCGGAATGAATTTTTCTGGCCAATTGAGGAAGGGGGATTAGGCCTCCGCAAATTTGAGGAAATGGCTATTGCTTTTTCTATGAAGCTTTGGTGGAGATTTCGCACGTCTGACTCTCTTTGGGCTCAGTTTCTTGCGGCCAAATATTGTCGGGATACTCATCCTATGGATGCTATTTCTAGATTGGGTTGCTCCCACATTTGGAAGCGTATGATTGCCGCTAAGGATTTGGTGGAGAGTCGTATTGCTTGGGGTATTGGATGTGGGGATATTTCTATCCAAGAAAATTGGCTTCCTCGTAATCTTCATCTTCTTGATAATCGGCATGATCAAATTTTTTCTTTATTTGAGGATGGGGTTTTAAGAGAAGATTATGTTCGTAATACGTTTGGGCAGCAATGTTTGATGGAAATTCAATCTTATGGTATTTGGATTGATGGAGATTGTGATCACCCTTTTTGGACCCCTTCCTCTTCGGGCAGATTTTCTATATCTTCGGCTTGGAGGGAGTGTAGAGTGTCCCGTACTCGTAATAGTGTCTTTGCTTGGTCTTTGGCATAAGCATATTCCTCTTAAGATATCCATATTCATGTGGAAATGCCTTAAGGTCTGCTCTCCTACCTGATGACAACATATCTCGGAAAGGTATTTCTATTGTTTCTCGTTGTCATTGTTGTTCTAGCCCTTCTATTGAATCCTTACAGCACATTATTCTTCATGGTGATATTGCTTTTCATGTGTGGAATTTCTTTGGAAATTTAATTGGTTTCCATATCTCGGGCTCTTCTATTATGCAAAGGATGATTGCTTGGCATGCTTGTAAAAATTCCAAGCTTAGTAGGGCTGTGTTATGGTTGGGAGAAATCCTTCCCAGTTTCATTTGTTGGGAGCTTTGGAAGCACAGGAATAAATGCAGGTTTAATGATGGAATTCCAAGGTTGGGAAAGGTTCGTAATAATATTCAATTCCATATTAGTGATATCCTTCGAGCTCACAAATTAACATTTCATGTTCTTCCTTCGGAGGTAAATATTGCTCAATTTTTTAATATTAGTATGGCCACCCCTTCTATTAGTCGTCCCAAGCTTGTGCATTGGTCCCCTCCTTCTGGGGGACAAGTAAAAGTTAACACTGATGGAGCGTCTCGTGGAAACCCGGGCATTGCCTCGGGTGGAGGTATTTTACGTCAGCATGATGGGTCTTTTATTTTTGCTTTTTCTAATTTTTATGGTAATGCTTCTAACATGGTTCTTGAAGCTAGGGTTGCTCTTGATGGAATTTCTCAAGCTAGGCTTATGGGGTTTGATTCTTTATGGCTTGAGGTGGACTCAAGTTTTATCTAATATCTTACTCCGCAAATGCAATATTCCTTGGGAGATCTGTACTTCATTCAAGCCATTTTCAGATTCATGGAGGAAGTGTCTATTCGAGTAACTCATGTCTACGGGAAGGTAATAAAGTGGCAGATTTTCTTGCTAATATCTCATTTCTTGCTCAAGCGGATTTTCGGTTTACTTCTTTGGAGTCTTGTCCCAAGCCGTGCCGAGCCTTCTCTACTTTGATCGGATCTCGTATCCTAATGTTAGCGGTAAGGTTTTTCTTTTATTGATGTATTTTCTTTTGTTTTTAGATTCCCCCCCCCCCTTTCTTGTTGAGGATCTTACAGGATGTGTAAGAACTCCCCCTAGGTGTTTTTATTCTGGTGGTAAAGGTTGTCATGTCCCCCACCATGTTTGTACTTTTATTTTTCGTTATTAATAAAATCTAGGGAGTACCGTCTCCTTTTGCCAAAAAAAAAAAATAAAAAAAAAATTGGCACGTTACTTGAGCCTAGGGGTGATTTTTTCTTGGAAACATGGTAGGGACTGGGTCTGGATGTACATATGGAATGTGTTTGGGAATTGTTTAAGACGGGTTTCAAACAGGTGGGGTCGTATCCCTCGAGTGCGGGGAGCTGCTGCCGTTCTTGAGATTTTGTCAACGTGGACTAGAATTCCCTCTTGGGCTGGGTTTAAACCTCGGGCCTCGGTGAATGTTCTTTTCTCACACTCTGACATTTGAAGCTGATGCTGACAGGCTTTTACAACTAAAGACTAAAGCAGATGTCGAAATGACCAAACCTCTCTTCGAGGGGTGGATGCGACTTATCAAAGACCCGGTCTAAGGAAAAACTTTCTGCAAATCCCCATGTCTTACTAAAGCAAGGAAATATCCTTTCATTGACAAAGCCCCTGCTGCAAAGTCCCGGTTGGACGAACTGAATAGGCGAAGTCTTAAGTTTCGAAGAAGTGACTTGGTGAAGCCCCAGTCTCGTGACCTAGCAAAAATCCCAATATGATTGGTACTGCGGAAGTGATCTTGAGGTTGATTTGAACAAAACTGAATCCATCTAGGGACCTAGTGAAGAACCCGATGCGAACCCCAAACATGGCTAAAGAAGCCCCAGTCTGAAGGAATGGCTTGGCAAAGCCCCCCAACCTTGAAGAGTTTCAAGGTAGCCCTAATGCGAATTGTAGCAGAAGAGGGAAAACCTATCCTTTTTTCTTACTTACTTTCTTATTTCCTTTAGTCGCTCAGTCAACCTTAAGAAGATGTGAAAGAAAAGATTCTCAGAAATACATGCAGGGGCATATTTTTCAAAAGGTGGGAATAGATCCCGATTTTGTGTTATTCCGATGGCCTTATTTGATGTAGGCACAAAACTCGCTTTGGGATTGACTCTTTTGGGAGAGTATAAGCGTAGAAGGGTTTGTAAAAGTGTATGGAAGCCCCTGCTGACAGAAAATCAGTGTTTAGCACTATTTTTCCTAAAATGTAGAAAGAGAAGACTTGTCAAGACATCTGAAAACTTGTTTTATTTACAATGATCACAAGATTGCTTAAAACCCTTTATTAATGCTCGGGTTATTCAACCACTAATCTCGATATGAAGAAACATTCTTATTAATCATGAGGAGAAAGTCAACCAATGTCGCGGATCAAGGTTGGCTGGTGTGAAAGAAAGGCTTGTGTATAGGGAGGTCATTAATGAGACCGGGTTTTACGGAATCGGCGTGTCTATGGGAGAGGTCATTTGATGAGACCGGGTTTTCAGGAATTTGGATATGTTTATGACCGGACCATTGTTGGTTGCCTACGTTCCCCTCATTGTGAGGAGCTCAGGTCGCCGTAGTTCGGCTTTGGCCGGACTGTGTTTGGTTTTGGGATTTGTGGTTCCTTTGGTGAAAAGGCTTAGGGTGAGATGATGATGAGGCGTGGGCCTCGGGATGATTCCTTGACCAAGTCATTCTTGGACGGCTGCTTCTGATTGCTTCCTCTTTCATTGGGGAAGAAAGGATTCGTACGTGCCTATAGGCTTATGAAATGCTTCTGGCTTTGCTTTGACCGCACCATTGTTACCGACAACATCTATTCTTCGAGCTTTGGTTTTGTCCGTCAAGCTTTTGATGGGCGGTGCTGGGTCCTTGGCCTCATCATTTTTATTTATTTTTTTATTTTTTTATTTTTTTATGTGCAACCCTGTTTTTTGCCTAGACTGCCCCTTTACAAGGTTTTTAGCCTAGCTGGGTATTACTCTTTTTTGCACTAAGATTTTTTTTATTTTTTTATGTGCAACCCTGTTTTTTTTCCTAGACTGCCATTTTTTGAGATTTTCAGCCTAGCTGGGTATTACTCTTTTTGCACTGAGATTTTTTTATTTTCTGAAGCACTTGAGGGCCAAGGCAAGCCCCTGCTTGAATTTTTCTTGACATCCTTGAGGTCGAAGGCAGGCTCCTAGGTTGTTGTCGACACGGGGTCAATCTTTCGAAGTTGAGTGGCCTTTTGTTGTCCGTTGATGTTGTCGCCGTCGTTGACTTGGTCAAGATGAAGGTGGGGGCATGATTGGGAAAGTGTATGGCTTGATGAAGGCTTTTGTGAGGTAAGGAAAGTGTATGGGGAAGGCATTAGTTGACTTTCTCATACTGATTAATTGGAACGTGAATTATTTCGAGAGATTATTTGTTGAGCAATGCAAGTGATCATCTAGAATAAAACCATTTCATTAAATGTAATGTAGGTGTGCAAATAATGTCTTAAGTCTAGCAAGAAAAGAAGAAGACTCTTTTATAGAAAATTGAAGATTGATTACAATGTCCGTAGAGGACTTGATTGAAAGAGAAAAGTACTAGAACCTACGAAGGTTGACTGAGAGACTATTTTTCTTTTTTTTTTTACTCAAGGATAGGTAATCCCTAGACTAGCTATTCTTCGCGGGTTGGACTGCCAGGTAACTTGAGCTTTCCTTCGTAGATCAGCCACTGAATTTCTTTCTTCAGATCCACACACTTGTCTGTCACATGACCAAAATGCTTGTGGTACTCGCAGAACTTGGTCCTGTCAACTCTACTGGGGTTTCTTGGCTTATAATTCTCGAGAGGTGTGAGAAGGCCTCGTTTCACCAAATCGCCAAAAACTTTGCTCATGGGCATCCCAAAATCATCAGGCTGACGTTTCTGACCTTGCGCTTCCTGAATTGACCTCTTACCATAACTTTCTGTTTTTGGCCCATGGAGGTTCTCGAGCTTCCCATTTTCTATCAATTTCTGGATCTCATGCCTCAAATAGGTGCAATCATCAGTGTCGTGCCCAGGGTATTGATGGAAAAGACAATGCTTAGACTCATCCACCCGAACGTTGGGGTTCTTGGGCTTCCAATTCTCCAGTGGCTTTATCAGCTTTTCTTTCATCAGCTCTTCCAGAATCTTGCTTAAAGGCATATCCGTATTGCGGAGTTTTCGGGAGACATTGTTGTTCTCAAGACTCGGAGTTCCATTGTCCAGTTGGCTCCATTGTTGGATTTGGCTAAAGGAGGCTACGACACTCTTTCCTTTGTGAGGAGCCCAGTGCTTGATATCGGTACGGTTCTTTGTTTGGTCTTCAGTGGCAGTGGGTTATGCTTGGTGGAGTCATGTCCTTGCCTGGTTTGACGTCTGGGGTCAAGGGAGTAGTGATACTCATCATGAAGTCAAACTTCTCTTGCATTTGTTTCACTTGTTCCATCAATATTGCCACATGGGGGTCAACGGGGACTCTCGAGTTACCGGCACTCAACAGACTCTAACGATCGAATTCATTAAGTCCGGTAGGTGACAGTGAAAATTTGAATCATCCTTTGGCAACTCATGATTGCATTCGAGTGGGTATAGTGGCTTCGTAACATAGCCACATAGCTCGAATCGATTATGTGAAGCCGGAGTATAGGCGCGGTATTCTTGGGCGAGAGACAAGGGCGGGTGAAGCCCAATCCGTTCTGAGGAACTGAGGGCAATGAAGCCCTGATGAGCTGGGATGTTGGAAAGGACCGAGGAGAAGTGGTCCTTGGCAGGGGATCGTATGAGGATGGAGGAAGGTATTGGTTATAGGCTGGGGGGTCTTGGTCATAGGATGAAGGAATTTGAAATCACTTGTTTCGAAGTCTCATCTTCGACTACCACCGAAGAACCGTTCGACTCAGCTGCGACCTGAACTCCATGACGACGGAGTGCGTCAATAAGCATGGCTTGCTGTTCCTGATGAACCTTATGGGCATTTTCCAAAGCCAGGACTAACTCTTCCTTCATAACCATCTGATTTTCTGCACCCTCACTGTTTTCTGTCAAATCTGCCATTCTGACTCTCTGAGCTGACAAAACTAACGATTCTGCCGAACTATCTGAACCTAAGGTTTTCTGCACTGAAAAGCCGCTGACCCGATATTCTCGCCCACTTCTTTCTCGCTGCGGGAAAGGGATAGGCAAAGTTTAGACTCGGGGATAGGTAAAGTTTAGACTCGAAGGTGAGTGTTTAGGCTGAAGGCTCAAGTAACATGCACTTATCGCTTTAGCTTTTGCTCGAGACACATTTTCTCCTAATCCTAATTGATCGGAAAAGATGAGACCTTGAAAGGTCAAGATTGGAAATTGAAGATCGGACCGAGGAGGTCTCGATTAGGGATTTGACCATGAAAGGTCGGGAGATGGAAGATCGAAAATCGGACCGAGGAGGTCTCGATTAGGGGTTTGACCATGAAAGGTCGGGAGATGGAAGATCGAAAATCGGACCGAGGAGGTCTCGATTAGGGATATCAGAGATAGGACCATGCAATTATGATTACATTAATTGTTCAAGTTTACTTAAAGCAGTGTCTTTTATTTATTCCTATTTGGTTGGAAAAGGGGGTTTGCCCTTCTTTTTCGCAACTACTCTAGATCCTGGATCAGTGGGTTCCGTCACTACGTCTATAAGCCCCTCGTATTCCACCTGTATTTCGACCTCCCAGGGTGGACAACCCCGGGCGAGGGTCCTATAGGGCACGCGGATCCCACCGACCGAGAGTAAAGAACGCTCCTAACGGGTCTAGCAGGTCATAGGACCTTTCAACGCACGAGCGATGCGAATTATGGTCAAGGCAATACCGGGAACGTCTCGTCTTTCTGCCTTGATAGAATTTTGGCAGAATTTCGCTTGAGCGAATGACGTTTTGACTTTCGGTAATGTCCGAGAAGATAATAGGCATGGGTCGGGCGGCAAAAGCCGGATGACACAGTGTCACATTGAACTTCGTTGCATACGCCGGGCGTGAGTCAGAGTCGAAGTCAATGTCGGGTCAAGATCTTGCCAATTTTTCCTTGTCGGAATTTTGGCAGAGCTTCGCTTGAGCGAAAGATCTTTTGATTTGTTGGCAAAGACTCGGTCTCGACTCTTACGCATTCTGTGCGGGTCAAGGTCAAAGTCAATGTCGGAGTCAAGATCTCGCCAATTTTTCCTTGTCGGAATTTTGGCAGAGTTCCTCTTCCGTTATGAACTAAGGCTTGACCTTTACGAGGGTATGCAACTGGGCTATATGACACGGACTAGACCAAAAACCAACCAAAAAGTCACGGTTTTTTGAAACGTGTGACACGGACCGTGCATTGGTCGACACCGGCCGCCACGGGGAGGTTGGGATGATTCCGTGCGCGCCCGGGAGCATCGTAAGGCTGTCCGTGACTGCAGCTGGAACCACCCTCGGGTTTGAAGGACGTGCGTGCAAAGTGTATAGGATATATCAGGTGCGCGTAGTGTGCGATCTCCTAAAAATGTTCCTTTTTGAGTTAAAACAGAGATTTTCATGAAATGTGTTTTAAAGGAATGATTTTTGGGACGGGGAAAATGCAACACGTAAGCACGTAAATTTTCTGGGAGCCCCAGTCAGTCATGGAGCTGAGTAGCCCCAAGGCCGCTAGGGCGCCCAGTTAACCATGATTTTTCCTGGTGGAATTGCCACCGAGGTCGCCGGTCGTAATCCAAGGAGGATTGAGCCGTACGACTGCATGGATCAATTTTCCAGGTTCCACTCCTTTGCTATTTTTCGGGTTGTTTCCCGTTCAAAGTATGCACAGGTTCCAAGATGCAAATGATGCAATGCAAGGTAAAGAAAGCAAGCACGTTTAATGGAATCAGCGACGGGAGTCTAACCCGCTCAAAGGGAAAAGCTTTCTTTTATTTTTTTTTCAAATTTTTTTTTTCGAAAAGGGATACTGGTACGTGGGATTGTTAAACCACCGGTTATCCCAACTCCCACATCAGGGAGTGTACAGGAAGGGCAAGTGGTTTCCACCTATATACCGAGTATCGATTTTTTTGTTTTGAAAATAAAGCTTTTCTCCTTTGGGATTTCCCCAGCAGAGTCGCCAAACTGTGAATGTGTGCCCAAATTTTTTTTGTTTGTTGGATTCACGCGAGTTTGAAGACATCCGGTTTAATTTGAAAAAACGGAGTCGCCACGCCATTTTGATTACCTCAAAACTTTGAAAAAAAAGGTTTTATGGGTTCGGAGGTTAAGTTACCCCTTGGGAAGAACTGATCGTCGTTCACCCAAGGTGCCTTGCCGGAGCAAGTCTCCCAAGATCCCATTAATCGTGCTTGCTTGCGTGCTTTCTTGTGTGCATGTGTTTGAAAATAAGGGGAGGAAATGTCCCAAGTCGTCTTCCGGACGTACAAACCATTTGTTGGTTGTCGTTCGGGATTTCTTGGATTTTTTGTATTCGGTATTATGATCCCGTCCTCATCTTGGACTTGTGATCATCGCATTTTTGGACCTCGGGACTTGCGTGATCGAGAGAATGACTCTCTTTTTGGTCAAAGATGAGGTTCTTTAGAAAAGGAGGGTCCTTAGCCCATCAATCCTACACTTTAAGATGATCGAGCTCGTATAGAGGCTTCATACTCATTTTAAGTGATAATCGGAGATATAGGGTTCAAGGATGTCCCTTTCTAAAGAAATTATGAAACCTTTAATGGAAGGAACGATGTAAAGATAAGACCTTTACACCGGTCAGTTCCAAGGTTACTAATGGGGATATGGGAGAATGCATGATAAAAATGACATTTTAGTGAAAATATGACATTTTTAAGTTTGCAAAGGATGCTTTTGATTGCAAATGGATGCTTTTTATGTAAAAAATGATTTTTGTGCAAAGAATGTATTTTTATGTTGGAAAATAGCATTTAATGTACAAATGATGTATGAAAATGGCAAAGAATGATTTTTTAATGCAAAGTATGCATTTTTAAGTATGAAAATGAGTTTTTGGGTGCAAAGAATGCATTTTTAATGTGAAAAGGAATTTTGAATGCAAAGGATGCAATTTTTAGTGCAAAAAGGAATGATTTTAATGCATGAAAATATGATTTAGGTGCAAAGGATGCACCTTTATGTATGAAAATGAAAAGATGACATTTTATGTACATAGATATTATCTAAATTGCAGATAAACATCAGATTATAGCATATGGGGGTTAACATCAGATTACAGCTTGAAACTGTGAAGTTTCTGCAAACTGGCTTAGTTTGTCGCGTGACATAGGCTGCCTATGTCGCGTGACATAACTAGCCATTTTGCAGAGACTTTACAGCTGAGATTTGCAGAGGTATCAAGGCACCAATATGGCCAAGTTACTTCACAAACAGATCTCAGGGAGCAAGTATTTTAGTGATGAACACTTCAAGAGGGTGTGGATATGAGGGATCCACACTCATCTCGAGCGTTCCTGCAAAAACAATGTCAAGCCGGAGCCTTTACATGAAATGGTATGCAAATGGATATGGATCTAAGCAATATAACACTAAAGCATGTAACTTTAATCAGAATACCACATTATTAACGCATTTAGCATAGAGATTTCACATTTAAAGAAAATGGATAGAGGAAAAGGGTAGAAAATCGTTACCCTTGAAGACCACGACTCCCTATATCAAGTTAGATATAGGGGCCTTCAAAACAGCAACCTCCGGGGCTGAGATTGAGCCTTGGTTCTTTGAGAACCCTTGGTTCTTTGTATGTGTGGGAAATGTGTGTGTGGGAAGTGATTTGGGGAGGATTAGTGTGGTTTGGGAGGTATGTGAGGAGAGGGGATGCTTCCTGGGCGTATTCCCTATAGAGGGGGACTGAGGGGTGGAAAAGGTGTGTCCCAAATGAGAGGTGAAGGCCTCTATTTATAGGCTGCCTGCATGGGCTTGGTATGTCGCACGACATAACAAGCCATAACCGTTTTCCTTCTAGAAACATGCAAGGTGGCAACCTTCTAGAACTCTCCCTGGCTGGTTATGTCGCACGACATAAGTAGCCACTTCTGGATTCTTCTAGAAACATGCAAGGTGGCATGATTCTAGAACTCTCCCTGGCTGGTTATGTCGCACGACATAATGAGCCACATGCAGTCCCTTCTAGAAACATACAAGGTGGCAACCTTCTAGAACTCTCCCTGGCTGGTTATGTCGCACGACATAATGAGCCACATGCAGTCCCTTCTAGAAACATGCAAGGTGGCAGTCTTCTAGAAGGAATTCCATATAAAAGAAAAACGTGTTTCTTTGGCTCCAAGTAGTCCTTTTTTCCCTTAGATGATTTGGAACAGTTCCGGAATTGTTCCGGAACTCTAGGAAAGTCCGGGGAATTACCGGAAGACTTACCGGAATTGCCGGAAAACTTGCCGAAATTACCGAAAAACTTAACCGGAAGGCATGAGCCAGATTTGGGTACTTACAATAATGTGCTTAAAAGATTCGTGCAATACAACTATTAATGCATTAATAATTGTACCAGGCAATGCGTCAATGCACATTGAACTTTCTAGATTTGTCTTTTGGATGTATGTGTATATTTTTCCTTCAATCAAGTGCATGTATCTTTTTGATTGCCATCACCATGCAATACCACAGACTCCCTTGAAAGAAGTATGAATCCGGGATGACAAAGCCAATCGAGGAAATATTCGGTGAAGCAGTTGGCGGAGACATAGGTGAATGAAATTCAGGCATTTTCATTAGCTTTCCTAACAGTCATCGAATGTTATTCTTCCTGGTTGAATTGCTTCTTCATTGTTACTTGATATGCACCAAACTCGGATGGCAAAACCTCTGCAATCATAATTCTATATACACTCATATATAATCCTAGGCCTTTTTTAACTTGCATTTGGAAAGAGTATCTTTGATGCACCATTATAGATAGTTTGGGACGACTTGCATTTGGAAAGAGTATTATCCTTTTTCTTTGTTTTTCACTTGTGATTCCCCCTGTGTTTCTCTTTTACCGGCATCACTCTCATTGTTCTGCTTCAGTGAAGTGAACATCATTAGTTTGACTTTCCATCACTGGAGAAAGTGTCCATTATTCAATCCCCTGAGATGAAGACTTTTTGTAGTGGACCTCTGATTGCAGAAAAGCTTCATGGAGTACTCTTTTTCTTCTTATGGTAATAAACTTCACAAACTTGTTTGGAAGGGCCATTTGATAGCTTGGGCGAAATTTGGTGAAATTCGGTCTGAATTTCTTATAGCTTGGCCGGAATCAATGGACTCGCCGGACTTGGTCGCCGGAGATGGGTTGACCGGTTGAGTAGAGAGAGAGAGTGAACAGATGAAGTGTGGGTGTGTGTTTTGTGTGAAAAATGATTTTTAGTAATATTCATATTTAATTAAGAAGTTTTTTGTAAAAATCTTACATGCATTTTTTGTAAATACCATATTTTTTAATGAGTTTTTTTTTGTAATAAACCCTTAATTAAAACCTCGAGAGCAATCTAAGAAATATTGAATTCTTCCCCCTTTTCTCTCTATTTTTTATTTATTTTTAATTCAGGAGCGCTTGTTTTTTTAATTTGGGAGCGCACCGATCTTACTCCATCCAGCAACTAATCTCATATCTATTCCTATTCCTATTCCAATTTCAATTCCAATTCCAATTCCAATCTCCCCGCCGATCAAGAAACCCCAGTTCTATTCAATCATGAACACACCTTACCCAACAACCATAACCCCAACCCAAACCCGCATCGGCTGGATTGGCACCGGCGTCATGGGCGCAGCCATGGCCTCCCGTCTTCTTTCCGCCGGCTACTCTCTTACCATCTACGCCCGCAACCCTTCCAAAACCCTCTCCCTTCAATCTCAAGGCGCCCTTCTCGCGCCTTCCCCTGCCGACGTTGCCAAGGTCAGCGACATCGTCTTTACCATGCTGGGTCATCCATCAGATGTTCGACAAATTGTCTTAGAGGAATCTACCTCAATTCTCTCCTCCTTAAACCCCGGCGCTGTTGTAATCGACCACACTAGTAGCCACCCGGAGCTGGCTAAGGAGATATTTGCTGCAGCACGCGAAAAGAATTGCTGGGCAGTTGATGCTCCTGTCTCTGGTGGGGATATTGGCGCTAGGGATGGACAGTTGGCTATTTTGGCAGCTGGGGATGAAGGTGTAGTCAAGTGGCTGTCACCCTTGTTTGGGATTATGGGAAAGCAGAATTACGTGGGTGGGCCTGGGTGTGGACAGAGTTGTAAGATTGCGAATCAGATAACTGTGGGTGGGAATTTGCTTGGGCTGAGTGAAGGGTTGGTCTTTGCTAAAGCTGCAGGGTTGGATTTAGGGCGTTGGTTGGAGGCGGTAAGGGGTGGTGCTGCAGGGTCGATGGTGATGGAGTTATTTGGGGAGAGGATGATTGGGAGGGATTTTAAGGCGGGAGGGTTTGCTGAGTATATGGTGAAGGATTTGGGGATGGGTGTAGACGTTGTAGAGGAGGATGGAAAACTGGTGGCTTTGCCAGGTGCTGCATTGTCGAAGCAGTTGTTTTCTGGGATGGTTGCTAATGGGGACGGAAAGCTTGGGACACAGGGGCTTATCACTGTCATAGAGAGGATCAATGGCAAGTAAATATTCACAGGTCTTATCAGTTCTCTCTGAGGTAATAGATTGTTGTATGGGAAGTGTGTGCTATTGTTTATAATTGTTCTGTTCATGAATGGAAGCCTTTTAAGCTAGTTGATGTTGCATTGATTTGTTTAGAGATGGATCACTTGCTTTCCATCACAACATGAAGCTGGTGTTTATTAACTGATGAACTTTGACCTTTTACTATATTTATACATACACTTATACATAGAACAATACACACTAATATACGGTTCATATACTTATACCAAATACATACGATGGTACCCCAAAAATAGTACATACATACTTACTCCCCCTATATATATCCCTACTCTGCTTGGTGAAAAGTATGTCCCACGTCATGCTCTCTCTCTCTCTCTCTCTCTCTCTCTCTCTCTCTCTCTACAATACACTCTCTCTAGAGTTCTATCTATACAATTTACTTTCATATACACATACTGATTTTTACACCTGAGGGTTATAGCGGGGCAACATCCCACACCCCTAACGGTGCTACTTATTGCAGATATCTGACCCGCTAGACGATTATGGAGACACTTTCTGCAACCTATGCCACCCCTACAGTGGCTGATTTTCATGGCGTTATCAGTGGTTATATTGCCGGGAAACGCTATCTTTTCCGGTGTGGCGCCACCGAAAAAAGATGCGCATAAAAAGAGAGTTGATGTTTTCATAAATTTCTGAGGGGTGTCCATTTTCCCTTTCTCCTTCTAATATACACTACCTCATATAAACCCTTTGAGAAAGAGCAAAATGCGGATTCCGGCCACATAGCTGGAATAACTCGCTGGAGCAAATTGCCGGTGTAACTTATGAAGAGCCTCTTATGTTCTAGCTAAATAGCCGACCGAGACCCCACGAAAGTGGATAGCCGCCACTTAGCTTGAACAACCAAAGAATGTTTTGGATGCTTTTGGTTAAGACGAAGCAAACAACGAGATCGACAGAAAGAATGGAGTCGGAAAAAAAGGACCAGAATAAATTTCGACGAGTTTAAAATAACATTAAATCTGGACACCCCTCGACCAGTCGAGGAGAGTGGCAAAAAAATCACCAAAAATGGAGCATAAACGAGCCATCGAAAAAGAAGTGAAATTTCGGTATCGACTCCGGCACCGACTGCCACCTGCCAGAATATTGCCCACCATAATGTTGTTCATGGGTTTGAATAGAAAGATATGGATGAAAAGAAAGACATGGATGAAAAGTACAAATCATTTGTTACCTTTATCTTGAATAGATAGACATAAAAGGACAAGTGTAAGTACTAGCTTGCTGGAAAATTGAAAAAGCTAACATTTTCATTACTTTTGCTAACAAGAGGATAAGGGCATGATGGAAAATTAAGTGTACTATGGGTTGAAAAAGTTCAATAAAGTATACTACACTATTAGAAACTGACCATTTATCGACGAAAATTTTCGTCGATAATTGTCTATTTCCGTCGATAAATGGTCATTATCGAAGGATTTCGTTGGTAAAAATTGGTTGGTAATACCGACGGACCAATTCCGTCGGTATTTTCGGCGGATTGTCCGTCGGTAAACCCAAAATTCCGTCGGAAACCGTCCGTCGGCAATGAAGTACGCCGACCGGTTTGCCGGAGCCATTGCCGGAGGGTATCGACGAAAATTTCCGTCGGTAAATATTAAAAAAAAAAAAAACTCATTACCGACGGTTATATCCGTCGGAAACCCTAAATTTTACCGGCGGAAATGTCCGTCGGAAATCTAAACCCAATACCGACGGACATTTCCGTCGGTAATGAGTTTTATTTTTTTAATTTTTATTATTTACCGACGGATATTTCCGTCGGTAATGAGTTTTTTTTTTTTTTTATTATTTACAGACGAAAATTTCCGTCGGTAATCTGTCCAGATTTTTTTAAAAAAATTCTGTTTTATTATTAAACCACCTGTAAACCTGTCAAACCTGTTTTAAACAAATTCCAACATACAAAGAAACACAAACAACCTGTTTCGCTTGAAACAACCATCCAAATCAAGCGAAACAGGAAAGGGGAAAGGGAAACGGGAAATGGGAAAAGGGGAAAGGGGAAGGGGAAAAGGGGAAAGGGAAACTGTTTTCTTTGAACATCAAATAAAGGAAAACTGTATCCAACAACCAGAAGCGAAATGGGAAAGGGGAAAGGGAAAGGGGAAAAGGGGAAAGGGAAACTGTTTCGCTTGGGGAAAAGGGAAGGGAAAGGGAAACAAAATATGTTTGTTTGATTACATGTCAAATAAAATGAATGTTTAACGACCACGACCACGAGCGCTACCGCTACCGCTATCGCCACCGCCACTTCGCCTAAGGTATTGACCTACTGATGAGTCAGAAGAATTACCGCTATTAGGTTGCTGTGGTTGGAAATTCATGGTTGCCAAGTATTGTTGCATGTGCTGCTCAAACTGTTCCTCCAATATGCTCTGCACCTGGGCCTGCACCTGGGTCTGCACCTCGGTCTGCACCTGGCTCTGCATCTGCTCCACTTGCCTTTTGTAGCGTTGTGAGAAAGAAATTCTGGTTCTTTTTATTTTTATGAGTCGCCACCTATATTATTTGATTGGAAACATAGAAAAATCATTTGAGAGATTTGAGTTCGGGGCTTAGGTTATGAAATGGGTAGGTTTAGAAGGCATCCATTTCACCCAATCCGGAGATCGGTCTTGCTAAAGAAAAGAGAGGTTTATCAAAAGAAGAAATAAAAAACGAATTCAAATATTACAAATAAAGGTCCATTTGACGAGGTCAAACGGAATGTAGGATCGATTGCTTCGAGACCGTCTCCATGATTTGGAGAGGCTCTAGGCCGATCCTAGATTCTATGGACTTATACCACTCTAACAATCAATTAGAAGGAAGATTAAGAATTACCTTGCGTGAGGTGATTTGGGCAGTTTCGGCTCAAGTTTAAAGTCGACCCTTCACACCTGACAGAGCTTCGCCTTGGTCCTCGGGTTTGGAGATTAATGCTTGTTTATCAACAAGGTTGACAAACAAACTATGAGGTGAGTTTTAGGGTGATTTTGAAGGATTCTTTCAGGGAAAGAAAACGACAAAATGTGTGTGTGTTGTGTAGATTCGCGGTCCGGGACCTTCGACCTTGGAGCCTTGGAAGTCACCAAGTATTTATAGAGGTTGGATATGAAGAAGTGGAGAGTTAAAACCCTATCAGATGGTTCTAGACCTCCTCTCCCATTGGTTGGTCTGAGAGATAAAGTTTTATCCCGAAAAGAGGTTGAAATCGACGAGGGAACCGTCGTCTCGCAATCCGCAGAGGGAGATATCTCGCGCGAGACACGCCATCTCGCGGCGAGATATTGCTCCCGTGGGACGCTTTTGTCCTTTCCTCGTTATCTCGTATGCGCTTTAGTCCCAAACTAACGGTAGTTAGTCAAAACTTTAACGAAACATGACGAAATGCTGAATTTCTACTTCTTGACTCAAAGCGAGACTTAGAGTGGTATAAGTATGATCCGATGTGTTCGTAATGGGGTGTCTACAGAGCCCCTACGACAAGTCTTATGAAAGAAGTCATGTCGACGATAGAAAAGACATCATTCTCGAACATCGGATGGTCGTGCCGTACGGCTGCCTACGTATCTCTATCGGAGAATCAGACCATAACGTAGTTCGACTCCAAAACACGAAAAGGTTGCTTTAGGTATTTTGAAAAACGTTTTTTTTGAAAATCGAGGAGATTTTTTTTTTTTGAAAAGGCAAATTCATACTGAGGAATCAAATCAAGACCCAATTCTGAATATACCTGTCTGTCTGAAGATTCGCCCGTCTCGGGGCTCCGAACCCGCGGGAAATATGTTAGAAAACAAAGGCTTACCCGTCCTGGTCCCTTCCGAGTCCCGTTGTTTTTGTGACGATTCGCCGTTCTGGGCTCCGAATCGGGCTTTTTGCTGTTGGGGATGACGATTCACCTGTTTGGGCGTTGAATCGGGCGTTTGGTTCGACGATCCACCTGTCTGGGCGTTGGACCGAGCTTTTTGATGACGATCCACCTGTTTGGGCGTTGGACCGAGCTTTTTGATGACGATCCACCTGTCGGGCGCTGACCGGGCTTGATGACGATCCACCTGTCTCGGGCGCTGACCGGTTTTTTGATGACGATCCACCCGTCTGGGCGCTGACCGGGCTTTTTCTTTGATGATTCACCTTTCGGGCTCAATCATGTGAATTGGGTTGATCTTTGGACCACTCGGTTCTGCGACCGCGCCGCACGGCGATTGTGCGCATGTCACGCTTTGACTGCTCCGTGACTTGCGGTACCGGTTTTTCCACGTTTCCTTGCTAGTTTATCATTTCCAAGGGTAAAGGTGTCAAAATTTTGAACTTCGACGTTGCGTAGACGCTTATTGTCGAGGACAATTTTGTCCTTTCCGTAAGGTATATCTCGTATTCGTCCATATAAGTGTATATGTCCGACTTCATCTGAACGTTTCTTTTCTCTTGTTGTCAGGTCACTCTGTCCGCGGCCGATTACAACCGTGGCGCGACTAAGATGGCGGGGCTGATGGCCTTGGTGTCGGACCTGTCCGAGAGGCTGTTCCACAAGGCTTTTCTGCGGCCTCGACAGCTCCTCGGCGGTGACCCTACTTGCGGAGCCAAGAGGTCGAGGAGGGATGGTAGCCCCCCGGTGGTGATGGCGGAGGTGCCGGCGGCTCGAGCGACTTGATGGCGTGATCCTCCCCTTTTTCTTTATCTCGATTATTCGTACATATTGGCCGTGTGGGCCTGCATAATTTTTTTTCTTTCTTTTCTCGGTACCCGTTAGGAACACATAGGTAGCACAAACAATGGTTTTTCTTAATCCCTAATCCTAGGTCTAATTAGTTAGTTAATTAACTTTCTCGACTTTCCATGTTTTCGGAAATGGAATGGCCGTTAGCCGCAATTTTGAGCCCGAGTATGGTGTTTTATTGCATGTTATGAACCTGTACACGCAGGTTTTTCGAGACTTGCTTTGTCAAGTCGGGGCTAGATTGTTGTTTGAGTAGAACCGCCGTTGCTTTGCCGTAGGGATATCTCGCGCGAGATAAGGTGTCTCGCACGAGACACGCTACCCAGCAGTAAATCTCTTCCTTTTTCGAACAGATTTTGACAAGCTTTTCCCTATAAAATCACCCCGTAGTCCGCCAGTATAACTCATTCTAGCCTTTCAAACTCTAGAGATATCCTCGTTAGGGTGAAACTCTTGTCTTCTTCTTCAACCCCGCGATCCATGGCTTCCAAGGAGATTGCCCCAACGTCCATGATTGTCGATGATTTTTCTTTGTCCTCTCAAGTGATTGCATCTTTCAAGCAAGCATCAAGGGATTTTGTAAGGTCGTTTCGCAACCGGCCTCGCAATAAGTTTATCGCACTGGATTTAGAATTCTTTTCACTTTGAAGAACCTCCAACCGGATTGGAAGTTATTGGTGGTGTCGCTTCGATTTTGGGATCCCTCTATTCATCTTTTCAATTTTTCTTTGAATGAGATGGTGCCTATCATGAGGAATTCGCCATTATCTTGGATATGCCTTTCGATCGGTAAGATTGTCGTTCCTAAGTATCATAGGAATCATTCTGAGGCTTTCAACGAATTGTTGTGGATCCCCTCGATACTTGCTATGGGTTGGTTCACCGCAAGCGGGTTGATTGCTCTTCTTTTCCGGACGCTTCCGGTGATTCCGATGATGACGCTTTTCATGTCCATAAGCGGAACTTTCTCGCTCTTTCTCTTTCTGAGATGTTTTGTTTACGTGTAGGGACGGCTTGGTCGATTCCCAACCGGTGGAAGTTGTTCTCAGCTAGGAAACGTTCTAGGAACATTATTCCGCTAATCTTGGGTGAGACCCTTCATGGTCTTGATGAGCCGCATAGGATCGCGTCATGACTCAAGCGGAGTCCCCTCCCGTTGACTATTTGGCTTAGGGAGCATCTCAAGTTGATAGGTCCCCCGTTGGAATATTCTCCTTTTACATATCATACGCGAAAGTTGTTGATCAAAGATCTTTCAATGGATGAATGGGCCGAGTTGATTGCGAAGACCGAAACCGCCGATATTCTCTGGTGTCCACCTTATTCGAGGTTGAACAAGTATGTTGCCAATACCAAGGGTTTTGACAGGGTTGTTCTTCCGGTTTGCGAGATTCCTCCTTTTACTTTCCCAAGCCGGGTGCTCCGTCGCTTGTCGCCAGCAGGACACTTATCTTTTCGAAGGAGCTTCTCGTGAAGTGTCTTATATTGGTGTAGAGTTTGCGCAGTGCTAGCTCAAGCATGGGGCGAAGGAACTAATCGGGACCGCTGTCGAACCTTCGGACTTTTAATGCAAGCATCTTCCCGTCTCGACAAATATTTGGATTGGTTCCTCCATACCGGCCATCCTAGTGCAGAGAAGATTGATGATTTGCGGCTTTTACCGCTAAGAGATTCTTTTGTAGCTAGCAAGATCTTGCGAAGGAGCGAGGCTCGCCCGATCCTCGCTAATGTGCGAACCGATCCAACTCAGATTTTCTTGATGGGGATTGGTACGAGAGGCGAGGCAAGGGAATGCCGGAAAGACGCAAGCTTTGGATAGGCCTCATGTCTTCAAGAGATTGTCTGACCGTCTTTGATCGTCTCGACTCGTTTTTGACCGTCTCGAGGATGTTCTCGCTTTGAGAGGCTCAAAGCGCAAGGAGGATCACGACGACGGTGGAGACCATGTCCGCCGCCAACCAAGTCAATGAAAGGCTAGATCTTTAGGAGTACCAAGAGATTGCTTTGATAGATCAATTGTTTCGCTTTATTAGTATTATTTTTTTCAAGTTTGTTAGCTTAGCAAATTAGTCGTTGTGGTTAGGATTTCCCTATTGTCATTAATGAAACGCATTCGATTAATAAAAGGGACAACTTTGATTTATTTATTTGATTAGACCGAACCCGAAGGCCGCCACGTTCCTCTTTTACAAAGAATTAAACAAGAGGCTCAGTCCAACGTAGTTCATTTTTGAGAAAAGGACAAAATATGGCTCCTAGCCGCTGGGTAATCTCGCGAGATAAGGCCCCCTTTTTTTTTTTTTTTTTTTTTTTTTTTTTTTTTTTTTTTTTTTTCATGCACACCCTTTCTTTTGCCTAGACCGCCCTTCGGGTTTTCAATCTAGCGGACTTCTTTTCTTGTGCTAGCTCTAATTTTTGCCTAAGTTGTCCTTTCCGGATTTTCAACCTAGCGAGCGATTTGTTCTTAGGGGGCCAAGTCACGCGAAGTACTTCTTGAGCTTGTCCATGTTGACCGGCTTCGTAGTTGATCTCCGTCTAAGTCTACCACCAAGGGCTCCCCGCAGAATATCTTCTTCACAATGTAGGTCCTATCCACCTTGGTCCCCACTTGCCTAACGGGTTGAAAGGTCCGGACGATGCTCACTGAGCACCGTGTCGCCTACTCGATGTTCCTTGTCTTGACCTTTTGTTGAAAGCTCTTGCCATTCTTCTTTCGTAAGCTTGAGCGTGTTCGGCCGCTTTCAACCTTCTTTCGTCCAACAGGCTAGCTCTTCGTATCCGCTTTCTAGCCGCCGACTTCATTCACTGGGTTTTCTAGGAGAACTCTTAGTGATGGTATTTCCAATTCTATCGGTAAGATGTACCTCCATCCCGAATGTGAGGGCGTAGGAGTTTCTCCCGTAGCCGTTTCTGGACCGAAGTGCGGTACCCCATAGTGCGAATGGTAGCTTGTCGGGCCGCTCTTTTCCAAATGATCGCCATTTTTCTCGATGATAGTCTCGATTGTTTTGTTCGCGGCTTCAATCTGCTCCGTTTGTTTGAGGCCTATAAGGAGATGACTTCAGGTCTCGTGATTTTGTACTTGGCCGCAGCGATCGGTTTCCTTCTCGAAGTGTGACCCATTATCGGATATCATCTCTTGTGGAACCCCATATCGGCAGATGATGTTGTGCTTGATGAATTCTCCGCAACCTTTCTCGGCATTCGTAACTTTCAGAGGCGGCCTCGACCCATTTAGTGAAATAGTCGATGGCTACTAGGACGAAACAGTTGTCCGTTGGCTCCTCACGGGTGTGATCTTTCCAATCACGTCTATCCCCCATGTAGAGAACGGCCAAGGTGAAGTCATTGGGTACAAAGAAGGAAGGCGGCGCATGCCGAAGATTGGCGTGTATCTCGACACTTGTGGCACTTCGACCATTTTGGTACACGGCTTCCATGGTCGCCCAAAAGTACCCTTGTCTCGATGATCTTTTTGGCGAGCATGTTTCCGCTCATGTGGGTTCCACATATGCCTTGATGAACATGGTCCATTATTTCCCGGGCCTCTTCCTTGGCGCAAAGGAGGTTTCCTTGGGAATGTTTCTTGAATAGACGGCCAAAGCTGATGACGTAATCGCGCCCAACCTCTTTAAGGGCGACCCGAGTCTTCGTGTCTGTCTCAGCGGTATGGTTCCATCTAGGATGAAATACCAAATGTCGTGGTACCATGGTTTTCCTTCGGAGTTTTCAACAATGCACCTTTCGATAACCATTTGTCTTTGAGCCGTGAAGATCTATAACTACGCAAAGATGCAGAGTTGCACGCCGTGTTATTTTCAAGGGTTTAACCGTTTCCTTTAGTGGATTTCGACCAAAGAAGCAAGTGTGGCTAATGCGTCCGCAAACCGATTTTTGTCTCTCGGGGAGATAGTGGAATGAGACATCCCGAAATTGTTGCGCCAATTCTTGGAGGCGGGCACCGTATTCAAGGGTTGGATCTTGGACCCTCCACTTCTTCAATGTCCGATTGATGATCAATCGGGAATCCCCGAATACCTCGAGTTCGGCCCACGTTGCGTTCTAGGGCCGCCTCAAGCCCCGCTATGCAAGCCTCGTATTCTCGCGGTATTGTTGGTGGCGTCAAAGTCAAGACGCATCGCTAGCGGAGCGTAGATGTCGTTAGTGGTCTACCAATAACATTCCGATGCCAAACCCTCTCTTGTTGGCCGCGCCATCGAAAAATAATTGCCACTTATTTTCTTCTATGCTTAGGATGTCCTCATCGTGGAATCGCGGGTCTTCCCCTTCACTTCGTCGCAAGGAAATTCGGCCAACCGATTCGCGAATACACTCCCTCCGACGGATTTCGAGTGACGTAAGTGATATCATACCCCGCGAGCATGAAGTACCATTTCGCTAGTCTCGAAGACAAATTTGATTTGTCTAGGATATATTTCGGATCCATCTTTGCGATGAGACGGACCGGAAAGGCTTCCATATAGTGCTTTAGCCTTTGTGGATACCTGCATTTGAGCAGCCGCATGACTTGTCGAGCGGAGAGTAGTTGATTTCACCGCCTTGGAATCTCGCCGACAAAGTAGATGGCATTTTCTCGTGTGCGAAGCCGGCCGTTCTTGAGCAAGCATAGCCCCTAATGCGTTGTCTCGTGATCGTGAGGTACAACTTCAAGGGCTTCTCCTTGTGTGGTGGAACCAGGATAGCGGGGAAGTCAAGTAGTGCTTAACTTCCTCGAATGCTTCTTGACATTCTTCGGTCCACTCTTGAGGTGCGTTTTTCTTAAGCACTTAAAGATGGGGTCGCACATTGTAGTCGGGCCGATTAATGAATCGACCGATATATTGGAGTCTCGCCCATGAATCCCTTTACTTCTTTCTCGTGTCCCGTGGAGGCATGTCTCGTAATGGCCTTTATCTTGGCGGGATTCGCTTCTATGCCGCGTTCGTGACTACGTATCCCAAGACTTTCCTTTCACTACTCCGAATGAGCATTTCGCGGGGTTGAGTCTCATTTTGTGCCTCGCCGATTGAAGAATTTTCTCGAGATCTCTCAAGTGTTGGCCATCTCGTCCCTTCGAGCGGATAATCATGTCGTCCACATACACCTCTATTTCTTTATGGATCATGTCGTGGAATAGTGTTGTGATCGCCTCTTCGTAGGTAGCCCAGCGTTCTTGAGACCAAACGGCATGACCGTGCAGCGTAACGTTCCCCAAGGTGTGGTGAATGCCGTTTTGTGCCGGTCCTCTTCGCCATGAGGATTTGGTTATACCCCGCGAACCCGTCGACGAATGAGCGGACCTCGTATGCCGCCGTGGCATCGACCAACATGTCTATGTTTGGTAGCGGGAAGTCATCTTTGTGGATGCCTTGTTCAAGTCTCGAAATCAACACGCACTCGTATTTTCCCGTTCGACTTGGCTACTTGCACCGTGTTTGCTAACCATTCCTGGATATTCAATCACTTTGATGAACCCTACATTCAAGAGTTTCATGATTTCCTCTTTCACTTGCATTGACCATTCCGCTGATTCTCGCGTAGTTTCGCTTGACTGGCTTGGCGTTGGGTAGCCGGTATCTTGTGTTCTACAACCGATCGATTCAACCTGCATATCTCTGTAGACCAAGCGAAGACGTCGACATATTCTCTCGAGGAGCCGCGTCAAGGTTTCTCTCGTCTTCCCCTTCAAGAAGCCGCCGATCTTTGTTTCTCTCGGGGTCTTCCGTTGTCCCAAGATTAACCGTTTGCATTTCCTCGTCGTCAAGTGGCCATTCTTTCCACAACGACCTACTTCGCTTAGCTAATTCTTTTAAGATTTGTTCGTTTTCTTGATCTATCTCATCGTATGATTCATTATTAACGTGTTCGTTATATTGATTATTATTAGTTAATTCATCATTTACGATGTTAGCAATCTCGTGGTACTCGGAAAGATCAAAGTTTTCATTAAGGAAGTAAGGGAATACATGTTCACCACCGCCTCGATTTCCTCTTGAGCGAGTTCATCTGAGGTGGAGCCTCGCTTCTAATGTAAAAGTTGTAGGGCCTATCTTCCCGCGAGGGTGGGGAGTGCAACCAAGCTCTTTGATCATGAAGTCTTCATCAACAATCGGTCCCCCTGACGTGCCGCTTAGAATTGGCTCATCACATTTCGTATTAGTCTTGTGTAGTCGGTAGTTGGAGCGTCCCCTTCGATATTGCATGGATCTCGGCCGTCTTCTAACCGCACATGTCTTGGAACTGCCGCAAAGATGTCTTCTCCCAACACAAAGTTCCATTCGCTTGTCATTTCGCCTTCGTGCCCCACAAATCATTAGGGATCAGCTGGGACGGATTCTCGCTTTCATCCGGAGAAGCATCGCAGCCGCCGAAGATTTCAAAGCCCGGTTGGCGCTTTCCTTTATCATCACCCATGGTTCTCAAAAGATAAAGTAGGGAATACTTTCCCCTTCTCGAACAAAGTAGCCATCGAAAGTGTCTTTCGATATGGTTTGAGGTTGCAATCCTTGGACTTCGGGTCATCATGCCTTCTCAGACGAGGTTCCTTCCCACTTGATTTGAGTGAAGCCCCACTCTTCTACGTCATCTTCATCGTGGATGGAGATGTCGTATCCTAGTCCATGCTTTGGTGAGGCTGGGACCTGGTGGTTCCGTTATTCCTTGTAAGTGCTTTCCAAGCCCCAATCCAGAAAGTACCCTTTGCTAGCATCATTCTCCGCACAGAAGGCTTCCGGAAAACCTAAGTGCCTTTGAGTAGTCGTTCTCGTTTGTCTATGACATTCACAAAGTGCTTTCTCTCTCGATCTCAAAACCACCGAACAGAAATCGAAGTGCTATGTTGTACTTCGAGGATAGGACTAGCAGCGACCATCTCTCCGTGTATGGTGACTATCGTGTTGTTGTGTCTCGAACTTGATGCATTGGTGCAGTGAGGAGGGCACACCCCCTATGTCGTGTAGCCAAGGGCGACCAAGCAAAGCAAGTCAAGGATGCCTGGATGTCGATGACTTGAAATTCGATGCTCATAGTGACTTGCCCCATTTCTACATGTATCACAACCGATCCTGCAGCGGTTCTAGCAAGACAATCGTACCCCCTCACAAGATGCCCGATGGCTTCGAGGTCTTTGTGGGTGAGGCCTAATGATGATAAGGCTTTCTTCTGGGAGGACATTGATTGCAGAACCATTGTCGACCAAAATGCGTGGCATTCGGTACCCATTCACCTTAGCAGCATGTAAAGGGCCTCATGATGATTGTTCCCATAGGACGGGAGGTCCAAGTCAGTTGAAAGTGATGACGTTGCCAAACCGCACTTGGCCAATCATTCGAGTGAGCTCTTCTGGTGTTGCTTCGAGGAAATGGTCATTTGAGCCAATGCCCTTTTCAACATCTCACGGTGCTTGTGAGATGCTCCTATGAGATCCCAAACCGAGATATTTGCTTGTGTCTTTTTCAATCGAGTTAAGAGAGGGTCCTCCTGGGCTCACTGGGCGATGAGGCTTTAGCTTGTTTTGGAGGATTTTCATCCCTCGGGTCTTTGTTGGTGATCACACGACCGGATCGTGTGAGTAGGTTGACTGCTTTAGACCCTTTTCCCTTTGTTCTAAGATTTCCTCCCAAGACATCATATAACGTAAAGAAGATTCATTAAATTCAAGAGGGCTCTCGTCCACAATTGTGGCTAGACGAGTAGTGGTCCTCGAAGCTACTTTCTATCTCTATTAGATTGACCTCATTGTTTGGCAAAGGATTAGTAACAACATTTGGTAACCCTATCTCTTTATCGTCAAACAAATCTTGGATGACGCCTTTCAAGTGGAAGCAGGAGTTGGTGTCGTGACCGGTGAAGTTGTGGTACTTGCAGAAGAGATGACGGGCATGGTTGGCGTGAAGATCTTTCTTCGAGGTGCGCCTTCTCTTGGTTTGATTTTCCCGTTCTTGACAAGCACTTCAAGAGTTCTTCTTGGGTGATTCCTTCAAGCTTGTCATAATGTCTATCTTTCTTCTTCTTTTGTGGTGGGGGCACCGCGGAGTATTTACCATTTCCAGGATGATTCAAGACAATGGCATCGATGCACGTATCCTTAGGATCGAGGAGGAAGAAGAGCTCTTGTTGTAACGGAATCCACTTTCTTTCTTGGCTTCCCTTTCTCGTTTGATGAGGTCATCTAACCGTATGCCCGACTTGTGAAGTTCGGCGAAGCTAGGAAAGTAGTTGCCGGCTAGCTTGTCTTGATATTCCTCTCTAAGGCACCGTATGAGGATGTGAATTTGTTCGTCTAGCCGGGCCTATCAACGATTTCGGTTAGCTTGGTTCTCCACCTTTAACAAAATTTGTGAAGGACTCGTTTGGAAGCCGCTTGGTTTGCTCAAGATCCCTTCTAGCGGTGCGATAAGTGGAGTTGTCCTCATATTGTTTTTGGAAAGTACAACTAGCGAGTGGCCGCCTAGTCTTGTTGAGAGCGGGAGGGTCATATACCAATCTCTAGCAAAGACCATCGAGAGCTCAGGAAAGCATTGGGCTAACAGTTGTCATCAACACCCATAGGTAGTATGGCCTAAGAGTAGGTCTCCAAATGTGATTTGGGACAGGTGGTACCATTGAATTTTGCAATGCTCGGGTGTTTTGTACTTTCTAGGAAGCTTTGACATGGACTCGACGAAGAGTATCGTAATCGATAGAGAGCGTGGCTCCCTTACTCACATCGAGGGATGCAAGTTTCTTTTCTAGCATGGCCACGGTGAGGGGTTCATTCTTGCTTTCCCCTTGCCTTCTTTCTTGGATGCGTGACTTTCATTGTCTGGATGAGGAAGATGACGAGCTAGACTCGTGCTTCTTTTTCTTGCTTTTGCTTTGGCGGCGACCCTTGGCCCTTTTAGTGTATGCCTCCTCTTCTCCGGAGGAAGAGTCATTTTTCTTCTTCTTTTCTTTGTTGGCTAGTGCAGCCCTAAGCTCTTGAATTTCTTCCACGAGAGTGTGGATTTGGGAAGCTTGCACTTCTAGGCGATCATTGGCTTCTTCCGTAAGTTTGTGGTTGTTTTCTGACAGGTCTCATTTCCTAATGTTGTCGATGTCGGACATTGTGTTGGGAGTCTTGGAGTTGAGTAGCTTCGGAAAACCGACGTAAGAGATGCAGATATCGTGATCTAGCCCCAACGAGCCTGGAAGGTGCTTAAATGGCTCGTGCTCAAATTCAAGAAATGTAAGCATTATCCCGTGCGAGATAAGTAATCCCGCGCGAGATAATCACACGGAAAGTCGATTTTTATTTAGCCCTAATTTTTGGTCGGAACGGAAAGTCCGTTTTGAGGGGTTTCTAAGGCCTTTATCAGAACCTAACGACTAAGCAATCAATCCGATTTTTGTAAAACAAAGCCATGTAAGATTGTTTTTTTTTTTGAAGGATTATATGTACATTTTTCTTGAAGGGACATCCGAAAGGGACTTTTTCCGAAGGGACTTTTTTCGAAGGGACTTTTTCCGAAGGGACTTTTTCCGGATCCTTTCTTATTGTCAATTTTACATGGCTTTGTTTTGATCAAAAACAAGAAAAGATCACCGAGTCAAAATCGACCGGTCACGGAGTGATCCTAAAAAGTCAATCTACATGAGAATGTGGCGATGCAGTGGCCGGAAGGCTAGGCTCCCGCGATATGACAATCTAAGTGGATTGAATACGCGGAGTGGGATTGTCCAATCTTGAGAGACCGGCGACTAGGTGGTTACCGTCATCCGTCCTTAGTGTGGGTCCCGGTTTATAGAGGGTATGCAAGGCAATGACAGCTTATAGTATGATGTGCGCGTGTGTGATAGTCAATCTATGTGATAGAGTAAAATAGAAAGTTTTATTTTTTGAAAGTTAAAAGAGAAAATGTATAGTGGCCGCACCAAGTGGTTGCCTACGTTTCTCCCAATCTAGGAAGACTCAGCCGTCGTAGTTCCACATAAAGAGAGATAAAGAGAGATAAATAATTTAATTTACAACTCCCGAATCCCCAATGGACCGGACTTTAATTAAATAAAACCCAATCACACGCAGTTCATAAATAATAATCAATTATTTAAGGAAAATAAAAGTCCGAGTTCTACACCTTAAGGGAGGCCTTAAGATGCAGAACTCTGCAGATAATGAATTCGGGATCCCCTTGCATGTTCGGCTCTCATCTTGAATTACGAGCGAAACAGAGAAACCAAAAACAACCAGACTGGAAGCCCTATCTCGCGCGAGATAATGATATCTCGTGCGAGATATCTCCCATCTGAGAACAGAAAGAATTCGAATTTTACATAATAGATTGAAAAATCTCTCTTTTAATTTTGACGCAAGTTTAAGCCTCTTAATTTTCACCCTCACAGAGTCGCCACTGTAGCGTTGTGAGAAAGAAATTCTGGTTCTTTTTATTTTTATGAGTCGCCACCTATATTATTTGATTGGAAACATAGAAAAACCATTTGAGAGATTTGAGTTCGGGGCTTAGGTTATGAAATGGGTAGGTTTAGAAGGCATCCATTTCACCCAATCCGGAGATCGGTCTTGCTAAAGAAAAGAGATGTTTTTCAAAAGAAGAAATAAAAAACGAATTCAAATATTACAAATAAAGGTCCATTTGACGAGGTCAAACGGAATGTAGGATCGATTGCTTCGAGACCGTCTCCATGATTTGGAGAGGCTCTAGGCCGATCCTAGATTCTATGGACTTATACCACTCTAACAATCAATTAGAAGGAAGATTAAGAATTACCTTGCGTGAGGTGATTTGGGCAGAGTTTCGGCTCAAGTTTAGAGTCGACCCTTCACACGGACAGAGCTTCGCCTTGGTCCTTGATTTGGAGATTAATGCTTGTTTATCAACAAGGTTGACAAACAAACTATGAGGTGAGTTTTAGGGTGATTTTGAAGGATTCTTTCAGGGAAAGAAAACGACAAAATGTGTGTGTGTTGTGTAGATTCGCGGTCCGGGACCTTCGACCTTCGACCTTGGAGCCTTGGAAGTCACCAAGTATTTATAGAGGTTGGATATGAAGAAGTGGAGAGTTAAAACCCTATCAGATGGTTCTAGACCTCCTCTCCCATTGGTTGGCCGGAGAGATAAAGTTTTATCCCGAAAAGAGGTTGAAATCGACGAGGGAACTGTCGTCTCGCAATCCGGCAGAGGGAGATATCTCGCGCGAGACACGCCATCTCGCGGCGAGATATTGCTCCCGTGGACGCTTTGTCCTTTCCTCGTTATCTCGTATGCGCTTAGTCCCAAACTAACGGTAGTTAGTCAAAACTTTAACGAAACATGACGAAATGATGGATTTCTACTTCTTGACTCAAAGCGAGACTTAGAGTGGTATAAGTATGATCCGATGTGTTCAGAATGGGGTGTCTACACCTTTGAACTTCTCTCTGAACCCGATCATCGAACGCCTCTTGATCCATATGCTGACTGCCGGAGGAAGAAGAAGAAAAGTACTGCGTAGTAGGGCTGCGGAATGGCATGTTAAAATACCCAGCACCATGTCCTCCGAATCCAGGCAAGCGGTCTCCCTTTGGTTGCTTGTCTCGGAGGACAATGGCCACCCAAAGCTTTTCACGAAAGGCGGGCCGCTCGGTGCTCTCAGGCTCCATACTTCCTTCTTCAATAGCCTCGTCACGAGCCCGCCTATCATACTCTTCCTGGAAAAAAAAACATTATACACTATGGTAGAAAATAATATTTCTTTAACTAAATAATTTATAATTTACTAATAGAAAATACTATTAACATTATACACTATCGATGACTACATGTTGACCTCAACATGATAAGTTAAAGATTCTTAAACGGGTTTCTAAGCTTTTGTGTTTCAACTGTCACAACGTCACGTCGTAACATTAATTTTTATTCATTACCGTAAAATGCATAATTTTACAATAATGAATTAACACACACATCTATCACATTAAATTATTAATATTTTGAATAATTTTAAATATTAATATTTAATTATTTGTTGTAAAGTATATCATTCTCTAGGGTGAAAGGACAATTCATGTCCATTAGGTTTAGAATTGGGGTTGGCTTCTATCCCATCCCGAAATACACGTATGAATTGCAAATATCACCTTGTCTACTTGCTTTATAATCGAAAATCAAGAAATTTCGGCAGCATAACCCCATGGTGCACGACGTAGACTAGGTCAATCAAACACTATCGATTAGAATCGACGGTTTGTAATCAACCATGTCTAGTATACACTCAGAGAACAATAGGATTAATGCAACCAAAATATCTCAACTATCGACTATTCAAGCAATTTTAATAGACAATGATGATATTTACAAAATCATATAATCGTGCATTTCAAGACTGTCCACACGGACAATTTAAGAATCGATGACTACATGTTGGCCTCAACATGATAAGTTAAAGATTCTTAAACGGGTTTCTAAGCTTTTGTGTTTCAACCGTCACAACGTCACGTCGTAACATTAATTTTTATTCATTACCGTAAAATGCATAATTTTACAATAATGAATTAACACACACATCTATCACATTTTTTAAATTATTAATATTTTGAATAATTTTAAATATTAATATTTAATTCTTTGTTGTAAAGTATATCATTCTCTAGGGTGAAAGGACAATTCATGTCCATTAGGTTTAGAATTGGGGTTGGCTTCTATCCCATCCCGAAATACACGTATGAATTGCAAATATCACTTTGTCTACTTGCTTTATAATCAAAAATCAAGAAATTTCGACAGCATAACCCCATGGTCTCCAAGTGCACGACGTAGACTAGGTCAATCAAACACTATCGATTAGAATCGACAGTGTGTAATCAACCATGTCTAGTATACACTCAGAGAACAATAGGATTAATGCAACCGAAATATCTCAACTATCGACTATTCAAGCAATTTTAATAGACAATAATGATATTTACAAAATCATATAATCGTGCATTTCAAGACTGTCCACACGGACAATTTAAGAATCGATGACTACATGTTGACCTCAACATGATAAGTTAAAGATTCTTAAACGGGTTTCTAAGCTTTTGTGTTTCAACCGTCACAACGTCACGTCGTAACATTAATTTTTATTCATTACCGTAAAATGCATAATTTTACAATAATGAATTAACACACACATCTATCATATTTTTTAAATTATTAATATTGTGAATAATTTAAATATTAATTATTTGTTGTAAAATATATAATTTTACAATGATGAATTAAATTAACATTTATAAACAAGATGAGAGTCGTTCTCATCCACAACTATCAAAACCCTATCTCATCTTAGACCAAGAAAGATAGAGCAAACAAGTTCTCGACTGTTTGAGCAAAGGATTTTATGTTTAATAAGAATTTTTTCAGCCATCGTTCTTCCTTCTAAGGATCTCAAACATAATAGCCATGTTTGTGACAATGCTGCTTTACTCTTCACCGGTGTTATACGATCACAAGTAAAAACAAGGTAACAAAGATAACACCGCTGAAGAGAAAATGTACACTCGTCACAAACATGGCCGTGATGTTTGAGATCCTTAGAGAGAAGAGGACAAAGGAAACTAAAAACTCTTATTAAACAGAAAATCCTTTGCTCAAACAGTGGAGAACTTATTTGCTCTATCTTTCTTGATCAAAGATGGACGGATTTTGATAGCTGTGGGTGAGAAAGGCTCTCATCTTATTTATATTTTAAGATGTTAACCACCAATCACAATACCCTACAAGCAATGCCACTAAGAGTTTTCTTCCTAATTTTAGACAATGATTAGGAGTCTAATTCCTTAGCAATACTTCCATCCAAGTCTTCCTAATTTTAGACATTCACCCCCCTCCCTCTCCCTTTGACTTTACATAAGCCATCTAATACAAATTAAGAGTAAACAGTTGACTGCTTGATCAAAAAGTGTGATCCGACCTAAGGAGCATCTAGGGTGCCATGATTGATATCAGGCGCTCAAACGTAGGCGACATACATCACCGTTCACGATGCCGTCAATCGCCCAAAATGGGATCTAGAACCAGTGAGGTAGTGTGCGGCTGAATATGTTACATTATTGAGACATACACCCCCTCCCCCTTTTACATTTGAGATTATTCTCCTTTGGCTTGGTATTAAACAATGAATTTTTGGGAAATGAATTTTTGGGAAACAAAATTCAAAAAATTTATTTTCACTTGCCGTACCACCAAATCAGTCATGAACTATTTTCCAATTTACTCACACCCACTTCAAATCAAAACCCAAATTACCAGATTATACATAACCCAATAATTCTAATTCAAAACAACATTTTCACCAAATTAGCCCCAACTTCATAAATCTACATATACCCACATACATAAACATGACAGCCATGAAAAAACAACTTACACATACCAAGTTATAGATTCTCACATATGAAATTTGAACATATATACCATATTTTATCAATTCTAACATCATATAACATTCATAAGTATCAATAATTTGATTGAAACTCAAAACCCACACACACACATACAAACCCACATACTTATATACCCACAACACACACACACACATAGAATAACAACATCACTTAAATTATGAAACTATAACAAAGAATCCATCATACTTCAACTCAATTTCATGGGTTTAATTTGATTTCCAAAATTCTAATTATTTTTATCAGTTACCCTACATATACAACATATGGCAAAGATTCATACAACCAAATGTTTACACATAAAATTTTAGTCTTTATACGTGGGACACGGAGGATCATATATCTGCCATGTGTACAAGTTTGGTTGAATCAGTTTTGAAAAATTAAAGCTATGTCAAACTCACCCTAGGTCTGTTAAGTTTCATCCATTGTACCCTAGAGGAACAGGAAAAGACATTCAAGGGTAGGCTCAGAAAACTCTTTTGAAGTTGTGCTGAAAAAATGCTTCTCTAGCAAGGTCAAAACAACTTGACACACCCTAAAAAACAAGTGGCACATAATTTCTTGCGAGAACAATTCTGAAAAATATAATAGAAACTTGGATGATAAACAAAAATTCCATAAATAATCCCTTCATAGAGGACACATTTCTCATCTCTCGATTCAATGAACATGCAAAATTGACTGATACCGATTCCGATTCGGATTCAGATAAACAAAACTACGACAAATTTAAACAAACACCTAAATAAAATAAGAATAAAAGAAGAGGTAGCAGTAACATTCACTCCGAATCAAAATGTCGAAATAAAAAAATATTTTGCTAAATTTCAGAAATCAAAACCAAATCAAAACCTGAGAGTGACGGCGATGAACGGCGAGCGAGGGCGAGGAACTGCGACTTCTGAACGGGACTACGATGTGACTAATGAGAGAGAGAGAGAGAGAGAGAGAGAGAGAGAGAGAGAAAGCGAGTGAGAAAGAGAACGTACCGGCGACGGCGAACGGCGAATGGAAAAGGCTCGGCGACGGCGTTGTTCAGACCTAGGGTTCACCGTTGTTTGCGTTGTTGGATATTTTATTTTGAATGAAGGCGTAAATGGCTGAGGAAGGGGAAAAGAAATTATTTATAGGGCTTGTTACCGATGGACGAGGTCCGTCTGTATTACCGGCGGACTAAGTCCGTCGGTAATTCCGACGGAATTTAATACAATACCGACGGACAAAATGAAATTTAAAAAAAAAATCCCGGTAAATAAAATTTAAATTCCGTCGATAATTGAATTTTTTTCATCGGTAAATGCCCTGTTTCTAGTAGTGCTAGTCACTCAAAATTCTGACAAAAAGTACAACCCATGTGATAGCAACATGCTTGGGCAAGCATTTGGGGCCCACTACTAAACAAAAGAAACAAACTTTATATTGCAAATGGCAGAACAGTACATCCACTGCTGCTGGCTGATGAAGTTGTTGTTTTCATTTTTGCCACTGATGGATTTGCCAACTAAGAAGCAGAGATGAGACATCAACTCTCCAAAGTCTTTTCTTCGGACTGCCTTATACTTGCCCGTCAAAGTAGGAATTCCAGTAGTAGTAGACGCTGTTGCTTCTTGCACTTCTTGAGAAACCATGTCTTTAGCTTTGGGAACACGGAATTCAAAGGTATCCCTTATATCCATGTAATCAACAGTAATATCCAAACCTTCAACATTGGCGGTTAGGCAAGGAATTGTCTTTCCATTTCCAATCTCTCTCAATCCTGAAATCGCGTTGGTGTAGAATTGGTCAACGAAGGAGGGAATGGTATAGTTTTGCTTCTTGTCGAATAAAGGTAGGACTCCAGAAGCCTTCATTTTTCTGATCATCTCCCTTCCTAAACCATCTTGGTTAAGCTCATCTTCTCTTATCTCCCAGCTAGGTAGAAAGAAATAAGGATCCTACAAAAGGAAAGTTATTGAGTTAGGTCCATTTTCAGAAGTCACAGTTCACATAAGGTTTAAGCACAAATGCGGTTTAGCAATATTGTGGTTGAGAAAATGAAAATTTCTCAACTCCAAGTGAACTATGAATTTTATACACAGGCAAAATAACAAAAGTAAGAAATATCATGCGGTTTAGATGAAAAGGAACTTGCGGTTTTAAACATACAATTTTATTCTAAGGAAGCATGCGGTTTTAAGCAAGAAAATGAGAAGTTTTGAGAGATGAGGTTCTAAGGCATATTCAATCCAGAATTTTTCAAATTTTTTTTCTAAGTATGGAAAACATAATTTTGAAATCATGGAAGCCAAAATATAAGGTATTTTCTAAAAAACAACATGAACAGTTCATGAACATACGAAGAACACGAAGAACATGAAGAACAGAGACATGATAAAACTTCACCAAAATCAACAAATAACATATCAAAATGATCCTAGCAAGTTGTAGAACAACAATATAACAACAAAAACACAAATTTTGTCCAGAATCATCAAGAAAACATGAAGAACACGAAATGGGTTTTGAAAACCCCAAAACTGTAAATTCAAAAACTAACAACCTATACATGTTTAGATCATCAAATAAGTTGTATAATCCATTCAATAATGCGAGCAAAACCCAACAAGAATCAGTTCAAATGATTGAAAAACAAAGCTTAAATCAAACAAAATTGAAAAAGCCTACGAAAGATTTTCTAACTGTTCAACAATGGCTATTTCTCAGAAATCAAAGAATAAGGGTGAGAAACATACCATGTCGTTGAAAGGCTTCTTAGGTGCTCTAGGGATTCTAGGAAATGCAGTTTCAGAAGTTCTTTTTGGTGCCATGAAAGTTTTCAGTTTTGAATGAGAGAGTTTTAGAGAGAGAAAGTTAAGACAAGATAGTACGGTTTACAGATGGTTGTCAGCAGAAAGAGAAGAACAGTTGCACTAAGTTGGTATTTATAGGTGTGCCTATGGTGGAGTAAAAATAGCTGATGATGGTTCCACGATCCCACTAAGTGAGCCACCATTCCAGCTCCACCCTTTCACCTTCTTCACGTAGCCCAATGACGGCTGATGTGAAGGGTTTAAGGAAATATTTCTTTTGCATTAAATGCATTTAAATTTTGAAATAATGTGAGAAAATAATTGCAAAAGTATCCTTATGCAATTAATTTGTCTCTAAAGAGATTAGGACCAAATAATAATTATAGAAAACTTACTTGGGTTCACGTGGCATGTAGTTTGATATTCACAAAAATAATGATAATTTTTTTAAGTAAATAAAGAAAATATCAAACCGCCTTGCTGAAGCTTCTTCAAAGCTAAAAAATGAAAAAAGTTGAAATTTTTCAAAGTGTTGAAACGCGGTTTGGATCATGCGGTCTTGAAGCATGCGATTGAGAGCATGCTGTTGAGTGCATGCGGTTTATTCACACAGTTTCAACAAGGGTGAGGTTTTGAAATCTCAACAGGATTTTGACCTGAACAACATACTTAACACACCGCCCTCCTTTCGCCAAAAAAAAAAGCATACTTAACACACAAGTTAGTAATTAAAAGCATATGGACTTATTTAAATTCAAGCATACTCATTTCTCCTCCGAGGAACGTAAAGCTTTTGGAGTCAAGAGCCTTTGTGAGGATGTTAGCAATTTGATTTTCTGTCCCCACATGCTCTAAATGGATGTTCCCCCTTTTCACATGGTCGTTGAGGAAATGATACTTGATGTCTATGTGTTTGGTTTTTGAGTGCATGATAGGGTTGTTGGAGACTGAAATTGTTGAGGTATTGTCACACATGATTGGGCAATTTCCTTCATTGATTACATAGTCCACCAACTATTGTTTCATCCAGAGTATTTGACAACAGCAACTTCCAGCAGCAATGTATTCAGCCTCTGTAGTTGAAACTAAAACTGAGACTTGCTTTTCGCTGGCCCAAGCAACTAGTCTATTTCTAAGGAAGTGACAAGTTCCACTAATGCTTTTCCTATCTATGGTGCATGCTGCATAATCTGCATCTGAATAATCTACAAGTTCGAAATTTGAATATTTGGAATACCAAAGTCCAAGATTAGTAGTTCTAGAGAGATAGCAGATTATACGCTTGACTACACTTAAATGTGTTTCTCTAGGATCAGCTTGATAACGAGCACAAACACAAACACTAAACATAATATATGGTCTACTAGCAGTTAAATAAAATAATGAGCCAATCATACCTCGATATAGAGTTTAATCAACCTTTTTACCTTTTAGATGTTTATCAAGCTTATTGCCAGTAGCTATTGGAGTATCGTATACTTTAGCATTTTTCAGTCCAAACTTCTTGATTAACTCATTTGTGTATTTGGCTTGGTTGAGGAAGATTCCTTCATCACATTGTTTGATTTGAAGCCCGAGGAAAAATGTCAATTCTCCCATCATGCTCATCTCAAACTTGCTTTTCATTAGCTTTTCAAAACGTTTACACAATAATTCATTAGTAGAGCCAAAAATAATATCATCAACATAAATTTGAACAAGTAAACAATGATTATTATATTTAACAATGAATAGAGTTGTATCGATTTTACCGCGTTTGAAGCCTTTTTCTAGTAGAAATTTCGATAGAGTTTCATACCATGCTCTTGTGGCTTGTTTGAGTCCATACAAAACCTTTTGGAGTTTGTAGACATGATTTAGAAATTTTGAGTCTTCAAATTCAGGAGGATGAGCCACATACACAATTTCTTGAAGTTCACCATTGAGGAAAGTACTCTTAACATCCATTTGATAAAGCTTGAAACGTTTGTAAGATATATATGCCAAGAAAATTTTGATTGCTTCAAGTCTTGCAACTGGAGCAAAAGTTTCATCGTAGTCAATGCCTTCTTCTTTCCTATATCCTTGTGCAACCAATCTTGCTTTGTTTCTTGTGATGCTTCCATTCTCATCCATCTTGTTCCTAAATACCCATTTTGTACTTAAAACTCCTTGATCGTGAGGTCTAGGAACTAATGTCAAAATCTTGCATCTTTCAAACTGGTTGAGTTCTTCTTGCATAGCAACAATCAACTTCAATCTTGGAGTGCTTCATCAACTTTCTTGGGTTCAATTTGAGATAATAGAGAAGTATGATCATCATATTTTGATCTCCTTGTTTAAACTCCAGCAAATAAATCACCAATGACATTTGAGAGAGGGTGATTACTGACTTCACAAACCTCGGGGGGTAAATCTGGTTGAACTGAGGTTTGCTGAAGATCTTCTTCTATTGGTACATTGTTAGATCCTTCGATGAAGTCATTGAATATAAGTTGATGGAGAGGTTCAATTTGATGTATGGGTGAATTCTCATCAAAATCTTCCCTTGAGGCTGCATTTGGAGTTGGAACTTCAGGTGCGGTTTCAAAATTTTCTGAGGAAAATTCAGTTGAGGTTGATGGATTTCCTTGAGTTGATTGATTTTGTGTTTGTTAATTTGGTTCAGGTGAGGTTTTGGAAGTTTCACCTATTTCATTAGTCTCAACAAAATCATCAGCAATATTTGAAGCCAAATGTGGCTCAAAGAGAGAATGTTCATTAAAAGTAACATGTACATATTCTACTATCTTTAAACTAGATTTATTAGATACACGAAAAGCTTTGGAATGTTTAGCATACCCAACAAAAATACCTTCATCAGCCTTAGCTTCAAATTTACCTCTGTTTTCTCTTCCATTGTAGAGGATAAAGCATTTACATCCAAAGATTTTGAAAAAGACAATGTTGGGGGTTCTTCCTCTCCAAAGTTCATATGGAGTTTTGTTGTAGGTTTTGTTGATGAGGGAGCGGTTTTGAGTGAAGCATGCTATGTTGACTGTTTCAGCCCAAAAATACTGAGGCAGCTTGGCTTCAGAAATCATTGTCTTCTTTGCCTCAATCAACGTCTTGTGCTTTCTTTCCACAACCCCATTTTGATGTGGAACACCAGCAGTAGAAAAATTGTGATCAATCCCATGGTCATCACAATATTGAGCAACACCGTTGTTTTTGAATTATGTTCCATTATCAAACCTTACACTAACGATGTTGTTTTCTTTTTGGGTTTGGAGCCGTCTAAAGAGTGAGGTTAGAATTTCATAGCAATCATCTTTTGTGATCATCATTTCAACCCACGTATATCTTGAGTAATCATCAACTACTACTAAAGTGTATCTATTTCCTCCAATGCTAGTAGTGGTGATGGGTCCAAACTAATCTATGTGAACCAGTTGTAAACATCTTGAAGTTGATGGAGCGGTCTTGCTGGTGAAAGACGACGTAGTTTGTTTACCAAGTTGACAAGCACGACACTTTTCTGCATGATGATCAGCCACTTTGGGTAAACCACGAATGAGGTTTTCCCTTCCAATTTTTGCAAGATATATATTACACAAGATAAATGATTGTTAAAGACGATGATTTGACTTTGGTAATGTTGAATCTGATCGTTAACTTGGTGATCTTTCGCTTCACATCCATAGTTAGATTATTGTTTTATAGCTCATTTGTTGGTGTAATAAATAATGTGTAATGAAACATATATACGTCAATAACGTTCTTATTGTGTTGTCTCTACATAGTTCTAAACATGACCTCTATTAAAAAAATAATTGCTGAGCTAAATCATGGTGACAAATTGGATGGTGACAATTACGACATGTGGCACCGCAAGATCTAATATCAGCTTGAAGAATAAGAAGTTCTTGAAACTTTAACATGTTCCCTGGAGGAACCTCTTATGACTGATGAAAGAACCGCATGTGAACATAGAAGGAATCTTATTGCGTTCGAAGCTTGGAAGAAGCGGTACAACAAAGCTTGAATCACACTTTTGAGTAGTATGCAAGATGACCTCATGTGCGAATATGAAAGTTATTCGATTGCCAAAGATATGTGGGCTGCCTAAAAGAGAAGTTTGGAGGAACTTCGGCTACGAAGCTGAAGAAACATCTTTATAAGTTTTACAATGCAAGCAAGCGTCCTAACATGACAAATCATTTAAGGGCAATGTCAAACATGATAAGGGAGCTCAAGTCTGCGGGGCACTTTCTTTCAAATGAATAATAGGTTCAAGTTGTCCTTCATTCTCTTCCTAGTAGCTGGGATCACATGGTGATGAACCTAACTCATAATGAGCATGTTAAGGCCTTTAACGATATGCAAATTCACTTGGAGTTGGAGGATGAGCCTCTTTCGGCCACAAAATCCTCATCTCAAGATAAGGTTAAAGTAAAGACCTGATGAGAATTAAGAGAATTCTCACAAGTCTGGAAATATAAGACGAGCCAAATAAAAATAGTTGGACATTAAGAAGTGTTTGAACTAAATATTTGTACGATCGTCAAATTAATGACATACGCTCTTTAAAAGGAGTTATACCACCGTAACACTTGTTTAGTAACAAGTGTGCATTTTGACCAAGAGAAATGAGCAACATGTCCCTCTAGCTCATTGTGTAAAGTCTTTAAATGCAATTTATTGTGCAAGATACCCTATGTGACTTTCAACTATACTTAAAGGGTATTAATTCAATGTCTGCTACTTTAGCATGCTACCTAAAGCCATAAACAAATTCTGTTGGATGGTACATGTATAGGAAAGCGATTGCGTTAATGATCAAAAAGTGATAAGTGAGAAAGGAAGACAAATTTAATTATATCCAATGATTGTTCATAGGTCGACTTGTTTTGTCACGGACATAGCTATGAATACATTTTACGATCTTATGAGTCAATCATAGCCTTTAATGGACGAAGGTATGTTTGAATTTGAATTAATCAAGAGGAGTCTGGGGTATAGCGAGTTGAAGTTAAACTTGTAGTGGTCGTAGCTATTATTGCATGCCTAACGGGTGCATAAATTCAAAGTTACCATGTACATGCACGCTCGTTGGTCTCACGACACATTTAATTGAATGATAGACCATGGATGTCAAGGCCATCATGCGCGAGCGGGAGATGTTGGAATTAAATGGTCTGCCCGAGACGGTTTGACCTGAAACAAAGTTCCAGCCCATATTTATTTTAATAAAAAAAAATATAGATAAATAAAATGTGACCGCATAAGCAGTTACAGAGTTGGTTTTTATATCGTGGTTAAAAAGGGCTATGCACGGTTTTGTTAAAAGGGATTTTTAACACAGACAAAACTCTCTATTCTCTTACAAAAAATCTCCTCCCTTCTCCATGGCTGATTATATTAGCAAACAAGTGTTGTGAAATTGTGGGAAATTTCCGTTTTCAATTTCGCTCCCGACCTACGCTACGAAGTACTGTACCAAGTTCTTATTCGGTGATCAGAATTCCACGACATCGTTCAAGTCATCCGCACTACGATTGAACAAGTAAGTTGTTCCTCCCTCAAATTCATATAGTATATCATTTGGATGGGCCATCATTCGACCTCTCATAATTCCTTCCTACAACAAGGTCAATATCTTATCCATCTCTCCCTAATAAGAGAGAAAACACTCTTCTATCTGAGTCCTATACGAGTCACACTCTTCAAAAAATAAAAATGAAAAGAAAAGGCACAAAAGAGATGTGCGCTAGATTAAAAACCTTCGATGACGATCTAGGCAAAAAAAACAGGGTGTCAAAAAAAAAATACAAAAGAAAAAAATTCAAAGAGAAAGGAAGCGCATCATTTGGTCTTCTTCAAATTAAACAGCCTCACAAGATTGTTAACAAAGTCATCCACAACATGAAATATCCTTGGGGCATGATACGAAGAAAAGCCTTGGACAATACATGCTTTAGAGTTAGAAAAAGAGTTTCTACATAGCAAAAGCCATTGGAGTGGTTTAGACCTTAGACGATGACCAACACATGAGTAACTAGGGGCTTGACAAGAAAGAAGTCCTATGACAACAACCAAAATTCTGAATTCTCATTGAACTTGTGTTATCTCGATGAAATCCAATTGGACGACTATATCATTTGATCGTTAGATGGGCCTCACGAGATGGTCTTTAAAAAAAAAATCTTGATCACATAAACAATTTTCGATCCCCGGAAAATAAAACTGCACCGGATATGTGGGCAACCTCCGGTATGACCAATAATTTAAAACTCACTCTTGTGAGTACCCCAATCCAACTCGCAACCCCTACAGTGCCTTTTACAAAATAAAAGTGTACTAGGGGCGTTTTGGTACATTTATTTTTATTTCGAGGCTTTCGAGGACCTTCCGTAAGTTTTTTTTACCAAAGTAGTACCTATAGGACATTAATCCAGGCATTTGGACCTATAGGGAATTATTCAAGAAGGTTCCTGGGCAGTTATTTGGCGCCAAAAGCGGTTGTGACTCATTCTGTAGCGCGACAAAGCATGCCATTGAAAATGGACATACAATGTCGGGCGACATACTTGGCCATTCCCAGGCTCCTATAAAATAGAGTCTCCTCCTCCCATTTCTAGATCCCTTTTCGACACCTTAGTGTGACTCTGCTAAAATGAGAGCGTACACACAGTAATCCCAGAAAAACTCACACAATTCCTGTCTCTCACACCCACAATTCTCTCTCTCTCTCTCTCTCTCTCTCTCTCATACAATTCTCTATCTACTTCTACATCTGAGTTCGATTCTGATTCTGGAGCTGATAGCTGAAGGTTCCTATACCTAACTTGGTTTAGGAATTGTGGTCTACAAAGGCGACACTCGCTCCCTCTCCTTCTCTCTCTTTTGTCTTCTCATTCATGCATCTACATGCGTAATTCTATGATTATTGGAGAATCGTAATTATGAAATCTCTGTTCTAGTCCCAGATTATGTGAATCATTCATTGTTTTCATGTTATTGCGTGCTATTGAATCATTTTGATGTGTTTTGCTTATTCACCAAGATGAGTGTGGATCTCTCATATCCACACCCTCTTGAGTGTTAACTATTGATCTCTATGGTCTCTGGAATACATATATGGTGTAATTTGATCTCGATGTTACCTTGTTTCTTCTGCAAGCAAAGTTTGCAAAGCTTCTGCAGATGGCTTCCTGTGTCCCGCGACACACTTAGCCAGACTAGGTCGTGTGTCCCGCGACACACCTAGCCAGACTAAGTCCTGTGTCCCGCGACATACTTAGCCATTTGGTGAGGTCAATTTTCCAGTTGTAATCTGTTCTTAAATTTTGTACTCGGGATGTGGCCCCCCGCTCAAAGTGGTTTACAAATTGTATTTATTTCATCTTATTAATAGAGAAAATACATATTATCTCTCTTGTATCACACATGGCACACACTTGTTGAATATTATGGATGTTAGATTAGAAAGACTCGTTATGAGGCATTTTTGGTGAACTTCTCGTTCTTCCCAAAATGTAACCTGACCCCCGAACCTGTTGTCTCTTGACAAAAGGTTTTTCGAAGTTTTCCTTTAAAAATGGAGTGTCGACTCTCTTGTTTTTATCGCGCTCGTATGTTCCGTCTCATTTTCTAAATTCATTTTTAAACTTCCCATGCGTTTGCATGCGGATGGGGTGTATGTTCAACTCTCTCACCGCTTAGTCATCGAGTCAAGTGCACATTGACCGTCTTAAACAAAAAAGTTTGAATGATGCTATAAAACTGCTTTCACTATCCCTAATATAAGCACACAAATCTACAAAACACATCTCACTTGATAACACATGAAGAACATAGATATGTGGGCAACCTCCGGTATGACCAATAATTTAAAACTCACTCTCTCACCGCTTAGTCATCGAGTCAAGTGCACATTGACCGTCTTAAGCAAAAAAGTTTGAATGATGCTATAAAACTGCTTTCACTAACCCTAATAATATAAGCACACAAATCTACAAAACACATCTCACTTGATAACACATGAAGAAGATAATGTAAGTATGCCAATCCAATTTGCGACCTTTCCAGATGCATTTTAATATGATAAAATTGCATTTAGGGGCGTTTTGGTAAATTTCCGGTCTATTCCGAGACTTCCGGAAACATTTCATAAGTTTCTCATGAAGGAAGTACTTTTTTGTACTTTGCTCATGCCAAGGGACCTAAAAGGAATAAATCTATTTTGGACTTTTCAGGTATTATCCAAGAAGGTTCCAGAATCAGATTTGGCGCTAAAAACGGTTGGTGGCATCTCCTGTCACGCGACAACTCGAAGCCTTGGAAAGTGATTACAGAGTGCCGTGCGACATAAGATGACCATGATCAGCAGCTATAAATAAGACCCTACCCTTCTCAGTTTTAGATCCCAATTTCGACTCCCTAACGTCACTCTGCACAAATTATCCCAGAACCTCTCTCTCTCCTCCTCCCTCACCAAAAACTACCCAATTCCTCTCTAATTCCCTCACCCTTCATACACCTTCAACCCAATTACCCTCCTATTTCCCCAAACACCTTGCATACTTCAATCCAGCTCTCAGTTTGTGTCTAGATCTCCACTTCAGAAGCTGAATCGAAGGCTTTTGCACCTAACTTGGTGTAGAAGTTGAGGACTACAAGGGTAACATATCTCTCTCTCTCTCTCTCATCTATTTGTTTTGTTGTGCTTCCTTCTTCTCCACTTGATAATCAGGCTCCATCTGCCTCAGATTATCAAGTGGCAACTGCAATCTCTCTGTTTAAATTGTGTTTGCTTGAGTCCAATTGCATGTTCATGATGTGATCTATCTATAATTGCAATTTGGATGTCAAGGGAGTGTGGATCTCCCATATCCACACTCCTTTGGTTGATTCGTATCTAGTTCATGTTATTCTTATTGATTCTGGTATAATTGATTGATCTGTTTGAGCATCTGTTGAATCTGTTTCTCAGTTTGTAAGGTTCCTGCAGACGGTAAACCTGTGTCACGCGACACATTTGGACATGAGGAGTCCTGTGTCACGCGACACATCGTACCCATCTGCAGGAACCATCCTTCAGTTGTAAGTTGATTAGCTAGTTAGCTTAGCATTCTATTGATGTGATTAGTTTGTTTCATGTTCAGATCTAGTTTGTTAACTGTGTTTTCGTGTTCATTAGAGGTTTTTGTAATCTGAGTGTTGTAAGTCTCTGCAAGGTGACTATTGATGTCACGCGACACATTTGGACATGAGGAGTCCTGTGTCACGCGACATAAATGGTCCTTTGCATAAGACTTGGTTTCATTTGTAATGTGTTTTCCTTGCTGTAATGGGATGTGGCCTCCCTGAATAATTGGTCTACAAGTTGTAATAATCTCATCTATTCAATAAAGTTCATGTTTATTGCATTTGCCTATTATCATCGTTTGCACATTATTTGAATTATTTGGATGTCTAAATAAGAAAGACTTGTCTACGGACGAGGCGTGTTGGGTGAACTCTCGGTTCTTCCCAACACGTAACCTGACCCCCGGACCCATTCTCTTTCAAAAGGTTTTTCAAAGTGCACCTCTAAAAGCATGGCGTAGTGACTCCTTCATTTTCTATTCTAAACCGAAATTTTTCGGGCGAGCGCGCATTCAGTGGCGACTCCGCTGGGGAACTATTTTTTTGGAAAACCTGTTTTTTCAAAACTAAGAGGGTCATGCTTTCGTTCACTTAGACATCCAATGTATTCATCTTATGTGCATCCTTGATAACTTTGTGCGATACATGCATTTTATGAGATCTTACAGCTTGTATGCCTTTTGTTTGTTCCTTGTGGCTCATGTTGTTTTGCTTTATTGGTTTGCTTCATCCCTTGCCAAGGAGAGGCAGGGGCTAATCCCAGTTTTGCAGGAGATCTGGTTAAATGACTATCACAGTCGTGCGGCGCCTTTGTTCCATCTTTGTTCTGTGTCACGCGACAGGAATGGTTACTGGACATATTTCAGGTGCTGGTTTGAGGGCAGTCCCTTGAATCAAAAGTTTGCTCAGTTGATTGTTGTTCCCTGTGAGAGTGTGTGTGTTTTCTCTTTCTTCTTTTTTAAAATAAATAAATGAATAAAATTTTTTGATTTTTTTTCGTAAATAAAAGAATATAGTCATCCGCACACTACACCACAGATTTAGAACCCTTGGGTGCGATTGACAGCATCGCGGACGGTGATAATATTCGCCTACGTTTGAACGCCTAATGTCAAACCCATCCCCCTAGTGCGTTATAGGTGGCGCCACACTTAAACCTTACCCATGGTTGGTTTTTGATACAACGTTTTAATTACACCACAATGATTTGTTTTTGAAATTTCCAATAGGTCCTTATACCTTCCCCAAAACCTCGCACCTTATGGGCATGTTGCCAATGTAACATGGTTTCACGTCGTGTTAGGTCTTGGTTAGGTATCATTACCTATTATCAATTTCAAGTGCAAAGCATTTAATGTAATTTGAACGTTGCGTCCCTAGGCTTCCTGATGAGGGACAAGGACAAGGGTTAGGACAAGATGCCCGTGATCTTGACCCGTTGAGCATAAATGGAGGACCCATGACTAGAGCCCGATCAAAGAAGGTTCAAGAGGCATTAATGACACTTGTGGAAGAGATCAAGGCCAAGAAAACAATCGAGGATGTTCAAGACCAAGAAATAAGACCCATTTGCTTATTGGAGTGTCAACAAAAGGCCTGAATTACAAACAGCTCATTGCTTTGGGTCAGCTAAAGAAAAACACAAGGAATAAGGTCCAATTAGAGTGCAAAAGCAAGCATTATGGTGATGGTATCTTAGCCCAACAAAATAACACATTTTGAGCCCAAATCAAGACTCAAAATCAGTCATTTTAAAGTCAACAAAGGAGGCATCCGAGTTTCTCTATTGTTCTAGAAAATTCCATTCAAGATAATGTTGGTGCATTCTTCTTGGTCAACTTGGTGAACTCAAGAGTCTTTTGATAGCTTATCATGATAGCTAGTACAACTTATATTATAAGTAGATTAGCTTATTGCTTACATCATTGGTGACATCATGAATATTGTATTCTCCACCAAGTTAGCCTATAAATAGGTATGATCAGAATTGTATTTCATCATTCAAGGAATAAAATATTGAAGTATATTTCATTCTCCATTTGAGAGAGTATTGTGAGGTTCTTGAGATTAGAATTCTCCAAACACTTGAACTTATCAAGCTTGAAGAGTCGCAAGCTTGTGGCATTTCGTAACGGAGTTCTTAGACAATTGAGTCTAAAGGGTTTCGCTTACACCCCAAGGTTCCTATTCAATCACGAATAGCGGGTCAAGGGAGGGTCATTCTATCCAAATCATTTCCATTGTTGCTGTTTCGTTCTAATTCATTCATCCACGTTGGAACTTCTTCGATTCGATCTTGGACGAATTTACATCAATTCGTATCAGAGCCATCGAAGGGGTAAGTAACCAACAATTTGTTCTTTCATTTTCTTTTATCTTTGTTGTTCTTCATAAATCTTGGTCTTCATCTATCCATTTTCTTCTTTCGTCAAATCTTCATCTTCCATCTTTTCTTTTCTTTTTTTTTCTTTCCAAAAGGTACTTGATCTTGTGCTAGCAAAGTTGAATATCTTCTTTGTTCCATACACGTAACCTGACCCCCGGACCCATTCTCTTTCAAAAGGTTTTTCAAAGTGCACCTCTAAAAGCATGGCGTGGTGACTCCTTCATTTTCTATTCTAAACCGAAATTTTTCGGGCGAGCGCGCATTCAGTGGCGACTCCGCTGGGGAACTATTTTTTTGGAAAACCTATTTTTTCAAAACTAAGAGGGTCATGCTTTCGTTCACTTAGACATCCAATGTATTCATCTTATGTGCATCCTTGATAACTTTGTGCGATACATGCATTTTATGAGATCTTACAACGTGTATGCCTTTTGTTTGTTCCTTGTGGCTCATGTTGTTTTGCTTTATTGGTTTGCTTCATCCCTTGCCAAGGAGAGGCAGGGGCTAATCCCAGTTTTGCAGGAGATCTGGTTCAATGACTATCATGGTCGTGCGACAGCTTTGTTCCATGCTGTTCTGTGTCACGCGACAGGAATGGTTACTGGACATATTTCAGGTGCTGGTTTGAGGGCAGTCCCTTGAATCAAAAGTTTGCTCAGTTGATTGTTGTTCCCTGTGAGAGTGTGTGTTTTCTCTTTCTTCTTTTATAAAATAAATAAATAAATAAATAAATAAATAAATAAAAAAATTTGATTTTTTTTCGTAAATAAAAGAATATAGTCATCCGCACACTACACCACATAGATTTAGAACCTTTGGGTGCGATTGACGGCATCGCGGACGGTGATAATATTCGCCTACGTTTGAGCGCCTAATGTCAAACCCATCCCCCTAGTGCGTTATAGGTGGCGCCACACTTAAACCTTACCCACGGTTTGTTTTTGATACAACATTTTAATTACACCACAATGATTTGTTTTTGAAATTTCCAATAGGTCCTTATACCTTCCCCAAAACCTCGCACCTTGTGGGCATGTTGCCAATGTAACATGGTTTCACGTGAGGACGTGTCACTCCCGTGGCATGTCCTAAACGAGAGATCATGCCGCATTGTCACCATGCACTGACGAGAGGTCATGCCGGATTTTTCTTGGAATTTCTTCGAGAATACCCGTTATGTTGCCCAAATTTCCATAGAAATTTGGATCATCCGTCCGTCCCACGTCGTGTTAGGTCTTGGTTAGGTATCATTACCTATGATCAATTTCAAATGCAAAGCATTTAATGTAATTTGAACGTTGCGTCCCTAGGCTTCCTGATGAGGGACAAGGACAAGGGTTAGGACAAGATGCCCGTGATCTTGACCCGTTGAGCATAAATGGAGGACCCATGACTAGAGCCCGATCAAAGAAGGTTCAAGAGGCATTAATGACACTTGTGGAAGAGATCAAGGCCAAGAAAACAATCGAGGATGTTCAAGACCAAGAAATAAGACCCATTTGCTTATTGGAGTGTCAACAAAAGGCCTGAATTACAAACAACTCATTGCTTTGGGTCAGCTAAAGAAAAACACAAGGAATAAGGTCCAATTAGAGTGCAAAAGCAAGCCTTATGGTGATGGTATCTTAGCCCAACAAAATAACACATTTTGAGCCCAAATCAAGACTCAAAATCAGTCATTTTAAAGTCAACAAAGGAGGCATCCGAGTTTCTCTATTATTCTAGAAAATTCCATTCAAGATAATGTTGGTGCATTCTTCTTGGTCATGAACTCAAGAGTCTTTTGATAGCTTATCATGATAGCTAGTACAACTTATATTATAAGTATATTAGCTTATTGCTTACATCATTGGTGACATCATGAATATTGTATTCTCCACCAAGTTAGCCTATAAATAGGTATGATCAGAATTGTATTTCATCATTCAAGGAATAAAATATTGAAGTATATTTCATTCTCCATTTGAGAGAGTATTGTGAGGTTCTTGAGATTAGAATTCTCCAAACACTTGAACTTATCAAGCTTGAAGAGTCGCAAGCTTGTGGCGTTCCGTAACGGAGTTCTTAGACAATTGCGTCTAAAGGGTTTCGCTTACACCCCAAGGTTCCTATTCAATCACGAATAGCGGGTCAAGGGAGGCTCATTCTATCCAAATCATTTCCATTGTTGCTGTTTCGTTCTAATTCATTCATCCACGTTGGAACTTCTTCGATTCGATCTTGGACGAATTTACATCAATTGGTATCAGAGCCATCGAAGGGGTAAGTAACCAACAATTTGTTCTTTCATTTTCTTTTATCTTTGTTGTTCTTCATAAATCTTGGTCTTCATCTATCCATTTTCTTCTTTCATCAAATCTTCATCTTCCATCTTTTCTTTTCTTTTTTTTTACTTTCCAAAAGGTACTTGATCTTGTGCTAGCAAAGTTGAATATCTTCTTTGTTCCAATCCAAAAAAAAGGTTGCCCTTAGAAAAAAAAAACCCTGCTGAATTGAAAGTGTTACTTCAAGCTAAACAAAAGAAGCTTGAAGTCACGAAATTCAAAAAAAAAAAAAAAAAAAAAAAAAAAGGGAGAGAAAAGATAAAGGGGCTAACGTTGTGGTTTCATTTGGATTTGGAAAAGTAGTATCAAAGTGTTCTAGTAATTTGTTTTCTCATTTATTCTTAGTTGTTCATTTTGTGTTTTCAATTCTTTTCTTGCTTTCAATTGTGAATTTGTTTCTCACTTTGAAATCTAAGCCAAAAGAATCTTGAAACCCATAATTGTCTTTGAACAAACGGTCGTCAAATCTTGCAATTTCTTGTTGATCTTTTCAAGTGGGAAGAGTTTCTCTCCAGGAACTAGAGTGTGAGTGATTTGAGAGATACACGAGTGAATTGTGAGTTATGTGTTTTTGTCCAAAAAAAAAATGTCACAACACGGTATCAATAATGAAGAACCTTTGCAAGGAAACAATGGGGGAACAAATCCAGTAAATCCTAACGAATAATTGTTGAGGGTGATGGAGGATATTACTCGACGTTTAGCAAGGTTAGAAGAGAGAGAGGGTGCACAACCTCGAAGGAATCCACAACGATTCCAAGCGAGGAGGGGTGAGCATGTTGAGGAAGATGATGAGTGGGTAGAAAGGGAGTATGAGAGAGATAGGGGAGGAGATAGGAGGGAAGGTGAGAGAGTACCTGATCCACGACAAGGAAGAGGGATTACCAACATTAAAATGAAGGTACCTTCTTTCAAAGGTAAAGCTGATCCGGAGGAGTTTCTAGGGTGGGTTAGAAAGGTTGAAGTTCTATTTGGGTGTAATCACTATACGGAAGCTCAAAAGGTCAAACTTGCATCTTTAGAGTTCACCGACTATGCTAGTATTTGGTGGGAACAACTAGTGACCAACTGAAGGAGGATGGGAGAGGGTCACATTAATACATGGGAAGAAATGAAACATGTTATGCACAGGAAATTTGTCCCAAATTACTATCATCGAGATTTGTTGAGAAAGGTTCAAACCTTGACTCAAGGGAACAAATCGGTGGAGGAGTACCATAGGGAGTTAGAAATGGCTCTTATTCAAGCTAACATCTATGAAGATGCTGATGCAACCATCTCTCGTTTCATCAATGGCTTGAATAGAGAGATTGCAAATGTAGTGGAGTTAAGAAAATATGATGAGATAGAAGAAGTTGTCCATGCCGCCGTCAAAGTGGAACGACAACTTAAGAGGAGGAGCACTTATACCCGCAATTATACTTCTTCTTCTTCTAATCCCAACTCTAATAAGCCCAAGGAAGAGGGAAATAAAAACCCTAGTACTGTACCAACAAAATTCTTTGGGGAGTCATCAAAAGGAAGAGAATTTGAAAAGGGTAAAAATGTTCCCAATCCAACCAAGGCAAGGGAAATTGTGTGTTTTAGGTGCAATGGACCAGTACGCTTATTGTTACTATTCCTAAGGTGGCAGCCCCTACCTCTTTCTCGCAGTTGCGGCCTATTAGCTTGTGTAATTTTTCTAATAAAATCATTACCAAGCTTTTGTGCTCTCGCCTTCAAGCTGTGCTCCCTCGTATCATATCTCCTCAGCAAAGTGGCTTTGTGAAAGGTCGAATTATTCATGAAAATATTTTGCTTGCTCAGGAGTTATTTCAGTCGCTTAAGAAGAAGGTGTATGGGTCTAACGTAGCTCTTAAGCTTGATATGGCTAAGGCGTATGATAGGCTTTCTTGGTTTGCCTTGATAAAGGTGATGAGGAGATTTGGCTTTGCTGAAGAATGGTTGGACATGATCTTTAGATGCATTAATTTCTGTTGGTTCTCGGTCCTGATTAATGGTTCTGCTAATGGTTACTTTGTTTCTACTCGTGGTCTTCGGCAAGGGGATCCTATATCTCCTAGTCTCTTTATTATTGCTGCTGAGGTTTTAAGCCGGGGTCTTAATAACTAATAACCTCCATCTTCTTCACCCTCATGTCGCCTTTCATACGGGTAACCTTAATGTTCCTGTTATCTCTCATTTGTCCTATGCTGATGACATTATTATCTTCTGTAATGGAAGCGTCTCTTGAGCGTCATATGGAGTTTTTGGAGTCTTATCAACGCTTCTACGCGGCTTGTTAGCATTTCTAAATCTTGTTTTCTAACGGGCGGAATGTGGTCGAGCATGATAATGCTATTTCTCTTATTACGGGGTTTTAAAAGAAGAACTTGCCTATTGTTTATTTGGGATGTCCTCTCTATATCGGTAGGAAAGTGCAATCTTTGTTTGATCCTGTCATGCAGAAGCTTCGGGATAAGCTCGATTCGTGGCAAGGTAAATTACTCTCGGCTGGTGCTAAGCTTGTTCTGATTAAGTCCTGCCTCCAAGCTATCCCCATTTACTATATTTCTTTACTTGATCCTCCGAAGTGTGTTGTTAATGCCATGAATCGCCTTATTGCCAATTTCTTTTGGAGTAGTTCTGATGGGGGAAATAAGTGTCATTGGGTCTCTCGGAATGAATTTTTCTGGCCTATTGAGGAAGGGGGCCTTGGCCTCCGAAAATTTGAGGAGATGGCTATTGCATTTTCTGTGAAGCTTTGGTGGCGTTTTCGCACGTCCGACTCTCTTTGGGCCCAGTTTCTTGCGGCCAAATATTGTCGTGATACTCATCCTATGGATGCTGTAGCTAGGTTAGGTTGCTCTCACATTTGGAAGCGTATGGTTGCTGCTAAGGATTTGGTGGAGAGTCGTATTGCTTGGGGTGTGGGTTGTGGTGATATTTCTATTCAAGAAAAATGGCTTCCCCATGATCTTCCTCTTCTTGATAATCGGCATGATCAGATTTTTTCTCTATTTGAGGATGGTGTGTTAAGGGAAGATTATATTCATAATACTTTTGGGCAGCAATGTTTGATGGAGATTCAATCCTATGGCATTCGGCTTGGTGGGGATCGAGATCAGCCATTCTGGTCCCCTTCCTCTTCGGGCAGATTTTCTATTTCTTCGGCTTGGAGGGAATGTAGAATGTCCCGTACTCGGAGTAGGGTCTTTGCTTGGTGATGGCATAAGTATATTCCTCTTAAGGTGTCCATTTTCATGTGGAAATGCCTTAAGGCTGCTCTCCCTACTGATGACAACATTTCTCGTAAAGGTATTTCTATTGTCTCTCGTTGTCATTGTTGTTCTAGCCCTTCTCTTGAATCTATACATCACATTCTTCTTCATGGTGATATTGCCTTTCGTGTGTGGAATTTCTTTGGAAATTTGATTGGTTTTCAAATCTCGGGTTCTACTATCATGCAAAGGATGATTGCTTGGCATGCCTGTAAAAATTCCAAGCTTAGTAGGGTTGTGTTATGGTTGGGAGATATCCTTCCGAGTTTCATTTGTTGGGAGCTTTGGAAGCACAGGAATAAATGCGGAGTTTGATGATGGGATTCCTAGTTGGGAAAAGGTCCGTAATAATATTCAATTCCATATTAGTGATATCCTTCGTGCTCATAGTCTATCTTTTCATATTATTCCTTCGGAGGTTAATATTGCTATATTTTTTAATATTATTACGGCCGCCCGTCTATTGCTCGTGTCAAGCTAGTTTATTGGTCCCCTCCTTCGAGGGACAAGTGAAAGTTAATACGAGATGGAGCTTCTCGTGGTAACCGGGCATTGCCTCGGGTGGAGGTATTTTACGTCATCATGATGGGTCTTTTATTTTTGCTTTTTCTCATTTTTATGGTAATGCTTCTAACATGGTTCTTTGAAGCTAGGGCTGCTCTTGATGGAATTACTCAAGCTAGGCTTATGGGTTTTGATTCTCTTTGGCTCGAGGTCGATTACGAAGTTTTGTCTCTCATATTACTTCGCAAATGCAATATTCCTTGGGAGATTTGGTATTACATTCAAGCCATTTTCAGATTCATGGAGGAAGTATCTATTCGGGTAACTCATGTCTACGGGGAAGGTAATAAAGTGGCAGATTTTCTTGCTAATATTTCGGCTGCTGCGCAAACGGACTTTCAGTTTACTTCATTGGAGTTTTGCCCCAAGCCGTGCCAGCGCCTTCTCTATTTTGATCGGATTGCATATCCTTATATTAGGCAGTAGTTTTCTCTTTTTTTTATTGATGTATTTTCCTTTTGTTTTTAGATTCCCCCCCTTTATTGTAGAGGATCTTACAGGTTGTGTAAGAACTCCCCCTAGGTGTTCTTTCTGGTGGTTTAGGTTTTATGTCCCCCACCATGTTTGTATTTTTATTTTTCGTTATTAATAAAATCTAGGGAGTACCGTCTCCTTTTGCCAAAAAAAAAAATAATGAATACTATTCGGAGGAAGATGAGAGGGAAGAGGGGGAAAAGGAGGAAGAGAGTGATGGGGATGATCCTTACACACTTGAAGCCTTAGTTGTGAAAAAGGTTTTAAGTACTCAAGTTAAAGAGTTGTGTGACCAACAAAGAGAGCAGATTTTTCATGCTCGTTGCAACATCAAAGGGAAAGGGTGTGACTTGATAATAGATAGTGGGAGTAGTATTAATGTGGTGAGTACGGAAGTGATTGAAAAGTTAGCCATTTCGGTTATTAGACATCCCCATCCATACAAGCTACAATGGCTAAATGATTGTGGGGAATTGAAGGTAACTAAGCAAGCCTTGATTTCCTTCTCCATAGGGAAATACAAGGAAGAGATAATGTTTGATGTGGTTCCTATGCACATAGGACATGTTCTTTTGGGAAGACCTTGGCAATATGATCGTCAAGTGATTCATGATGGTTTCCTAAACCATTACACCTTGAAGCATAACAACAAGACTTTCACACTTGTTTCTTTGACTTCTCAACAAGTGTATGATCTCCAACTTGCGAAGATCAATAGAAGTAAGGCTAGTGAGGCCGAGGGGAAAAATGAAAAGAGTAGGTTGATGGAAGAGAGTGAAAACCCGAGAGTTGAGAGAAAAAAGAGTGAAAATGAAAAAAATAAGAGGAAGAATACACGAGAGAAAGAGGAAGAAAAGAAAAGAGTTGAAAAGCCAAAGGGCAAAGAGAGAGTGAGACAAAACTTTTATTCCAAACCATGTGAGGTTTTGAGGGAGTTGGGGAAAAAAAGAGAGGCATTAGTAATGGTTTTCAAACAAAATTTTGTTTCTTCTAACGATATATCAAAAAATGTGCCTCCCTTTGTTTTGTCTCTCTTGCAGGAATATGATGATATCTTTCCCGAAGATGAACCAAGTGGCTTACCACCTCTCCGAGGAATAGAACATCAAATTGATTTGATGCTCGGTGCCACTTTGCCAAACTGGCCAGCTTATAGAGCCAATCCCGAAGAAACAAAAGAAATTCAAAGACAAGTGGAGGAGCTGCTCAAGAATGGTAAGATAAGAGAATCTTTGAGTCCTTGTGCGGTACCGGTAATTGTGGTACCCAAAAAGAATGGTGAGTGGAGAATGTGTACAGATTGTAGAGCCATTAATCAAATCACAGTTAAGTATCGTTATCTTATCCCACGATTGGGTGACATGCTTGATGAATTAAATGGTGCTAAAATCTTTACAAAAATTGATCTTAAGAGTGGTTATCATCAAATAAGAATTCGAGAAGGAGATGAGTGGAAAATAGCATTTAAAACCAAATTTGGGTTGTATGAATGGTTGGTTATGCCTTTTGGGTTGACCAATGCACCTAGCACCTTTATGAGGTTAATGAACCATGTCCTTTGAGAATTCATTGGGAAATTTGTAGTTGTTTACTTTGATGACATTTTAATCTTTAGCAAACACATGGAAGAACACATGGTGCACCTTCGCGCTATTTTTGATACCTTGCGAGAACATTCTTTATATGCTAACCTTAAAAAGTGCGATTTTGGCATGGAAAGAGTTGTTTTCCTTGGTTTTGTTATAAGTGCTGCAGGTGTAGCCGTCGATGACAAGAAGATTAAGGCAATCAAGGAGTGGCCTACTCCTACAAACGCAAGTGAAGTGAGGAGCTTCCATGGATTGGCAAGCTTCTATCGAAGATTTGTCAAGAATTTCAGTACCATTGCCGCACCATTGAATGAGTTGGTAAAAAAAGAGGAACATGCTATCATGGATGGTGAACACAAAGCGAAGGTAATTCAGGAATTGCACGAGCAGGTAAGGTTGAACATTGAAAAGAGAACGGCTCAATATGTGAAGCAAGCAAATAAAGGGAGAAAGCAAGTTGTATTTGAACCCGGTGATTAGGTCTGGTTACATTTGAGGAAAGAACGTTTCCCCATGAAACGTCGGTCAAAGTTGCACCCTCGGGGTGATGGTCCATTCCAAGTGATTGAGCGACTCAACGACAATGCCTACCGACTTGATCTACCTGGTGACTATAATGTTCATGCAACTTTTAATGTGGCTGACCTATCTCATTTCGATGCAGGTGACGATTCGAGGTCGAATCCTTCTCAAGAAGAGGGGAATGATGAGGGACAAGGACAAGGGTTAGGACAAGATGCCCGTGATCTTGACCCGTTGAGCATAAATAGAGGACCCATGACTAGAGCCTGATCAAAGAAGGTTCAAGAGGCATTAATGACACTTGTGGAAGAGATCAAGGCCAAGAAAACAATCGAGGATGTTCAAGACCAAGAAATAAGACCCATTTGCTTATTGGAGTGTCAACAAAAGGCCTGAATTACAAACAACTCATTGCTTTGGGCCAGCTAAAGAAAAACACAAGGAATAAGGTCCAATTAGAGTGCAAAAGCAAGCCTTATGGTGATGGTATCTTAGCCCAACAAAATAACACATTTTGAGCCCAAATCAAGACTCGAAATCAGTCATTTTAAAGTCAACAAAGGAGGCATCCGAGTTTCTCTATTATTCTAGAAAATTCCATTCAAGATAATGTTGGTGCATTCTTCTTGGTCAACTTGGTGAACTCAAGAGTCTTTTGATAGCTTATCATGATAGCTAGTACAACTTATATTATAAGTAGATTAGCTTATTGCTTACATCATTGGTGACATCATGAATATTGTATTCTCCACCAAGTTAGCCTATAAATAAGTATGATCTGAATTGTATTTCATCATTCAAGGAATAAAATATTGAAGTATATTTCATTCTCCATTTGAGAGAGTATTGTGAGGTTCTTGTGATTAGAATTCTCCAAACACTTGAACTTATCAAGCTTGAAGAGGCGCAAGCTTGTGGCGTTCCGTAACGGCGTTCTTAGACAATTGCGTCTAAAGGGTTTCACTTACACCCCAAGGTTCCTATTCAATCACGAATAGCGGGTCAAGGGAGGCTCATTCTATCCAAATCATTTCCATTGTTGCTGTTTCTTTCTAATTCATTCATCCACGTTGGAACTTCTTCGATTCGATCTTGGACGAATTTACATCACTTCCCCAAGGTGTATTGTGCTTAAATAGCACGCGGGGTCTTAGCCTGATGGTTAGAGTTCATGGCTTCCAACCTGGAGGTCATGGGTTCGATTCCCCCACCAGTGGTTAGAGGGAATGACATTGCCCTCCCTAGCATAGCTAGGCGCCTCTGTGAAGTGCATCAAGGGGGGAGCGGTGAAATGTGTTGATCCCCTTCAATTAAGAAAAGAAAAAAAAATATTGTGCTTAAATAAAGGCTTGTCCTTTCCCAACCGTTCCTAGGATTTAAATCACCGATTTATACTTAAAGATAAATAAATTGTTTGCGCGAGTCTATTCCCCCTCATGATCAGCATTCAGGACCGACCTCATATGTGACTGTGAATCAGATGTCTTTTATTCCAGCTATGAACCCTATCCAGCAAGGGACGGCAATACCCGAGTCCCCTCCAAAGAAAGTTCAGACGGAAAGGAAGAAAGCGTACTGGGGAAAAGTAGGGATGCCTATGAATCAATTTCTCAAGGTTTTGGTGAGCGGAGGATTAGTTCAGCCACTAGTTAATTATATCCCTCTTCATCACAACAAAAACCTAGATCCAAGCAAATATTGTGACTATCACCAATATTCGGGACATACCACTTGTGGATGCAGACAGTTGAGGGTGATCATCCAGGAACTCATTGATGAGGGAAGATCGAGATGGGCTCCCATGAAGGAAGCAATATCTGGAATCTCCGTCAGTTTCCACCTCGCAAGCAGCGGGAATTCGATGACCTTGGGATAACAACTGAAGAGGCCTTCAATGTATTGATGCGAAGGGGAATGATAAAGCCGCTTGATAACTACCATCCCCTCAAACCCAATCCGAGTTTGGATCGCAGCAAGTATTGTTACTATCATCAATATCCTGGTCATGCCACCAACGACTGCGTTCCCCTGAAGTTGTTGATTCAAAGGTTGGTTGACGAAGGTAGAATTGAGAAAGCTCCTCCTAAGGTGGCCGATAATCCTTTTCCGCAATTCCAAAGATTCCCCATGTGAAGAAGTCAGTCAGTCGGGCATCATAGGGTCTTAGATTGTTCTATCTTGCTAGCAGATGTTATTTTTATGATTTGAGTCTATTACATCCATGTTATGAGTCTTTTATTTCAATAATAAAATATTTGTTTATATTCTTGCTAGACTCGAGACATTACTTGTGCACCCACATTACATTTTATTGAAATTGTTTTATTCTACATAATCACTTGTGCTGCTCACTGACTAATGCTTTGAAATGACTAATATTTAAATTAATCCGAGCGAGAAAATCGACTGATATCCTTCCCAAATTGGGGCTTATCAATTCCCCATCTTGCATCCCATATGCTCACGCCTCTTTCATCATCCTCGTCGTCGCTCAAAGAATTTGCATGGATCTTCCTCAAAGTAAGCTTAAGCAAGCAATGAAGACTCAATCTTGTTCGGATCATCCGGTAGGGACTGCGGTTGAAACCTTCCACCCCTAGGGAAACCATCACCTTACCCTCACTAAACAATACCCTTTCATTTCAAGATCGACACGTTTTTGAAACCCATTTAGCCATCACCAGAAGAAGAGGGACTATCCTTGAGACTCCCGTGGTTCAAAGAAGATTGACCGTCTCCAAGTTCAAAGTTTTCTCTCAAAAGCAAATTTGAAAAAAAAAGAGATACAAAAAAAAAAGAAAAAAAAGAAGAAAGAAAAAATAAAAAAAGGAAAAGAAAGAGAGCCTAGTCCCTAGCGATCCTCTCAAAAGCAAAAGTCAAAGGATTCTGGTCGCTACTCAAGAGGAGTCTCAGAGTGAATAAAGAGACAGCACGGATGTCCCTCACCATTACCTCTAACCAATTTCGGCCATCCTCTCGATTTTAGAGGATATTCCCACTACCTTGACCAATCCCAAGCCGTCCTCTCGATTTTAGAGGACATTCCCATTACCACTACCCTTGCCCTTGGCAAAGCCAAATTTGACCTCTCATTCTTAGAGGCAATAAAAGATGTAACCACAGATTTCCTAGCCATAGAAATCCCAAACACATACCCAAAATCCAACCTCTCATCTTTAGAGGTTCAGTCAGCAAAAGGCCTAGCCGACCTCCCATCTTAGGAGGTCATGATTTTCCAAATTACCCAAAGACCGATCAAAACCCTGAAACCCAGTCACAGTTCATACCAAATAACAGTTTCAGACCATCAAGCGAAGATTGTGCAAATTCCATCCGTTCATTCGACGTTGCATGTGAGCATATTTCGTTTCTCCTCCGCAAACACTTGCCGTGGACGTCCCACTGGGGCTTCACATCCGTGTCTCCCATCGACACTCCAAGAGGACATGTTTTGCAATTCTCAAAATCCTCAAAGGTCCTCAGATCCTCGAATTCCAACGTTCATTATCTTCATTCAGGATAAGCCCGAACTACGACGACCTGAGCTCCTCCCAAGGAGGGGAACGTAGGCAACCATAACTGGTCCGGTCGAAATCACAAACAGATCTCAGAAAATTCGGTCTCCTCAAGGACCATTCCCATACACTTTCCATCCTTCGGAGTTTGATTTTCGATATCAGTGGGCTTTCTCCTCATGATTAATTGGAATATTTGTTCATATCAGCTTTGGCGGTTGAATAACCCAAACATTAATAAAGGGTTTTAAGCAGCTTTGTGATCATCACGAATAAGACAAGTTTTCAAGTGTCTCGACAAGTCTTCTCAGACATCATAGGAAGATAGAGCCAAACACTGTTTCGGTCAGCAGGGGCTTCCATACACCTTTCCACACCTTGCGATACTTATACTCTCCCAAAAGAGTCAAACCCAAAAGCGAGTGTTTCATACATAGATACCGGGATCTATTCCCACCTTCGAAAGATGTTCCCCTGCACGCATACATTCCCAAATCTCGTCCGCCGACTGATTGACTGAAATTTGAAGACAAGCTCTTTTTTGGTTACATGATAGGTTGACTGCAATGAAGCTGAATGTCAGACTGGGGCTTGTTCAAAGGAGAAGATTGATGGATTCATCTGTACAAAACACCGGGACTGGCTTTATAATCTCGATCCTCGAGAATGGATTGGTTACTTAAAAGCCTACTCCATAGTAGAACTATTGAGTCTCATACCCTAGGCCAAGGGAGAGGTCTTAAGATAATGTGAAAGTCTGATTTTGAGGTTCTGCCTGCCTGAGTCGTTGTGTCACGCGACATAAGGTACCCCAGCTGTCCTGGGTCGTGCGACATCCTGAGACCAGCACCAGACATTAGTAATCTGCAATCTGATCTGTACCAGGGCATGCCCCGACTTTGTCACAAGCTGTAAACAACCAAAACCATCATCCTACAGATAAGCCTGGGAGAGGGATTCATTCAGTTCAAATGTATACAAACCCTCATACACATGCCATACTAAATCAGATCATTCAAACCATAGTTATAACAAGGCCAAAACCATTCGAAAAAAAAAACCTTCCCTTCTTATCTTTCCCAAAAAAAATAAAAAAATAGGCTCGCGTAAACAACATAAAAGCTAGCAATAATGTACTAAATCTAGGAAAGTGTAGAGTAACTAAAGTTTCAAAAAAAAAAAAGAAGGAGAGAGTGTTTGTCTGTTTCTTTCCAAAAAAAAGGGATACAATAATCAAAAGAGCCATGTTTTGATACAAGAGACTACTCCAAGCCATCATCCTCAGAAACGTAGGCACCATCGTCATCATCGGAGCTATCATCATCAGCACCATCGTTGCCCTCTCCATCTGCATCCCCCTCCTCAGTATCCGGATCAGCAACATGATCGTGGTAAATAATGGGATCGTTACGAAAGAGCTCGTGGACAGCAGGGATAGACATGGTCTCAATCTCGTAAGGGTCACCAGAAGTATCACTCTCATACTCAGGAATAGGTGGACGACGAGGGGCAGTTTTGGTCCTGGGCCTATGTGTGTCCTCAGCAGCCATATCGGTCCGAGATCTCTTCCTGCTAGGTAAGCTGGGTGTAGAATCATCATCATCAGAACTCCGAGCCAGACACCGCTCCCTCCAATAATGGGTGCTCCTCTCTAGCTGCTCCATCATGTCCATGGATCCGGTGTAATATCGAGCGAAGCTCCAGTAAATGTCAGCCAAGACCTGGTACAACCAAGCAGAAGAAGAACCAGGGAACTAGTCATGATCAAGGACAATGGGATATAAACAGTCCAAAGCAATAAAGAAAGAAAAGACAGTGCTTACAGATCTAGTGCCCTCTGGAAGCTGAAAATAGGGATAAATCCTGCTGGTATCAAGGGGAGCCCGTCTCAAACGATCCCCATCCTGGAAATCAACAAAAGGAGGAGGCAAAGGTGAATCTGCCACATATACAGTAGAGGGACCGGCACCCTGAGCATCACGTCTCGGAGCCACCTGTGGAGACCTCAACCTCATCACCACGTAAGCTTCATAATCTCCATCCTCTTCAGTGTAATTGAACGCGGCCTCCCCCTGGATCAAAGACTCCACGTCCTCTAGTTTCCGAGGAAACCATATATCAGATGGAGGATCAACCAGGACTCTAGCAATGCTGCCAGGGCCATGCTATCTATAAACTCGCTCTCCCAGGTACAGTGCATCCCAAGATAAGCCTACCAGCAACTTACGTCACTCAGTCAAATGTAAGGCATGTCCTAGGTCAAGATCAGCATACCGGTCCCCCCAGGGAAACAAACTCAAACTCCCGGGAGTCCCCTGTAGGTGTTAGTGCTCTAGGCCTATAGAGATAGACCTATTTGTAATGTCATTTTCATTTATATATGAGATTATTACTTTGATTATTATATGTGTTTGCATGTTTACTTTAATAATCGTGTCCCTAGTACTTATGAAGCACTAGTATGAAGAATAATGGATAATCATATGATGATTATATGCATGGAGATGCACATTAGATTCATGGGTACTTGTTAGAGAACAAGGTACTGGACTTGACCCATTATGAGATTTATGTCATGGTCGTATGTCATAAATAAATCTCATATAGTTATATCATTGATATCCTTTGACCTGAGATTATCATCGTCTTCCACTCGATGAATATCATGTTTGATATAGTTTAACGTTGTCTTTAACCGGATAACAATAAGGGCTATTATTGGCATGATATGATTCTTGTTGGGAAGAATGATAAGTCAAGATGGAAATTTGTCCCTCGTAAAGAGAGATGTTTGCTAGGCCACTCGTAAGTAAGATTGATGTAGTGCATGGCAATGCCCGAATGAATTAATGTGATTAATATCATTCGATTAATCAATTTACTTAGTAACGAGAAAGCATTGAACAATATAAGTTGACGTGGACCATGACTCATGTTCAATATAACATCGTGTGACAAAGGGATTGTGATATGTTCTATATAGGAAATTGAACTTTGCATTATATTATTTGGGTAGACATGATGGCTTGCTGTGAGTCCGGGCTCATGTCTTATGAGGATCGATGTGATCGAACTCAATGCCAACATAATATAGTCCTATGGGGTCACACGCATCGAACGAATTGTCAAAAATGAAGAATATGGAGGTTTTGTATTCAGGGGACGACTCATCCCCAGGCCTGAACTAACTATTCCCTTGGCCTGGGATGGATGAATCAGAGGGAGCATCCTGAGGGACGACTCGTGCCCATGGGGATGAGTCGTGCCCACCAGGACGACTCGTGACCTGAATTAAAACCAACTATTCCCCTTAAGGGGGATGCCAGTATCAGAACATCGTGACATGGGGACGACTCGTGCCCTGGGGGACGAGTCATCCCGTCGACGCTGGACTGATACGTAAATGACCTAATTTTAGGGTTTTTGCAAGGGGCTTTTATTTATAACGTATAAATACTTACCCCTGGTTGCCCTAGTCGTCATTATCACGTTTTGGGTTTAGAGAAATACCAAAAGGAGAGATTTCAATTGAGAATTGAGAATCAAAATCAATCCAATTCCATTATTCTTCATCGATTGAAAAGAGTTTCAATCAAGGATCTAGCAATCCATCTAGAAGAGTTCTAGGGTTCGTTCATAGCGTGGATACACATAGAGGATCTTCGCTCTTCAAGATCTTTAGTTCGTGATTCAACGATCGTTCATCAAGGATTCACAAGATTGTCAATCTGGAGTTGGGTCACGTTTATCAACGACAAAATCACACAAGGTTGGTATTTCTATTTCATACTACTTAATTAATCATCTAGAACGGATCCTAGAGCTCCGGGTTTTTCGAGTTATTGCATTATTTCGCTGCGCATGGACCCTCGAAACCCAACAGTGGTATCAGAGCCCCGTTCATGATGTTTATATTAGATTATCATGATAATTATATAATGTGATTATGTTAATTTTCATGATGAAAAAAAAAAAAAAAAAAAAAAAAAACATGATGAATATGATTTAGAATATGAATTTATATGGGATTTGCTTATGGAAGTAATTGTATATGTAGATATGCCATGATTATGAAGTGAATTATGTGATTAATGTGATTAATCTATAATATGGGTTTTGATGTATTACTTAGTATATAGGCTGGAAGTCAAGACCTTCCCCACAGACACTTCTTGGAAGTGTGGGATAACTTTGGATACGATGCCACGTACTAGTAATTACACATCAAATGTGATTTGTGTTGCATCATTCCATGTTCATAATTATGCTCATATAGTTTTCATGAATCAACCTTGCCATGTTAATTGATAAACATGAAAAATTGAACCTTCTTTGAATTTTGAGTTTGTTTATGCCACCCATGTTTAAACACTTGTGAGTACACGGATAGTTTCATGTAGGCTACGCCACAGCGAGGTACATTGATTCTATCTTTGTATGATCAAGATGAGCAAACGGTGATTGTTATACGTTTAAAATGGTTGAACTCAATTAGGCTATCAAAACAGTTTTGGGCCTAAGGCATAAGATGGGATTGAAACATGTGACATAAGATGTCTATAATCTCATAAAGGATCTAAGAGTCATATGTTGATATGATTGATAAATGTTATCTACCTTTTTAGTTTAATTTTGAGCAGTCGTGCCATAGCCGACTTGAAATTAAATTAAAGTTGTGTCTTAGCCTATTAAATTATATTATGCATGATTGTATAAGAAGGTTATATAATTTAGTGGGAGTATTTGTGAAATACGTTAATTAATCTCTTAAATGAAATTGGTACTTATATGTGTTCATATTTGTTGCATATCTTTGTAGATCAATGGCTGTTAATGTTGGTGTAATGCCCTAGGCTTTAGTTATGTTTAACTGAAAACCGTTATGTATCATCTTTATCGTTTATGTTTATTATTTGATTATTATATAGTTTGCATATTTATTGTAATAATCTCCGTCCCTGATTATTAAGAGAATAATTAGTATAATTGTCAATGGATAATCATATGATGATTATATGCATAGAGATGCACATTGAAATTATGGGTACTTGTCAGAGAACAAGTAACTGGACTTGACCCGTATGAGATTTATGTCATGGTCAAATGTCATAATTAAATCTCATATGGTCACTTCATTTAGTCCCTAGACCTGAGATTATCATGACTTTACACATGATGAAAGTTATGTTTGATTTTAGTCAAACGGTATCTTAACACGATATCTATAAAGGCTATCTTTGGCATGATCGGATTCATGATGGGAAGGATGATAAGTCAAGATGGAATTTGTCCCTCGAAAGAGAGATGTTTTGCTTGGGCCCCTCAATGAGTGATAATGATGAAAGCGTGTGGCCACACCCCAATATGATTGGACTATCATTATACTCAAGATCGAGAAAGCATTGAACAAATACAAGTTGACGTGGACCATGACTTGTGTTCAATATAACATCGTGAGACAAAGGGATAAATGAAAGTGTACCATTGGAAACGTGAACTCTTACGTTGTGTTATTTGGGTAGACATAATGGCTTGCTAGAAATTAAAACATGTCTTATGAGGGCCGATATGATCGGACTCATTGCCAACATAATACAATCCTATTGGGTCACACACAAATAGAATGAATTGGTTAAGCTAGGAGGAAGAATGGTTGAGAGTCTCGTATCGGCTATATATGCCGCGCGACATATTAAGCCAATGGCTTAATATACCGCGCGACATATCAAGCCTACGCGGTTTGACGGCTGTTCTCCTAATACGATTAGGAGACATATTCATACTATTGTAGTATAAATATGTGAGGTGCATCGGACCTAATTCCCTAGTCGAATTTTTCGATAAGAAATTCACAATCAAAAGTCCTCTCAATATTCTTCCATAAGTTTTAGGAATCTAGCAATTCCCAACCGGAGAATTGTTCTCGACATTCATATTTGTGTGGATTACCAAAGAGGGTCTTAGTTTTGTTCAAACAAATCAAAGACCTAGAGTTCAAATACGAAGATCCAAAGGAGTTGAAGATTCGAAGATTTGAAGATCAAAAGTTTGTGATTACGAATCACATAATTATCCGTTCGATAGCTCAAGACCGGAAAGCAATTTAGGTTGGTAAATTCTATCTCATAGCAAATTCAATTTAATCGTATAGAACGGATCTTAGGGCTTGGGTTTTGTGTTAATTTTATGCTTAATTCCGCTGCGCATGGATCCATAAAACCCAACAGTGGTATCAGAGCCCCGTTCATATGGTTAAGTTTGAATTAACATGCTAGAATGATTATATAAATTGTTTATATGTTCGTTGCATGTTTTTGTATGCGATAAATTTTGATTGTTTATGTGAAACAATGTGAAAATCGTTTTCGAATTATGTTGAATTAAATACTGTAAAAGGGTTGTTTTATATGATTTAATTGCATATAATCTGAATTGATTGAAATGCGGAAATCCTGTTACTTGGCTACTTTAGTCGCGCGACATGATGAGCCATGAGGAATTCGGGTTATCGGCTGTTAGGTCGCGCGACATATCAAGCCTGCAGGCGTGTTGTCCACGCGACATAATAAGCCAAATACGAGGCGAGAATCGGTTTGTTTAATTTTTACGCTATGCTGTGATTGTGTTTACAATACGAGATGTTTTATGTCTTAATCTGGATGCTATAAATTTACGGAAATTGAGTTTATAGGGCTATGCTAGATTAATTCATTGTTTATGCTTGCTTAATTAATTAAAAGGTGTTTATTTAATTGTTGCGTTGCATAATTATTGAGTGTTCTTATGCTTGCTTAATTGTTTAAAAAGTGATTTTATTAATTATTGCGTTGCATGAAGAAGCTGTTGTAATTCTAGAATGTTTTGAACATTGAATTATAGTTCACTAATTGTTTATGAGAAACAAGTTAGTGTCGATTGTTTATGGAACAAGTCAGTTTTACAAGTAAGAATTTTATTAGATGTTTAGTTGAAACATTGATTCATAGTTTCCTAATATGTTTAGATTTAGACATTGTAACTTTTGGATTTTATGATTGTTTATGGAAACAAGTCATAAGTATGCGAAATTTAAAGGAAAGCGATTATTTATAAAAGGTAGTGATTATGTTGCCAAATCGAGCTGATTTCTAATTGTGCATGACTAGGAGAGTTACGTCTAAGGAAGAGTTGGTACTTAAGTAGTCCTTGTGGCTCACCTATCTTCTGGGAACTTACAGTGCATGATTATGACTATCTCTCTGGATATGCTTATAATCTACCTTAAAGAACCTTCATTTAACTTTTAAGTTCTTTATGCCAATTCATGATTAAACACTTGAGACCACTCGGATAGTTTTGGGTGGGCTTGCCATAGCAAGGTACTTTGATTCTATTCCGTTTGCGAGCAAGATGAGGAAATGGTGGTTCCTATACGTTTAATATGAATGAACTTAATTGGGTTATCAAAATGGTTTTGGACCCAAGGCATAAGATGAGATTAAAATATGCTTAGACATATGATGTCTTAAATAAATCTCATAAAAGATCCTAAGAGTCATATATGATATGATTGATGTTTTCTACCTAATTTAGTTTAATCTTGAGCGGTGCGCCATAGCGTACTTGAGATTAAATTAAAGATGGATCTTAGTCCTAAGAGTCATATACGATATGATTGATGTTTTCTACCTAATTTAGTTTTAATCTTGAGCGGTGCGCCATAGCGTACTTGAGATTAAATTAAAGTTGGATCTTAGCCCATTAAATACATATTATGCTTATTTGCATTGGAAGGTGTATGATTTAATGGGAGTATTTGTAAAATACATTATTTACTCTTAAATGATAAATGTGTTGATATTGATATGTGTTCATATAATTTGTATATTTTGTTGTAGAAGTAGCATTACATAATGATAATTGCGATTCGTCCTTATGAAGGACAAAGTTCGAAATGAATGATACAAATAATTTTGATTGGATCAAAAGCCTAAAGAATGGTTCTTAGGTAAATTTGTACGTTCATTACGAATCCGTTCCTATTGATCCTATTGCAAATGTTGCAAAGGGCAAATAAGGAAGCAACATTAGAAACATAGTGATGATTCTGACAATATTGCTTGCCTTATATTTGTCACCGTGTTTAAAGGCTCTTATGAAGAACCTTAAGCACATGATAACTATTCTTTTGTTCTAGCACACCGCATAAAGGAAATATTCCAAATGCAAACTAGGCAAAAGATATATGTTGTGGTGAAGGCTCTCAATTCATATGATGAAAGAAGGAGCAATCCGTAAATTGTGTTAATGGTTGACACAAGAAAAGGGTTCATAAAGGAAGGAAAAGAAGGTAAAGCAAAAGTTGCTAAACCTAGGACAAATGTTGTCAAAGCCGAAGAGGCTAAACCCAAAGTGTCTCAAAAGGATGCATTTTTGCTATCATTGCAATAAGATTGTCATTGGAAGCAAAGTTGCAAGGCTTATTAGGAAGGTCTAAGAGGTGAAGAAGGGCAATATGATTGCTACTACTTCAAGTATCTATATGATAGATATTTTCCATTCGATTTCTTGTTCTTGGGTATATGATACCGGATTGGATCCCACATTTGTTTAAATGTGCAAGGAACAAAGAATAGAAAGCTACTCAAATAAGGTAAATTAAACCTATGCATGGGAATGGAGCAAGAGTTGCAACATTAGCCATAAGGGACTTATGAAGTCACTTTACCTTGTGAAGTAGTACTTGTTTTGAACAAGTATGACTACGTTCCAGATTTGAGTAGGAGTATTATTTATGTTTCTTAAATGGATGATGAAGGATATAATTTTCTTATTTTCAATAAGAAGTTTTATATTTATTTAATAATATGCCTTATTGTAATGCATATGTCATTAAATGATCTTCATATCCTTGAAGATGAGAAACAAAATAATGTTGAAGATATCTATAATATAAATGGAAATCTAAACCGAATAATATGAACAACGCGTTCATATGGCATTGCCGGTTTGGTCAGATAAATAAGAAACATATATCTAAACTCCATTAACATGGACTTTTAGACTCATATGACTATCAATCATTTGAGGAATGTTGATCTTATTTATTGGGATTATCGACCAAACCACCCTACACTAAAGTAGTGGGAGGGCTAGTGACTTATTGGTCATTATACATAAGATGTATGTGAACTATTAAGCAGCATTGCTAGGGGAGGATTTCGGTATTTCATCATACTTCACTAAAGACTTATCTAGATATGATTATGTCTATACGATGAAGTCCAAAGGTGAATCGTTTGAGATGTTTCGAACATTTCAAGATGAAGTGCAAAACAACTTGGCAAAACTATTAAGTACTTCGATTGGATCGAGGTAATGAATATTTGAGCCAAAAGTTTGACAATCATCTCAAAACTATGAAATCGTTTCAAAGTTGACTCCACCCGGAACACCATATTGTATGGTGTGTCTGAAAGGAGGAATTGAACCTTGTAGGACATGGTTCATTCGATGATGTGTCAATTAGACTTTCCTATTTCCTATTTCCTATTTCCTTTTGAGGATATGCATTAGAAATGATGCGGTTACACTGAATTGAGTCCTTACTAAATCGGTTCCTAAGGCCCCACATGAGATGTGGCATGGAAGAAAACTTAGTTTGTCTTTCATGAAGATTTGGGGTTGCGAATCTTATGTAAAGAGATTTGTCTCTTATAAGTTAGCACCAAATCTAACAAGGTTATTTTCGGATATTGATTTTACAATCACAAAGAGAACAAAATGTTTGTTGCTCTACACGATTTGTTTCTTGAGAAATAGTTTCTCAATAAAGAATCTAGTGGGAGTAAAATTAATCTTGAAAGAAGTTCAAGAACCCGAAAATAATATGGAACCAAGAGTAGAGACAGAACCAAGTTCACAAAGGAGTTGTGAAACCGGTTCAAGATGCACAAGTCCATCGTAGATTGGATGGGTCACGATCCGAACTCAAGGAATAATGATTTCTCGTTGCGGAAAGTGATAAAGTGGAAGTCATTAAGAATGACGATCCTACTTGCTATCAAGAAGCGATGTCCCTCCTAATTTGGATAGATGGTTATGAACCATGGAATCCAAATTACAATCCATGTTTGACAATCAAGTTTGGAACTTGATTGGGCTACCTGAAGGTGTAAAAACTAATGGGATGCAAGAAGGTCTTCAAGACCGACATGGATGGGAAGGTGTGTACTTTCATGACTAAGAATTGTAACAAAGGAATTTAGGCAAATTCATAGTATTGACTATGTTGAAACCTTGTTCGCCGATTACAATGTCGAAGTACATTAGATTTTCAATTGCCATTATCACATATTGTGACTATGTGATATGACAAATGGATGTCAAACGACTTTCTTTAAATGGAAAGATTATTAAGGATGTGTATAGTACACAACCCGAATAGTTTGACGATCCAAGAAACTCTAATAGAGTATGCATGTTGCAAAGATCCATGAGATGGGTTGAAGCAAGCTTAAAGGAATTGGAATCTTCGTTTTGATGAATTGGTCAAATAGTTTGACTTTATCAAGTACGAAGATGAACCTTGTGTATGCATGAAATTCGGTGGGAGCGTAATATTATTTCTATTGTTTTATTACAATGATATCTTACTCATTGGAAAAACAAGTTCCGACACTTAAGACTGTTAAGTCTTGGTCAAGGAAAGGTTTCTCAGTGAAAGATATGGGTGAAGCCGCTTACATCCTTGGCATCAAGATCTATAGAGATGGATCTAGAAGGATAAATTGGTTTGAGTCAAAATATTCACATTGACAAGGTTCTTAGAAGAGTCTAAGAAGAGTAGCTTGTCAATGGATCATGGTACTTCTCTTAGCAATACTCATTGTCTTATGACAACTGATGAGCAAAAGGAAAATGAATGAAGTTCCATATGCTTCGGCATTTGGATTTGTCATGTATGCCATGATTTGTACTAGACCCGACGTCTCATATGCTCTAAGCATGATGAGTCGATACCAATACGATCTGTGATGAGAACCATTGGATGGCGGTCAGATGATCCTTAAGTACTTAAGAAGAACTAAGGATACGTTCTTGGGATTTGAAAGATTGGAAGTTTAATCTTGTTGTAAGGGTTACATATGTGCTAGCTTCCAAACTGACAAAGTTATTTTAGAATCGCAATTAGGATTTGTGTTTATGCTTATAAGAGGTGCAGTTTGATTGGAAAGATTCCAAGCAGAAATTGTAGCCAATTCTACTACTAAGGCCAATTGTTAGCAACATATGATGTAGCTAAAAGTAGGCGGTTTGGATCAAAAGTTCGCTTAGTGTTTTGGAAATGTTCCAAGTATCACTAATCGATGAAACTTTTGTTATGACTATAGTGGTGCCACTTGTGCAAACAATGGAACCAAAGTCTACAACGATCCAAACACTCACTTAGACGTACTTCAAGGAATTCATAAAGAATGAGAAGACGTTAAAATATACAAAGTATCAACCGATGATGACATAAGGGATTCACTTGCAAAGACCCTCGCACGGACGGAAGCATGATGGTCATGTTGGATCCATGAGTATTCGATACATAAATGGAGCCTAGTGCAAGTGGGAGGCTGTTGGTGTAATGCCCTAGGCTTTAGTTATGTTTAACCGAAAACCGTTATGTATCATCTTTATCGTTTATGTTTATTATTTGATTATTATATAGTTTGCATATTTATTGTAATAATCTCCGTCCCCGATTATTAAGAGAATAATTAGTATAATTGTCAATGGATAATCATATGATGATTATATGCATAGAGATGCACATTGAAATTATGGGTACTTGTCGAGAGAACAAGTAACTGGACTTGACCAGTATGAGATTTATGTCATGGTCAAATGTCATAATTAAATCTCATATGGTCACTTCATTTAGTCCCTAGACCTGAGATTATCATGACTTTACACATGATGAAAGTTATGTTTGATTTTAGTCAAACGGTATCTTAACACGATATCTATAAAGGCTATCTTTGGCATGATCGGATTCATGATGGGAAGGATGATAAGTCAAGATGGAATTTGTCCCTCGAAAGAGAGATGTTTTGCTTGGGCCCCTCAATGAGTGATAATGATGAAAGCGTGTGGCCACACCCCAATATGATTGGACTATCATTATACTCAAGATCGAGAAAGCATTGAACAAATACAAGTTGACGTGGACCATGACTTGTGTTCAATATAACATCGTGAGACAAAGGGATAAATGAAAGTGTACCATTGGAAACGTGAACTCTTACGTTGTGTTATTTGGGTAGACATAATGGCTTGCTAGAGTCCGCTTATGTCTTATGAGGGCCGATATGATCGGACTCATTGCCAACATAATACAATCCTATTGGGTCACACACAAATAGAATGAATTGGTTAAACCGGAGGAAGAATGGTTGAGAGTCTCTGTATCTGGCTATATATGCCGCGCGACATATTAAGCCAATGGCTTAATATACCGCGCGACATATCAAGCCCTACGCGGTTTGACAGCCTGTTCTCCTAATACGATTAGGAGACATATTCATACTATTGTAGTATAAATATGTGAGGTCTGTCAGACCTAATTCCCTAGTCGAATTTTTCAATAAGAAATTCACAATCAAAAGTCCTCTCAATATTCTTCCATAAGTTTTAGGAATCTAGCAATTCCCAACCCGAGAATTGTTCTCGACATTCATATTTGTGTGGATTACCAAAAGAGGGTCTTAGTTTTGTTCAAACAAATCAAAGACCTAGAGTTCAAATCTGAAGATCCAAAGGAGTTGAAGATTCGAAGATTTGAAGATCAAAAGTTTGTGATTACGAATCACATAATTATCCGTTCGATAGCTCAAGACCGGAAAGCAATTTAGGTTGGTAAATTCTATCTCATAGCAAATTCAATTTAATCGTATAGAACGGATCTTAGGGCTTGGGTTTTGTGTTAATTTTATGCTTAATTCCGCTGCGCATGGATCCATAAAACCCAACAGTTAACACTAATCAAAATCTGTCACTGCGATCTTTCCTTGAGAAGGACAAGTTAGAAGAGAATGGCAACAACTATGTGGATTGGATCTGCAGTTTGGGAATCGTTCTCAAACAGGAAAGGAAATTGTACATTCTCGATGGACCCGTTCCACCCGAGCCTGCTGCTAATACAACTAAAGCTGAAAAGGACCAACATAAGAAACATGTGGATGATTCTATTGATGTTGGTTGCTTGATGCTTGCTACCATGTGTAAGGCCCTTCAGAAGGACCTTGTACACATGGAAGCTTATGATTTGGGAAATCATTTGAAGGAAATGTTCCAGTTGCAAGCACATCAGGAAAGGTTTGACACTATGAAGGCTCTTCATTCATGCAAGATGATTGAAAGACAACCTGTTGGGTCTCATGTGTTGAAAATGAAGGGTCACCTCGAACACCTTGAGAGGCTTGGATATCCTATCCAGTTAGAGCTGGCTACGGATATGATACTACATTCACTCCTTGAAAGTTATAATCAGTTTGTTCTGAATTATAACATGAATGGGATGAATAAGACTCTGTCTGAATTGCATGGGATGCTTAAGAATGCAGAGAACAGTATAGCCAAGAAAACCAATCAAGTGTTGATGGTGAATAAAGGAAAAGGGTTCAAGAAACCTAAGGTTAAAGCAAGAGTTGCTAAACCGGAGGCAAAGGTTGCCGTTGTTGAGAAGCCTCAACCCAAATCCCAAAAGGATGCGGTATGCTACCATTGCAAGGAAACTGGGCATTGGAGGCGTAACTGCAAGCTTTATCAGGAAGGGCTGAAGAAGAAGGGCAATGAGATTGCCATGACTTCAGGTATCTATGTGATAGATATTTTACTTTCTACTTCTAGTTCTTGGGTATTAGATACCGGATGTGGATCTCACATTTGTCTAAATGTGCAGGGACTAAAGAATAGAAGGTTGCTCAAAGAGGGTGAAGTAGTTCTACGGGTTGGAAATGGAGCAAGAGTTGCTGCATTGGCCGTAGGGACTTACGAAGTCACTTTACCAAGCGGATTAATTTTAGTTTTGAATAACTGTTATTATGTTCCGGATTTGAGCAGAAACATTATTTCCATTTCTTGTTTAGACAATGAAGGTTATCATTTTCTTATTGAGAATAAGAAATTTTCCATTTATTTGAATGATGTGCTTTACTGTATTGCTCATTCTTTTAATGGCCTTTATGTCTTGGATGTTGAAAATAATGTTGATAATATCTATCATGTAAATAAGAAATCCAAACCAAATAATGTGAATGACACATATAAATGGCATTGCCGTCTTGGGCACATAAATGAGAAACGATCTCTAAACTCCATAAAGATGGATATTTAGACTCATATGATTATGAATCATATGATGTTTGCGAATCTTGTTTATTGGGCAAGATGACTAAAGCACCTTTTACTAAGAGTAGTGGAAGGGCTAGTGATTTGTTGGCTCTCATACATACTGATGTATGTGGACCAATGAATAGCATTGCTAGGGGAGGATTTCGGTACTTCATAACATTCACTGATGACTTATCTAGATATGACTATGTCTATCTGATGAAGTACAAAAGTGAAGCATTTGAGATATTTAGAATATTTCAAAGTGAAGTACAAAATCAACTTGGCAAAACTATTAAAACACTTCGATCCGATCGAGGTGGTGAGTATTTGAGCCAAGAATTTGACGATCATCTTAAAAGTTGTGGAATTGTTTCAGAACTTACTCCACCCGGAACACCACAATGGAATGGTGTGTCCGAGAGGAGAAATCGAACTCTATTAGATATGGTTCGATCAATGATGAGTCAAGTTAACCTTCCTATTTCCTTTTGGGGACATGCACTGGAAACAGCTGCTTTCACACTTAATAAGGTCCCTACTAAATCGGCTCCTAAAACCCCACATGAGATGTGGCATGGAAGAAAACCTAGTTTATCTTTCATGAAGATTTGGGGTTGTGAAGCTTATGTAAAGAAATTGGTTTCTGAAAATAAGCTTGCACCTAGATCTGATAAATGTATTTTCGTTGGTTATCCTAAGGAAACGAAAGAATATCAATTTTACAACCGATCCGAGAACAAAGTGTTTGTTGCTCGACATGGTGTCTTTCTAGAGAAAGAGTTTCTCTCTAAAGAAACTAGTGGGAGTAAAATTGATCTTGAAGAAATTCAAGAACCCAAAAATGACAAGGAACCAATTGTAGAGACGGAATCAAATTCACAAGTTGTTGCGGAACCGGTTCAAGATACACAAGTTCTTCGCAGATCGGATAGGATACGATCCGAACCTGAGAGATATGGATTTCTCATGACGGAAAGTAACGAAGTAGAAATCATTGAGAATGATGAACCTACTTCCTATCAAGAGGCGATGTCCACTCCTGATTCGGACAAGTGGCTAGGAGCCATGGAATCCGAGATCAAATCCATGTACGATAATCAAGTTTGGAACTTGATTGATCCACCCGAAGGTGTAAAAACCATAGGGTGCAAGTGGGTTTTCAAAAAGAAAACCGACATGGATGGGAAGGTACATACTTATAAGGCTAGGCTTGTTGCTAAGGGGTATAGGCAGACTCATGACGTTAACTATGATGAAACCTTTTCGCCCGTAGCAATGCTTAAGTCTATTAGAATCTTAATTGCCATAGCCGCATATTACGACTATGAGATATGGCAAATGGACGTCAAAACAGCGTTTCTTAACAGAAACCTACTTGAGGATGTATACATGATACAGCCTAAAGGGTTTGTCGATCCAAAGAATTCTAATAAAGTATATAAGTTGTAGAGATCCATTTATGGATTGAAGCAAGCTTCGAGGAGCTGGAATCTACGTTTTGATGAATCAGTCAAAGAGTTTGGCTTCATCAAAAACGAAGATGAGCCTTGTGTATACAAGAAAATAAGTGGGAGCATAGTGCTATTTCTAGTGTTATATGTCGATGACATCTTGCTCATTGGAAACAATGTTCCTGCACTTGAGACTGTAAAGTCCTGGTTAGGAAAATGTTTCTCAATGAAAGATATGGGTGAAGCGGCTTATATCCTTGGTATCAAGATCTATAGAGATAGATCAAGAAGGATGATTGGTTTGAGTCAGAGTACATATATTGACAAGGTCCTTAGAAGATTCCGCATGGAAAATTCTAAGAGAGGGAACTTGCCAATGGGACATGGCATTACTCTTAGCAAGACTCATTGTCCTAAGACAAATGATGAGCGAAAGAGGATGAGTGATATTCCATATGCTTCGGCAATTGGGTCTATCATGTATGCCATGTTATGTACTAGACCCGATGTCTCGTATGCTCTAAGCGCAACGAGTAGATACCAGTCTGATCCTGGTGAGAACCATTGGATACCAGTCAAGAATATCCTGAAGTACTTAAGAAGAACTAAGGATGTATTCTTGGTATTTGGAGGAATGGAAGATGATCTGGTTGTAAAGGGTTACACAGATGCAAGTTTCCAAACCGACAAAGATGACTATAGATCGCAGTCTGGGTTTGTGTTTATGCTAAATGGAGGTGCTGTTTGTTGAAAGAGTTCCAAGCAAAGCACTGTTGCTGATTCTACAACCGAAGCCAAATACATAGCAGCATCGGATGCGGCTAAGGAGGCAGTTCGGATCAAGAAGTTCGTTAGTGACTTAGAAGTCGTTTTGAGTATCACTAACCCGATAGAGCTTTATTGTGACAATAATGGTGCTATTGCCTAAGCAAAAGAACCAAGGTCACATCAACGATCCAAACACATTTTGAGACGTTTCCACCTCATTCGAGAAATCCGTGAAAGGGAGGATGTCAAGATATGCAAGGTACCAACGGATGACAACATTTCGGACCCTCTCACCAAGCCTTTGCCACAAGCTAAACATGATGGTCATGTTAGGTCCATGGGTATAAGATACATGAATGATTGGGCCTAGTGCAAGTGGAAGACTGTAGGTGTTAGTGCCCTAGGCCTATAGAGATAGACCTATTTGTAATGTCATTTTCATTTATATATGAGATTATTACTTTGATTATTATATGTGTTTGCATGTTTACTTTAATAATCATGTCCCTAGTACTTATGAAGCACTAGTATGAAGTCTAATGGATAATCATATGATGATTATATATGCATGGAGATGCACATTAGATTCATGGGTACTTGTTAGAGAACAAGGTACTGGACTTGACCCATTATGAGATTTATGTCATGGTCGTATGTCATAAATAAATCTCATATAGTTATATCATTGATATCCTTTGACCTGAGATTATCATCGTCTTCCACTCGATGAATATCATGTTTGATATAGTTTAACGTTGTCTTTAACCGGATAACAATAAGGGCTATTATTGGCATGATATGATTCTTGTTGGGAAGAATGATAAGTCAAGATGGAAATTTGTCCCTCGTAAAGAGAGATGTTTGCTAGGCCACTCGTAAGTAAGATTGATGTAGTGCATGGCCATGCCCAAATGAATTAATGTGATTAATATCATTCGATTAATCAATTTACTTAGTAACGAGAAAGCATTGAACAATATGAGTTGACGTGGACCATGACTCATGTTCAATATAACGTCGTGTGACAAAGGGATTGTGATATGTTCTATATAGGAAATCGAACTTTGCATTATATTATTTGGGTAGACATGATGGCTTGCTAGAGTCCGCTCATGTCTTATGAGGATCGATGTGATCGAACTCATTGCCAACATAATATAGTCCTATGGGGTCACACGCATCGAACGAATTATCAAAAATGAAGAATATGGAGGTTTTGTATTCAGGGGACGACTCGTCCCCTGTGCACCGAACTAACTATTCTCTTGGCCTGGGATGGATGAATCAGAGGGAGCATCCTGAGGGACGACTCGTGCCCATGGGGACGAGTCGTGCCCACCAGGACGACTCGTGACCTGAATTAAAACCAACTATTCCCCTTAAGGGGGATGACAGTATCAGAACATCGTGACATGGGGACGACTCGTGCCCTGGGGGACGAGTCGTCCCGTCGACGCTGGACTGATACGTAAATGACCTAATTTTAGGGTTTTCGCAAGGGGCTTTTATTTATAACGTATAAATACTTACCCCTGGTTGCCCTAGCCGTCATTATCACGTTTTGGGTTTAGAGAAATACCAAAAGGAGAGATTTCAATTGAGAATTGAGAATCAAAATCAATCCAATTCCATTATTCTTCATCGATTGAAAAGAGTTTCAATCAAGGATCTAGCAATCCACCTAGAAGAGTTCTAGGGTTCGTTCATCACGTGGATACACATAGAGGATCTTCGCTCTTCAAGATCTTTAGTTCGTGATTCAACGATCGTTCATCAAGGATTCACAAGATTGTCAATCTGGAGTTGGGTCACGTTTATCAACGACAAAAGCACACAAGGTTGGTATTTCTATTTCATACTACTTAATTAATCATCTAGAACGGATCCTAGGGCTCCGGGTTTTTCGAGTTATTGCATTATTCCGCTGCGCATGGACCCTCGAAACCCAACATCCCCCGCAAGCAGACCATGGTATCAGGGTAAGAAGCTATCACCCGTCCCTTGATATCCGCCATCCAGACCTTCTGCCGCGCGTCTTTCACCCAGCGCCGCATGGCAGGAAACATAGTGGCCGGGTATGCCTCATGAACCCGCCAAGCATGACAACCAATGACCTCATAGACCCAAACCTGGAAAAGAGAAATCAGAGCAAGTCAGATTGATAAAAAAAGGGGGACAGAAAGAAATGTTATTCAAAGGATGGACTCAGATTGGGAAATACCTCAAAAGCCAAATGGCAGCAGTTGAAGGACTTAGCCTCCCCCCTGCTGACATCGTCCAGAGCCAAGTACAGCTCCGCGAGTCTGGCCTCTCCCCAGGACAAGGTCCCAACAGTGCCCCAATCTCTCAAAAGCTCCACCAAAGAAATCAAAGCAGAAGATGTACCATTGATGAACAGCATGTCAGAAAATCCAACCCACTCAAAAGCCCTCGCCAGCCTCAAAGCCCTCAGCCTATCCTCCTCAGTGTCAGCTGCATCAGCTGGATAATCTCTACTCTGCACAACAAGCTGACCGTGAAGCTCCCCAAGCTCATATCCGTTCCCCTTATTGTCCTTGGGAACAAAACCTATCAGCTCCCTGAAGTAGGGCTCAGTGGGGGGCTGTGGATCATCCTCAAGAGCAGGCTCCTCTAAATACAACGGCTCAGCAGTGAAGGGAAGGCCCGTGATGGCAGCAAAGTCGTACGGCGTGACCTTCGCCTCCCCCCAAGAAAAGTGGAAAGAGTGGGTAGTCTCCCACCAGAACTCCCGGAATGCCTTCACAAGCCCCACGCTCCTCTGGGTATCCCCGATGGCCCTCGCCATCTCAAAGAACCGACCAAGCCCGGCAGCATATATCAAGCCCTTGGGCGAGTGCTCTAGCTCCAGGCTGCCGGGCAGGAGATCCCACAGCCGACCTATAACCTCCGGTGAACCTCGAGTGCGCAAATCCTGCAGGTAAACACAGCACAGGTATGAATATCTCAAGTTTTCAAAAGAAGCATGTCAATAAATTGTTGTAATTTGGCATTTCCCCTTTTCCCAAGAAAAAATAGGGTTGATCATTTAACATGCATTCATAATTTTCCATAACTCAGAATTATGCAATAGATTCAAGGCTTCGCAGATAAAGATCGGGCAGTCTGGCATAAAGAAAAAAAACCAATTCTCAATTCAGCGAAAAGCAAGGGTTATGGAATTATCGTATCTTTCTTCCCAGGTGCGGAAGTGTGTTCCCTGAGTTGGGGATAGAAATCTCCTCGCACCGCTTGAGGGATAAACGGCCTCTGATTCCTCTGTGCATTCTTCCTTCGAGCAGCCAATTGAGCTTGCTGAGGCCCTTTCTTCGTGGGGCGTGGTCTAGGAGGCATGGTTGCGAGCCAAGAACGAAATCGACACTCTAATTTCTCTTGATTTCACTCGAAATCGTACAAATGGAGGGCTTTTCCTCTCGAAACCACTCGCCTCCCTCTGAAATGTTTTTCAAAAATGAAGATTGTTCGTTTTTTATAAAAGACTGTTCATGTGCTTTAAGAAGTCGTGCGACATACTGTGTCTCCATGGCCAGATTTTCCAAAACACCCTTTGTGGTCTGATATTTTGCACTTTAGCCCTGAGGCATGCTTTGCAGTTTTCCCCAGCAGGTATAACAATCAACTAAGCAAATCTCAAAGATTGCCCCTCAAAGCACAACCGAGACAAAGAATCCGTGTCTATTTGAGTCTCCCCAGCAGTGCACACCAAGATCAATGGCCCCGCCGCCAAAGCACCAACAAAAGTCCGATCCCTAACAAGCAAAGTCCCCGGCTTACCAAGCAAAGCTCAGGACACAAAGTCAACTGTCAACAAAGATGGCCCCACCGCCAAAGCACCAACAAGAGTCCGATCCCTAACAAGCAAAGTCTCCGACTTACCAAGAGATCGAAGCGTGCTACTATTCTTCAAAGGCTTGATCGTGCCCTGTATAATGATAAATGGTTGCGTTGTTTCGCCCAAACTTCTATTGATCATCTTAATAGGACTTGTTCTGATCATGCTCCGTTGGCTATCAATATTCGTTTAATTGATGAGGTTCGTAAGGGTGTTTTCAGATTTCTCAATGTTTGGACTCGTCATAACTCTTTCATTCCTTTGGTTCGGTCTTCGTGGGATGGTAGAATCTTTGGTAGGCCGCTAGACAAGTTTAGTAAAAAGCTTACTCGCCTCAAACATGACATTCAACTTTGGAATTATTCTACGTTTGGGAGAGTTGATCAGCTTGTGAAGCATGCTGAAGATGAAGTTTATGCTAAAGAGCTTCTTTTTGAACAAGATTCTAGTGATGATAATAGGGCTGCCCTTCATCTTGCCCAAGCTAACCTCTCTTATCATCTTAAGATAGAAGAGGAATTCTGGATGTAAAAAGCTAACTTATCTTGGGTTAAAGATGGGGATAATAATACTCGGTTCTTTCATGCTTACGTGAAAAAAAGGAGACATAAATTATACATTCACAAAATTCGGGATAGTAATGGAAATTGGATTGTTGATCAGAATCTAATTCATGAAGAGGCTGTTAGATTCTATTCGGACCAGCTTAATGATAATCCTAGTGTTAATGTTGATCCCCCTGATGAGCTGCTGAATGTGATTCCTCGGTTGATCTCCAATGAGGAAAATAGGATGCTTATCACTCCCCCTACGCTTAAAGAGATTCATGATATCGTCCTCAGTATGAGCGAGACTAGTGCTGCTGGTCCGGACGGCTTTACGGGAGAATTCTATCATAAATACTGGGATATTATATGCATGGATCTTTATAATGCGGTCCTTGAGTTCTTCTCAGGGTTTCTTCTCCCTCGGAACTGGACCAGTACGTTTTTTCAAACTGTGCTTCCTCGTATCATATCTCCTCAGCAAAGTGGCTTTGTGAAAGGTCATCTTATCCATGAAAATGTTTTGCTTGCTCAGGAGCTTTTTCAGTCGCTTAAGAAGAAGGTATATGGGTCTAATGTTGCTCTTAAGCTTGATATGGCTAAGGCGTATGATAGGCTTTCATGGTTTGCTTGATTAAGGTGATGAGGAGTTTTGGCTTTGCTGAAGAATGGTTAGACATGATCTTTAGATGCATAAATTACTGTTGGTTCTCGGTTCTGATTAATGGTACTGCTAATGGTTACTTTGTCTTTACTCGTGGTCTTCGACAAGGGGATCCTATATCTCCTAGTCTCTTTATTATTGCTGCTGGGGTTTTAAGCCGGGGTCTTAATAACCTTCATTTTCTTCACCCTCATATTGCCTTTCATACGGGTAACCTTAATGTTCCTGTCATCTCTCATTTGTCTTATGCTGATGACATTATTATCTTCTGTAATGGAAGCATTCCTTCTCTTGAGCGTCATATGGAGTTTTTGGAGTCTTATCAATGCTTCTCTGGCCAGCTTGTTAGCATCTCTAAATCTTGTTTTCTGACGGGGCAGAATGTGGCTGAGCATGATAATGCTATCTCTCTTATTACGGGGTTCCAAAAGAAAAACTTGCCTATTGTTTATTTGGGGTGTCCTCTTTATATCGGTAGGAAAGTGCAATCTTTGTTTGATCCTGTCATGCAAAAGCTTCAGGATAAGCTTGATTTGTGGCAAGGTAAATTACTTTCGGCTGGTGCTAAGCTTGTTTCGATTAAGTCCTGCCTCCAAGCTATTCCCATTTATTATATCTCTTTACTTGAACCTCCGAAGTGTGTTGTTAATGCCATGAATCGCCTTATTGCCAATTTCTTTTGGAGTAGTTCTGATGGGGGAAATAAGTGTCATTGGGTCTCTCAGAATGATTTTTTCTGGCGGGGGCTTAGGCATCCGAAAATTTGAGGAAATAGCTATTGCTTTTTCTATGAAGCTTTGGTGGAGATTTCGCACGTCCGACTCTCTTTGGGCTCAGTTTCTTGCGGCCAAATATTGTCGTGATTCTCAACCTATGGATGCTATATCTAGATTGGGTTGCTCCCACATTTGGAAGCGTATGGTTGCTGCTAAGGATTTGGTGGAGAGTCGTATTGCTTGGGGTATGGGCCGTGGGGATATTTCTATTCAAGAAAAATGGCTTCCTCATGATCTTCCTCTTCTTCACAATCGGCATGATCAGATTTCTTCTTTATTTGAGGATGGTGCTTTAAGGGAAGATTATGTTCGTAATACTTTTGGGCAGCAATGTTTGATGGAAATTCAATCCTATGGTATTCGGCTTGATGGGGATCGTGATCAGCCATTTTGGTCCCCCTCCTCTTCGGGCAGATTTTCTATATCTGCGGCTTGGGGGGAATGTAGAATGTCCCGTACTCGTAGTAGGGTCTTTGCTTGGTGCTGGCATAAGTATATTCCTCTTAAGGTGTCCATATTCATGTGGAAATGCCTTAAGGCTGCTCTCCCTACTGATGACAACATATCTCGTAAAGGTATTTCTATTGTCTCTCATTGTCATTGTTGTTCTAGCCCTTCTCTTGAATCCTTACAGCACATTCTTCTTCATGGTGATATTGCATTTCATGTGTGGAATTTGTTTGGAAATTTGATTGGTTTTCAAGTCTCGGGTACTTCTATTATGCAAAGGATGATTGCTTGGCATGCCTGTAAAAACTCCAAGCTTAGTAGGGTTGTGTTATGGTTGGGAGATATCCTTCCGAGTTTCATTTGTTGGGAGCTTTGGAAGCACAGGAATAAATGCAGGTTTGATGATGGGATTCCTAGTTGGGAAAAGGTTCGTAATAATATTCAATTCCAAATTAGTGATATCCTTCGTGCTCACAGCTTATCATTTCATGTTCTTCCTTCGGAGGTAAATATTGCTCTATTTTTTAATATTGTTATGGCCACCCCGTCTATTGTTCGTGTCAAGCTTGTGCATTTGTCCCCTCCTTCTAGGGGACAAATTAAAGTTAATACAGATGGAGCGTCTCGTGGAAACCCGGGCATTGCCTCGGGTGGAGGTATTTTACGTCAGCATGATGGGTCTTTTATTTTTTGCTTTTTCTCACTTTTATGGTAATGCTTCTAACATGGTTGCTGAAGTTAGGGCTGCTCTTGACGGAATTACTCAAGCTAGGCTTATGGGGTTTGATTCTCTTTGGCTCGAGGTGGATTCCGAAGTTTTGTCTCTCATCTTACTTCAAAAATGCAATATTCCTTGGGAGATCTGGTACTTCATTCAAGCCATTTTCAGATTCATGGAGGAAGTGTCTATTCAGGTAACTCATGTCTATAGGGAAGGTAATAAAGTGGCAGATTATCTTGCTAATATCTCGGTTGCTGCGCAAACGGATTTTCAGTTTTCTTCATTGGAGTCTTGTCCCAAGCCGTGCCAGAGCCTTCTCTACTTTGATCGGATCTCGTATCCTAATATTAGGCAAGAGGGTCTTTTTCTTTTTATTGATGTATTTTCTTTTGTTTTTAGATTCCCCCTTTATTATATCGAGGATCTTACAAAGTTGTGTAAGAACTCCCCCTAGGTGTTTTTTTTCTGGTGGTTAAGGTTGTCATGTCCCCCACCATGTTTGTAATTTTATTTTTCGTTATTAATAAAATCTAGGGAGTACCGTCTCCTTTTGCCAAAAAAAAAAAAGCTCAGGACACAAAGTCAACTGTCATCAAAGATGGCCCCGCCGCTAAAGTACCAACAAGAGTTTGATCTCTAGCAAGCAGAGTTCCCGTCATAACAGGCAAAGTCCCTGATCCCAAAGCCAACAGCCGACAAAGACCGCCCCGCGCCCGGCAACCGTCAACAGCAGTAGTAGCATAGGACCCCCCGGCAGCTACATCTATTCCCAGCAGCATAAGCAATATCATCAGTCCCTCCGGCAGCTACAGGTTTCACAGTCAAGTCTTGGGTGACAACCGCACAGTCATGTTCTTGGGTGACAATCGTAATGTCATGTTCTTGGGTGACAACCGCACAGTCATGTTCTTGGGTGACAACCACACAGTCATGTTCTTGGGAGACAACCGCACAGTCATGTTCTTGGGTGACAACCACACAGTCATGTTCTTGGGTGACAACCGCACAGTCATGTTCTTGGGTGACAACCTGAAATTACCCGAATCCGAGAGGCAGCGCAATCGAGCCCCGACATCTGGCATTTCCGCTTTGCAGCGTTGTTGGTGGAGGTGTCTCGCTGTGTTTTGCTTTGTAAAGTCGCCACGCCGTTTTTATTAAGCCCAAAACATTGAAAAAGGGCATCAGTTTAAAAAACTATTTTTTTTGTGTGATGAGATTTCGAGTTCGGAGGTCAGGTTACTCCTCGCGAAGAGAATATTAGAATATTAGAGCTCACCCGAGTTGCCTCGTAAAAACGAGTCTTTCGGTACCCCTTATTCTTTCTTTAAATGTTGTGTGTGTGTGTGTGTGTGCTTTTAAAAATGTATGCTGTATCGGATGTCTACATTGTACACTGCGTATTGAAATGTATTGAAATAGTATAGGAAGGAAGCCTCACCAATGTTGGTTTGTGTCTGTCTTCCGCTGGGGAATAGTGTTTGAGGATGGAATAGTGTTCCGGGATGGACCGAGATTGCTTCGGGATGAGCCGGTTGTCTGCGGATAGAGTTTCGGCGTGCGTTGGGATCGCAGGGTGATACTCGGGCAGAGTTTCGGCGTGTGTTGGGATCGCAGGGAATACTCGGGCAGAGGTTCGGCGTGGGCCGGAATCGCCGGTTTGACTCGGAAAGAGCCGGGACGCCTCGGGAAAGACCAGGCAAGGCCTCGGAGTACCACGAGGGGCCTCAGAGACCTTGAGAGTGCCTCGGGGCAGCGCGGGAGCGTCGCGAGAGCGCTCGGAGAGGCTTCAGAGCACCACAAGGGAGCTCGGAAGGCCTCGGAAGGATTCGAAAGGGGCCGGGATTGCCTCGAGAGGACTTAGAGGGGTGCCAGAAGGCTGGGGGAGAGGAGAGAAGAGGGAGATGTGTTTCGAGAGGGAGAGCCCTCTATTTATAGTGTGGGAAAAGTTGCAAGAAGGTCCGTACGGACCTTCTAGGAAAACCAAAATTTTAGATTTCCGGGATTTGAGGGAATCTCGTGGACTTTAAGCGGATTTTGTAATAATTATGTCTGGTTACAAAGAGGTCCGTACGGACCTTTAGCATGCAAAGAGGTCCGTACGGACCTTCCATGCTCTTGTAATTGTTATGGCAAGCTAGTTCTCGTCGAGAGCTTTCCAACCATATATGGCACGTCTCAATCGGAGTTCGTTTGAAGGAGTTATGACCTCCGGAAGTTTGCCCTTAGTTTTGTCGTATGCTTGGATGGAGAGCGATCCAGATTGGGGTACTTACACAACCGCACAGTCATGTTCTTGGGTGACGACCGCACAGTCAAGTCTTAGGTGACAACCGCACAGTCATGTTCTTGGGTGACAACCACACAGTCATGTTCTTGGGTGACAACCGCACAGTCATGTTCTTGGGTGACAACTGCACAGTCATGTTCTTGGGTGACAATCGCACAGTCAGGTTCTGGATTGACAACCACATAGTCATTTCCGAACAACGACTGACTTGATTCCCTCCCAGGGTTACGTAGGAATCCTTTCTCCAAAAGGTCCAGCCATCCGATTCCCCAGATCACCGTCCAGCCCTCCGCCTTATTCCCCAGCTGCTCACTGGGATTGGGTCTTATTTTATCGACAACCTCACTTCTTCCATAAGTGATGTTGACGAGGGGCTCTGTAAGTACGCCAATCCAATTCGCGACCTTTCCAGATGCATTTTAATATGATAAAATTGCATTTAGGGGCGTTTTGGTAAATTCTCGGTCTATTCCGAGACTTCCGGAAACATTTCATAAGTTTCTCGTGAAGGAAGTACTTTTTTGTACTTTGCTCATGCCAAGGGACCTAAAAGGAATAAATCTGATTTGGACTTTTCAGGTATTATCCAAGAAGGTTCCAGAATCAGATTTGGCGCCAAAAATGGTTGGTGGCATCTCCTGTCACGCGACAACTCGAAGCCTTGGAAAGTGGTTACAGAGTGTCGTGCGACATAAGATGACCATGATCAGCAGCTATAAATAAGACCCTACCCCTCTCAGTTTCAGATCCCAATTTCGACTCCCTAACGTCACTCTGCACAAATTATCCCAGAACCTCTCTCTCTCCTCCTCCCTCGCCAAAGACTACCCAATTCCTCTCTAATTCCCACACCCTTCATACACCTTCAACCCAATTACCCTCCTATTTCCCCAAACACCTTGCATACTTCAATCCAGCTCTCAGTTCATGTCTAGATCTCCACTTCAGAAGCTGAATCGAAGGCTTTTGCACCTAACTTGGTGTAGAAGATGAGGACTACAAGGGTAACATATATCTCTCTCTCTCTCTCTCATCTATTTGTTTTGTTGTGCTTCCTTCTTCTCCACTTGATAATCAGGCTCCATCTGCCTCAGATTATCAAGTGGCAACTGCAATCTCTCTGTTTAAATTGTGTTTGCTTGAGTCCAATTGCATGTTCATGATGTGATCTATCTATAATTGCAATTTGGATGTCAAGGGAGTGTGGATCTCCCATATCCACACTCCTTTGGTTGATTCGTATCTAATTCATGTTATTCTTATTGATTCTGGTATAATTGATTGATCTGTTTGAGCATCTGTTGAATCTGTTTCTCAGTTTGCAAGGTTCCTGCAGACGGTAAACCTGTGTCACGCGACACATTTGGACATGAGGAGTCCTGTGTCACGCGACACATCGTACCCATCTGCAGGAACCATCCTTCAGTTGTAAGTTGATTAGCTAGTTAGCTTAGCATTCTGTTGATGTGATTAGTTTGTTTCATGTTCAGATCTAGTTTGTAACTGTGTTTTCGTGTTCATTAGAGGTTTTTGTAATCTGAGTGTTGTAAGTCTCTGCAAGGTGACTATTGATGTCACGCGACACATTTGGACATGAGGAGTCCTGTGTCACGCGACATAAATGGTCCTTTGCAGAAGACTTGGTTTCATTTGTAATCTGTTATCCTTGCTGTAATGGGATGTGGCCTCCCTGAATAATTGGTCTACAAGTTGTAATAATCTCATCTATTCGATAAAATTCATGTTTATTGCATTTGCCTATTATTATCGTTTGCACATTATTTGAATTATTTGGATGTCTAAATTAGAAAGACTCGTCTACGGACGAGGCGTGTTGGGTGAACTCTCGGTTCTTTCCAACACGTTACCTGACCCCCCGGACCCATTCTCTTTCAAAAGGTTTTTCAAAGTGCACCTCTAAAAGCATGGCGTGGCGACTCCTTCATTTTCTATTCTAAACCGAAAATTTTCGGGCGAGCGCGCATTCAGATAATAAATTCTACCTCTTATGATTGGAGTGTAGTTAGTCAATCTATTCAGATATACATGGATCATTAAACCACCTCTTGTTGATTTGAAGTGTAATCAAGTCATTTGGTCCAGATATACTTGGATCGTCAAATTCTACCTCTTATGATTAGAGTGTAATTAAGTCATCTGATTCATATATACTTGGATCGTTAATATCAGGATTTGGTTCGAAGCCCGATTAGGCGAATCATCTCTTTCCTCTTGAAGATTGGAGTGTAATCATTCATCAGATAGTTTGGAGCCAATTAGGCTAAACATCATCAATCAAGATTTTGTTTGGAACCCAATTAGGCGAATCATCGATTTCCTCTTGAAGATTGGAGTGTAATCAATCACCATATGGTTTTGAGCCTAGTTTGGCAGATCATCATCAATTAGGATTTGGTTCAGAGCCCAATTAGGCGAATCATGTCTTTCCTCTTGAAGATTGGAGTGTAATTAGTCATCAGATGGTTGGAGCCCAATTAGGCAGATTATCATCAATACGGATTTGGTTTAGAGCCCAGTTAGGCGAATCATTTCTTTCCTCTTGAAGACTGAAGTGTAATCAATCATCAGATGGTTTGGAGTCCAATCAGGCAGATCGTTATCAAACAGTGATTTGGGTTCGAAGCTCAAACATGCGAATCATTATCAAGTTGATTCACAGCCCAGAAATGTGGACTATTACTTATACTTTTACAGGTTCGGAGCCCATACAGGCAAATCATCAATCAGGTATTTACAGAATTGGGTCAGATTGTTGATTCCTCGGTATGAATTTATCATTGCTTACAAAAATTAATTTTGAAAATGATTTTCAAAATACTTGAAATAGTCTTTTTTGAGTATTTTTGGAGTCGAACTATGTTTAGTCTGATTCTCTAATAAAGATACGTAGGCAGCTTTTTAGCACGACCTTCCCAATGATCTGAATGGATGTCTTTCTATCGACGACACTACTTTTTTCATAAGTCAAGTCGCCAAAGGGATCTGTAGACACCCCATTCTAAACTAATTATACATGATTATACTACTATTTATCTCCCCTTTGTGTTTTGATGAAATTCATTAGTTTTGTCATGTTTTGTTAGGTTTCTGACTAACTTCGTTAGTTTTGGACATAAATGACTAACAAAGTAACTGAAGAGAGAAAATAGTCAAACTCTGATGCTTGTCTCGTACGAGACTAACTCTCAAGGTGTTGATCTGATTCACTTTCCTTCTCTATCTTGATCTCTTTCTTGATTCTTACATCTCTAATATGGGATTTACCTAGATTTGGGCCTTGCTAAAACCTCCCTCATTGATTTGTTACCTTATGAAACCTTTCCAAATGATGACTTCAATTCCTACCATGATTTTGACTCGTATTCTTAATCAAAAAGTCACCCTTCGAGTACAAATACAAGGCAGACTCCCTTGGTTTTTCTCTACACCCTCTACACATTTTTGCTATGTTATCTGGGGGTGTAAGTGGTTCGGTTCAAACTGCGGTTCGGAACCGAACCAAACCATTTGGTTTAGTTCGGTTTTCAAGCAATAGTGCTTTGGTTCGGTTCCAAAAATTGTCAAATCGTGTGGTTCGGTTTGGTCTTCGATTTGGACTCCCAAACCACGGTTCGAGACCGTGAGACCGAACCACCAAACCGAACCAATAAATAAAACATCCAAACCGTTCAATATTAACCGTAGATATATATATCTTTCATTTTCACCTTACATTTAGATTTGAAAACTCCAAATTCTATTCATGGATTTTAGCCCATAACCCTTTTTTCTTTTGGTTAATCTTCTTGTAATAATGTTCATTTACTCTTTAGCACATACCATTACAAGTACTCAAATGGTTGTTATTATAAGCATTGAAGCACAATTTCAAGTTGTGTTTAAATACTTCATCTCTTATTTATGTTATGTTTGGAAAATTCAAACAAACATGACAATGAATTGTGCAGTTTGAAACCATATTCTAATTAACGGTTTAAGCAATGTTCTATTTAATGGTTTGAACCGTGGTTTAAACCGCGGTTCGAACCGTAAAATCAAATCGCGGTTAGAATCAAACCGAACCAAACCATGGCGGTTTGGTTCGGTTCGGTTTGAATTTTTTCATGGTTCAGTTCGGTTTAAGATTTTTCCAAATCGATGACTAGTGGTTCGGACCGTAAATTATCCCAAACCGAACCATTTACACCCCTATCGTTCTCTCCCTCAAGGACATACAAAAACACTCCTAAATTCCTCCCAAAAATAAGATTTGATCGATTGCTTGCTTTGATAACAAACCTCTATTGAGGTTATCCCTTGGATTGCTCAAGTTATAGTGAACTTCCTAAATTTCTTATTTTCTCATCATCTTCTCTTTCTTCTCATCTTCTCTACTAATTTTAGAGTAGTGTAATCCCATCAAATAGATTAGCTTAGAGTCCCTTCAATTCATGAAGGTGATCTCAAAGTACATAATCTGAGATTCCAACTTAATTAATAAAATTAACTTGTTTTCTCGATTTACTTTGAATTGATTGAGAACACCTACACAAGACCAATTCTAAATTGGGTGGAATTGGTGCTTCTTGACCTTCTAATTCCATACTTAACCCCCAAACCCTCGAATCTCATAAGATAATATAAAAAGGTTTTTCTTATGTTTTCCTTGAATTAAACATTGAGTGGCAACTCTCATGCATTGAAAATTCACCATACTAACAATGTCGTTAAATATTTAACAAAAATTTGCAAACAAGCTAAGTTTCTAACATAAAACTATATTTTTCGTTAAATTTCTAACAAAAAGTTGTTGCTGCGTTAAATTTTGGTGGCTTTTGTTTTCTTAAGTGTTAAGTGTTGAAATCTGATTTCACGTTTGAATTTGGCTGAACTGATAAGAGATGGCGTCAGAACACTGATTTCTAAATTAATCAAGTTGTTTAAATATTCATATGAATTCAAATCTGAAATTAGGGTTACAACATTTAATGGAGTAGAGAGATGGTATGAATGGTTGTTGATCTAGTATTTGGGTTGGGTATTTTTGAAATTATAGTTTATGAAAGAGATATTTATGAAAAGAAATCAATTAAGAGGCAAATAATTGATAGTTTTACATCCGAAAATTAAGTGGAAAATAAAAGGCATTCAGATCTGAATGGAGAAAAAAACAGTCTGAATTGTGTTATTTGTAATGCACCCACCCATTCAGATCTGAATAAAAGCTGAAAATGAAAAACAAACGAGGCCTTCTAACAGAAAATCATTTACTTTCTTTAAAAACCGCAAAAAAAATGTATTTTCCTTATCTTTATAATAAAACTATAACGGAAACTAATAGAATTGGGTTTTATGATTTAAAAGTAAATGAATGCTTATAAAACATATTAACATTATACCAATTCAACTTGAGATCTCGATGGAGGAAATAATGGTTATCAAAATATCAAGGATATATAAAGCAATGATCAAGAGATGATCGACAAAGGAGGAAATAATGTAAATTATTGAAGTACAAAGAAGGAGATGAACATGAGCATTCATTACCATTGGATAGTACATGTTGGGAGCTTTCCAATGATATATGGCACGTCCCAATCGGAGTACGTATTAAGAAGTTATAACCTCCGAAAGTTTGTCGAATAAGGTATAAGTTTGCAATGCACAAAGGGAGACCACACAAGCACACAAGGGCGGCCGCGCAAGGAGCCGTGACAAAGATATTATTTTCTAGCCCATGTGCGGTCGCACACCATTGCCATGTGCGGCAGCACAGGCCCTCTTTCAGCTTCAATCAATTTTCCTATTTCGACTAGGTTTTTGGGCCTAATTTCCTAATTTTCACCCTCCCTCTCTCCCTAGTATAAATAGAATAACTCCAGCCATATTTTAGGTTAGATTATGTTTTATTATTATATTTAAGTGGAGATAACGATTTCAAGGATTCAAGATCTAGGTGTTATATTTCTTATTTGAGTAGGTCTGCTGAGAAACGCGTTTCTCCATAACTATGGAGAAACGCGTTTTTAATAGCCAGAAGCTATACGTTTGATAACCAGAAGAAAATTTCTGGATATCAGTCTCAAAGGGTTCTGGATATCCAGAAGCTTTGGAACGGATATCCAGAAGCCTTTGGGCGGATATCCAGAAAAAATAGATTTGAAGCCAAATCCAAGGCCAAGACCAGAAATTGCTTATTGAAGGTTTTACGGATATCCGAGAAACCTTCAAATGTATATCCGAAACCATCAAATGAATATCCGAAACATTTTGAAAGTTTACGGATATCATTTTGAAGGTTTCCTGGATATCACTTTCATAAGCTTGGATATCCTTTCAAAGGGTTACGGATATCCAGAACCTTTGAGACTGATATCCAGAAGTAACCATGGGACAAAGTCATGGCCAATACAAAAAGTTTCTGGATATCCTTTCAAAAGGTTCTGGATACCCGTAACCCGTTTCTCCATAACTTATGGAGAAACGCGTTTCTCCCTAGATTTTACGTTCTTATTTTATTTCTTTGTCTTCACTTTTATGGCTTTTAGTAGCTAAATCTCATGATTTGTGGATTGGGTAGTAACTATGGGATCACTATGCTAAGGTTTTAATTCTTCCAATCTAATCTCATTCTTGTTCATCTCAATATTCTTAATGTTATTTCTTGGGTTCAATTGTACGATAAGATACCTTTGATCACTTGAATTCCTTGGGTATAAACTGTTGCACTCGCGTGGATAATTTATACATCGGCCATTATTGTGATAAATAGATTCAATTGAGGATCTAGAAGAATTCAAAAGGATCTAGGTCCTATTTTTCTTATGGTTTAATTGATTTTCTTGATTGGATTTATTGACCTAGCGGAAAGTATAAACAAAAAGGAAATATTAGTATTACAATCCGCATATCAAACGTCTCAACACTTAATTTTGTGAATGAACCATTGAATGAGATTGATTCCCTTTATCCCTTTAAAATATCATAGAGTTATGATAGTTATGAATTTCAATCCATGAATCCCTTTTCTATTTTATTTCTTTCATTTACTTTAAATCTTGCTTTAGTAGTATAATAAACCAACAAACAAAAACCCCTTCTTGGTTAATTTTGCACTATTTAAATAAAATTGTTCTACACATAAGTCTCTGTGAATTCGTCCCTTGCTTGTGCATATTACTACTACGATCACTAGTGCACTTGCTAGATAAACTATTATAAGAGGAGAGATTCTCCATCAAGTTTTTAGCGCCATTGCCTAGGACTTGTTGTGACTAAACAAGTAATTTTTATAGTGTATGCTTGGTCGACGTTCTTTGATACCTACCTTAGTGCCATTGAATGACGAGATTGATAAACTAGGTTGTCATAAACTGGAATTAGACGAGGCCAATCCCCTCGAAATATACCTAGAACCGTAACTTGATCTTCTACCACTAGGGTAGAGGAACTTAAAGCCGAGATGGCAGAACCACCGGTTCAGACAATGCAGGACTTCTTAAGTCCTAAGGTAGACACCTCTATGTCTAGCATAGTGATGCCTGAAGAGCAAAAAATTTTGAGGTAAAGGGTCGGTATTTTGCTTTGTTCCCTACCTATCAAGGTCTTTCATCTGAACACCCTTTGACCTTTTTGAGAGATTATATGATGATTGTTTCACACTTCGCAGGCAAGAGGGAGTGACTGATGAGCAAATTATATTAAAATGCTTCCTCTACACCATGAAGGGGAATGCAAAGACATGGTTGATGATGCTCACACCTAGGAGCATAAGCACATGGGATGAACTTCATGATGCGTTTTTACCAAATATTACCTACATCCCACATTGGCCTCTTTTAGACAAAAAATAATTGGATTTACACAAGAGATAGGAGAACCATTCCACGAATCATGGGATAGGTTGAAAATGATGTTCATCCAATGTCCTCACCACAATTTTCCTCTACCATTGTTGAATCAAACTTTCTACGATGGCCAAAATCCTGTTAATTAGGCCATGGTTGACAATACAGTGAGTGGATTTTTTGGAGCCAAAACCCCATAAGAGACTCAAGATTTATTTGATATATTGGGAGCTAATTCCCAACAAAAAAGTATTAGGGGCAAGGCGCGGGGTGTGCATGAGTTGAGCACAAGCGATGAGATTTCTAGGCTGATAGCTCAATTAAATCAGAAACTTGATATATTAACTACACATGGTGCTTCTTCAAGTACCAATGCTAATCATGATGCTTGTTCTATTTGTGGTTTACATACTCATGCTACTAATTTCTATCTTAGTGTTGCACAATTTGTTCTTGATTCGGAACAGGCACATGCATTGAATGGGTACAACCCAAGGCCTCCTCAAAACAACTCAAGGCCTCCTCAAAATAACCCCTACATCAATACATATAATTCGGGGTGGAAGAATCATCCAAACTTCTCATGGGGAGGTAATAATAATCAGCAAAATAAACCCCTTCTCACTCCACCACCACAAGGACAGTTTGAGCAAAGAAAAGAGCATTTAGAAGAAGCTGTGGATCGAATAAGGTTGGAGCAGCAGCAGTCCTCGAGGCAACATGATGCCATAATAAAGAAGTTGGAAATACAAATAGGGCAAATTGCTGAAGCCCTACAAGGCCACATGCCCGTAACCTTCCCAAGTCAAGGGCAACAAGCTTTGGCCATATCCACCCTGAGAAATGGCAAAGTGTTGGGTAAAGAGTTACTTTCTCCTTCTCCTTATCCTTCTCCTCCCTCTAGTCATGAAAAAGAGGGTGATAAGAGTACAAATTGATTGGGGGTAAATCCTAAAGACACATATACACCCCAAGCCATATGTATCACAGGTTCCATTTCCCTGTCCAATTATGAGGCATAAGTTAGAGCAACAAATTTCGGAGTTAATGGACATGTTCTCAAAAGTTAGTATTAACATTCCTCTGTTGAAAGTTATTAAAAACATTCCTGCCTATTCCATGTTTTTCAAAGAAATTAATTTTAAAAAGCATAGGTATGAAAAAGATGAGAAATTAATCATGGGAGAAAGTGCTAGTGTCGTTGTTTGACAAGACCTCCCACCTAAACAAAAGAATTAGAAAAGTTTCACAATTTCTATTTATTTGGGGATTCTAATAAGGTGAAGGCGATGTTGGACCTTGATGCTAGCATTAATTTATTGCCATACTCATTGTTCTAAAAATTGGGCTTATCTGAGTTGAAACTAACCACAATGACTCTCCAACACGGCAATCTTTCTATTAGACAACCTTTGAGCATTATGGAGGATGTGTTAGTCCAAGTGGAGATGTTGATTGTCCCCATTGATTTTATTGTTCTAGAGACTGTTAATGGAGTGGGGAAGTGTCGAGAGTCACCTATTTTTCTTGGATGTCCATTCATGGCCACAACCAACACTATAATAAATGTGGAGAATGGGAAATTGTCAATGCCGGTAGCAGATGAGAGAGTGGCAATCCCGGTAGATGATATCATGAAAAGTCCCGTGGATGATGAGGGAGATTCTTGTAAATTTATGGATGAGATGGATGATTTTGTGCAAGAGCGCCTATGGAATGAGAGTGATAGTGGAAGGCTGGAGAGTATGTTGAGTTGCAGTGAGAATCCTAGGGATAGTGCAGACGTTTGTGCCATGGCTATTAACAGTAAAGGAGACAAACACTCTTGCAGTAACAGACTGTATCACCCCCTAAACGACTTCCATTTTTTTTTTGGAGAAAAGAGGACGGTACCTCCCTAGATTTTATTAATAAAATAAAACAATACAAACATGGTGGGGGACATGACAACCTCAACCACCAATAAGGAAAAAGCTAAGGGGGAGGCCTTACACATGGTGCAAGGACCTCTACAATAACGGGATGGGAGACTAGAGTACAAAAAAGGAATTCTGAATCCAGCCATAACATTATTTATAACGAAAGGAGGGAAAGCCTGCCTATCCAGATGAAGGGAACCTCGGCAATGATGAGGAAGTTGGGAAGATGAGATCCAAACCTGGTCTACCTTAGAATCCACAGCCATATTAGCCAAATAATCAGCCACCTTGTTACCTTCGCGAAATATATGACTGACATGAATATGCATATGTTCCATGATGAAGAAAATCTGTTAGACTATATAGAATATCTCCCAAGGAATTTGATAGACTTTAGTGATTACTTTCGTAAGGACTTCTGAATCGATCTCCAACCAAACATGTGTAATACCGAGAGTATGCACAAAAGTTAACCCATCAAGAGCGGCTTTTGCTTCCGTCCACATATTAGATCGATGACCATAATATTTTCCGAACGAAAAAATCAACCTAAACGACTTCCACAAGAAGTCGGTGTCACCATTAAATCATTCTTTCCTTCAAAATCTAAATACATTGAGTAATATGCGCAAGTTGAGGAGTGTTATTTTCTTGATATAACTGATTCTTCTATGCTAATATTTTTAATCAAGAAAAAATCTCTGAAAATTTTGTTGAGAAAGAGATTTCGAAGGTTGTGGAGACTAAAGAACCAAATGAGTTTAGGGGAAAGACCCCCCAAAAGAATAAGAGAAAGGCTAAACAAAATTTCACAAAAGTTCCTTGGGTACCACCTGAATTGATCAAGAATGGAACTTATGCTTGGAAAGTAGTGGGTGTTTGTGCTCGAGAAATCATGTGGTTGGCCAAAGGAAGAAAAGCAAAGGCCAAAGAAAATGTGGCCACCTCAACCCCCAAGTAAAATTGGGGCCATAGTCGGGCTAATAACTTTAAACAAATGCGCTTGTTGGGAGAAAATCCAACTTGGTATGCTTTAATTACTTTTTTTTGTAGTGTCATGTCATCCTTTGAACCCAAGGCATGTGTTTGTTCTCTATGCTATGAGGACATATCATGTTTTGAGTTTGGGGCTAGGCATCTCTCCGAGTTTGTGGATTTATAGGGGATTGTAAATAGTGTCACCCTAAAAAAAATAGAAAAAAATAATTTTTTTTTTGTTATTTTCATATTTTTGGATTTTTGCTGTCTATAGTGATTTGACAGGGCTTTAATTTTAAATCTTGAGTGTTATTATCAGTATGTGGATATGATTACATTGAAACATGTGAAATATGACTGCTTCACCTTTCACTTCCATTTATACTTTCTTGATCATTGTTATCAACTTAGAAGACCTTTATATGATCACTTTGGCATTCTCGGGGTACCTAGAACATGTTTGCATGACTGTCAATAACGCATCAAATAGGCTATTCACGAAGTGATATATGGCTATTTCCTGTGAACTTTCTAATCACTTATAAAAATATCCATCAAAACCCCTTTTAAACTTTAATAAGAATGGAAATTTCTCACAAAGTGAGAGATTATCTTATACCACCATTCGGCTTCATATTGTACCCACATTATCATACCCTTTAAACTTATACACTATATTCTCACCTAGACAAGAAAGTGAAACTAGGGAATGAATGGGAAATTGTGGGTTATGTTTGGGAAATCAAAGGGTTGAGTGGAAAGTGGTCAACAGAAGAAAGAAAGAGGGTTATGTATTGTATTGAAAAGAGGGGCATGTGCAAAGCATTTAGTGCATAATATTCTTTGTAACTTTATATATGCAAAAGAAAAGAAAAGAAAAAAAGGTGAAGAAAATTTGAAAAGCCTTGCCCTCTTATGTTAAAGTGGTGATTTTTGGTGATCAAAGAGAAGAAAGGAAAGTGATAAGCCATTTTGTGTGAAATTGTGCAAATCCTAAGTTTGGGGTTTGAATCATTGGGTTGGCATGGATTAGCGAGAAGATAAACTCATGTGTTGATATATTTTGAAGACTTTCTTGTTTCACTTGCTTGACTTCGTATGTCCTTACCTTCATTTGTAACGGTGATCATAGCCCACGATTATCGCAATACATTACAAGCTTTAAAGCCTTATTTAATCCTAAAGGGTAGCCGGGGTGACAGTTGTGTTTAAATATACATATGAATGTCCTTGCGCATAATTGTTATCTTATTATCATTAATTTATAGCATGACACAAGTGACCCTATAAAAAATCTTAATTTGGTGATGATGATCTCCCAGTAATCATTCAACTTTCATATTGTGGTGGAGAATTGTAAGTTAGATGTATCAATATAAGTGTTATCCCATGTTCATAATAATACTTGTAGATTATGTGTTGTAATGATCGAAGACTTGTATGGCCAACAACCTTTATATGATTTAAACATCGCAAAAATCTATTTTATTTTGTTTTAGTTTAGTTTAGATAGTAGTTTTATAATTTTTTTTGTTTTGTGTTACTCGAGTACGAGCAAAAGATAAGTTTGGAGGTATTTGATTGATGTATTTCTACCCATTCATATGATATATCTTTAGACTTATTTATTGCTCAACCTTGGGTATTTTGATGGTTTTTTTGTAGTGTTTATGAGTATAGGGAATTGAAGGAAAAAGTCATAGATTATGGTTGAAAATGATATACAAAGGAACGATCAATAGCGAAGCGGTAAATGAAGAAGAATGGAAATTAAAGAAGGATAAAGTAGAAGATTACCCTGAAATTTCTTTACCATTGGATAGTAGTCGTCAAAATCTTTCCAACAATATGTGGCACATGCAAATCGAAGTTTGTATAAAGAAGTTATGACCTCTGAAAGTTTGCTGAAAAAGGTACAAGTCCGCAATGCACGCTACTACACAAGCACACAAGGGCGGCCGCACAACTAAGCCATGACAAAGAGATTATTTTCTAGCACCTGTGCGGTCACACACCATCACCCTGTATGGCCGCATAGAACCTCATTCAACAACAATCAATTTTCCTATTTCGACTAGGTTTTGGGCCTTCTTTCCTAATTTCGACCCTCCCTTCTCTTCCTATTATAAATAGAACAAATCTAGCCATATATTAAATAGAACAAATCTAGCCATATATTAGGTTAGATTATGTCTTGTAACTCTTTTCAAGTAGAGAAAAATATTTCAAGTATTCAAGATCCAGGTTTTATATTCTTATTTTATTTCTTTGTCTTCTCTTTTATGACTCTTAGTAGCTAAATCTCTTGATTTGTGGATTGGGTAGTAACTATGGAATCGCTATGCTAAGATTTATTTCTTCCAATCCAATCTCCTACTTGTTCATCTCAACATTTTTAATGTTATTTCTTGGGTTCAATTGTACGATATGATAATTTTGATCTCGTGAATTCCTTGGGTACAAATTGTTGCACTCGCGTGGATAATTTATACATCAACCATTATTGTGATTAATAGATTCAATTTAGCACCTAGCGGAAATAAAAAGGATTTAGGTTCTATTGTTCTTATCGTTTAATTGAATTTCTTGATTGTTTTTATTGACCAAGAAGAAAGTATAAACAAGAAGAAAATATTAGTGTTGCAATCCGCACATCAAACCTCACAACCCTTAATTTTGTGAATGAACCCTTTAATGCGATTGATCCCTTTTATCCTTTTAAAATAGCATAGAGTGATGATAGTTATGAATTCCAATCTATGAATCCCTTGTCTATTTGATTTCTTTCTTTCGTTTAATTTAATTCTTGCTTTAGTAGTAAAAAAATCAAACAAACAAATATCCCTTCTTGGTTACTTTTGCACTATTTAAATAAACTTGTTCTACACATAAGTCTTTGTGGATTCGAACTTTGCTTATGTATATTACTAATACGATCACTAGTGCACTTTCTAGGTAAATTATTATAAGAGGATAAATTCTCTATCAGAAGTGGTGACCCTCAGCCCTCTAGGTGCTCCAAAGACCCCACACTAGTGGGTAGCCTATTAGCCTCTTCAGCCATTGCACAAGCCACACACTCATATAATAGGTTATACACTTCGTGTCTTCATTGGTTTGGTGTGACGGAATTACCTTGAGCCAACGTTACCAAACACACATGATGTTTCACTTAAAAGAAACTCAGGGTTATTATTATGGATATATTTTCGTTCATACGTGTGTGCTTCGTGATGTTGATTTAATCAAATCCCTACATGCTTAGGTTCGAAAATGAAACAGTGGAATCCAAATAATATATTGGACCGCGATATGTTCTATATACTAGTGTGATGATTTCATTGCTCTAGAGCTCTAGGTAGAACCCCAGAAAGGACTATGTACTTCCGACGATGCATATGTAATAATGTAAAAGTGTCTTTCTTTATGTAGTGAGTCGTGTGCCAAATTTGTGTGATAAGCCTCTCCCGTGCTGCGTGTGTTGCTCAAAACTGATGGGGACTGTTCTTTTTCTACTAGTTCTAATTGCTCCGATTTGGTGTTACCGAGATTATATGGGAAGGTTGATCTATGAAGAGGTTATAGAAGAAAGCCCCTCAACTCCAATGGCCGGTCTTGATAATAGTGGTAATAACAACGGTAATGGTAAGCCCACCAAAACAGAATTGCTCGGCATGATGCTATCTGTGAAGGAACAACTCTAGTCCCTTAGTAGGTAAGCCCAAACCAAGGATAATTGGTGGCAAGCGCATTTGGACCGTAAAAATGCGGCCCACGAAGAAGAAACAAAGAAACTCAAGGCCCAACCTGAGGTGATTGCCAAGGGTAAGACAAATTACCTGGGGATGATTCCGAATGGACTAAAGGCATGTTTGCTTCACCATATGCCAACTCCCGCTAGAGAATGGAGGAATAAAATAAAGGGAGTGACAACAATGTTGTGGTCAACACCTTAATAAGTTATATTGACCAACGCTTCAATCGACATTAGTTAAAGAAGGGTGCCGATTCTGGTCTTCATCAGTTAGTTTTGGTACTGAACAATTTCCCCCCACCTTCACACATGTATGATGCAGGTATTCGAGTTGGTGATCAAGGGCAAAATCAAGTTGCTTAAAGGGTACAAAGTGAGGGGTGTTGGTCCCAAAGGTGCAATAAGGGTATGAAAAACAACTAGAGGGAGGGGGTGAATAGATGTATAATAATTTTCTAACTCTTTTAAAAATTCAACCTTCGCTTACTATGCTGAAAGTGTGGTCAAGTAAAAATAACAGGTATGTTCTATACTACTTGTTGGGATGTTATAAAAGATGACCTCTATCGAGCTATAAAGGAATTCTTCTCGGGTTTTGAGATGCCGAGATCTTGGACAAGTACTCTAATTGTTACTATTCCCAAGATTGAGTCTCCTAACTCTTTCTCGGATCTTAGGCCCATAAGTTTATGCAACTTCTCTAACAAGATCATCACCAAATTATTTACTTGCCGGTTGGGGCTGATTTTACCTCGTATCATTTCTCCTAATCAAAGTGGGTTTGTGAAAGGGAGGGTGATCCATGAAAACATTCTTTTGGCTCAAGAGATGATGCATTCTATTAAAAAGAAAGTTCGAGGCTCCAATATTGCCATTAAACTTGATATGGCAAAGGCGTATGACAGGATATCTTGGATCTCTCTTATAAAAGTGTTGAAGAAATTTGGTTTTGCTATAGAATGGGTAGATATGGTATATCGCTGCATCTCGGATTGTTGGTTCTCCATCTTACTTAATGGAGAGAGTTGTGGTTTCTTTCATTCAACTAGAGGCTTAAGACAAGGAGATCCCTTATCTCCTAGTCTTTTCATTATCGTCGCGGAGGTTCTTAGCGAGAGGGCTGAATTATTTGCATGATAATCATCCTCGTGTTCGATACGGTGCGTCTCCTCATACTCCTGTTGTATCTCATCTTTCTTATGCGAGATGATGTTCTTATTTTCTGTAATGGAGAGAAAACTTCTCTTCAAAAACACATGCTTTGTCTAGAAAAATATCAAGTCTTTTCGGGACAATTGGTTAGTGTGGGAAAGTCCTGTTTTGTGACGAGGAAACAAGAGGAAGCGCGTGACTCGGTTATTTTTGAAGCTACGGGTTTTCAAAAGATGGATCTCCCTATTATGTATTTGGGGTGTCCTCTTTATGTGGGAAGGAAATCCCAAACCTTATTTGCTCCTTTGATCCAGGAAAATGGAGGATCGAATGGCTTCTTGGCAAGGAAAATTGCTATCTTATGGTGCTAAGGTAACCCTCATTAAGTCTTGTCTCCAATCGATTCCTCTTTATTACATGAAATTGTTCTTGAGCCTCCTAAAGGAATAATTGCGCTATGCAACGCATGATTATGAATTTCTTACGGAATGGAATGGATGGGCAACACAAATGCCATTGGATTGGTTGGGATAGGCTTAGTCGCACACAAGCGGAAGGCGGTCTTGGTATTCGAAAATTTGAGGATATAAGTAATGCTTTTGCTATGAAATTGTGGTGGAGGCTTCGTGGATCAGATTCGTTATGGGCTTCTTTCATGCTTCATAAATACGCTTTGAAACTCACCCTATGGATGCGGTGCTTACTAGTTTTGCCTCCCATGTGTGGAAAAGGATGATTGGTGTTAAAGACTTCATGGAAGATCGTATTGGTTGGAGAGTAGGTAGGGGCAATCTTTCAATTCATGAGAAGTGGGTGGATGGTGTTCCGCCTATTCTCCCACATGAGCATCTTGAGATTTTCACTTTGTTTGTGAATGGTTCCCCTCAGGCCCGATCTTATTCGAGACCTTTTTGGAAATAATCTGCTCTCTATGATTATTGAGCGAGAAGAATTGTCCTTAGTGAAGATGAAGATGTTATTATTTGGAAGCCTTCTCCCTCCGGTAAATTCTCTACTAATTCACTTGGCGAGAGTGCCGGGTCATGTGTATGCTTCGATTTGGTTTTTAAGAATATTTGGCATAAGCATGTACCATCTAAAATGTCTATTATTCTTTGGAGGGCTTTACATCGTGGCTTGCCCACGGATGATTGCCTTAAAAGAAGGGAGTATTCGAGGTGGTTTCAAGGTGTTCTGTTGTGACTCTCCTCAAAATGAATCTATTGATCATCTCTTTGTGCACGGAAATTTGGCTCAAGTTGCGTGGCGTCACTTTGGTCATTTAATTGGTGGTGTGCTTTGCGCATGGGATCTTTTAGACGGCTTCTTTGCTCTGGTGGTCCGAAATTCCTAAGAAGTCTTCCCCTATTATTAAGTGGCTCTTTCATATTCTTAGGGCATCATCTGTTGGCATATTTGGTGTCAAAGGAACAAATGGTTCTTTGAAGATACTAAACCTTCTTCCTCTCTCCTTATCTCTTCTATTAGAAATCAAGTGGTTGACATTGGTAGAGCTTTTAATCGAATTTTGAGGATACTATGGTAGATGTGCATATTAGAAATTCTTTCATGATAAGAGCAGCCCCCTCGTCCCATACCCATTCGCATTGTCTCTTGGATCAAACCAGCCCATGGTGTGTATAAATTAAACTCGATGGTGCTTCTAGAGGAAACCACTGGTATTGCTTCGGGTGGTGGCATTTTTTGAACTCTCATGGAGATTGCATCTTTGCTTATGGAAAGTTCTATGGTATAAAGTCCAATATGTGGTCGGAAGCTCGGGCTGCCCTTGATGGTCTTCTATATGCCTTGGAGTTTGGTATCGCTAATGTTTGGTTAGAGGTTGATTCGGAGGTTTTAGTAAAGATTATTACCAAAGTCTATCATATTCCTTGGAACATTCATTACCTCATTCAGCATATTCATCACATTATGAGTACTATTCATGTTCATGTTACTCATACGTTGAGACAAGGGAACAGAGTAGCGGATGGTTTGGCAAATGTCGCAGCTGATTGCAAAGCTAATTTCTCATGGTATAATGGTACTGATCTTCCTTCGAGTTGTCGTGGAGCCTATGTCCTTGACAAAGCCGGTATACCCTCTATTCGGAGCGATGTGCTACGGTTTCTATGGCTAGATTTTTGTATAAGCTTCTTTGTTTGCATTGTAGGATCCCCTCCCTTTATTGTAGAGGACCTTACAACTTGTGTAAGGACTCCCCCATAGCTTTCTTTTCCGGGTGGTTGAGGTTGTCATGTCCCCCACCTTGCTTGTACTATTTTTATTTAATTAATAAAATCTAGGGAGGTACCGTCCTCTTTTCGCCAAAAAAAAAAAAAAAAAAAGTGGTCAAGTAAAAATAAACAATCAGGATAGTAATATGCATAGTGGACGTTTCTAAGTATAAAAGTGTAGTAATGAAAATGAATGCGATAGACCGCAAATGAGATTGTGTGGTCAACCGCAAGGTTGAAAAATATGCAAAGGCAGATTTCTACTATAAATACAATTCACAATGAGGTTGGATATCTGTAAAGATTAAACACAAAGAACAATAAGCAAACTTATGAACAAATAAAGTAAAGTGCAGAAAGTGTTGAACAAGGTATTTGGAGAGGTTCAATTGTAAATGATCTATGTCCTGTAGACAATAACCAGTGTATGCCAAGTAATACAATCAATAAGATTGATTTCAATGTGTGTGTGTGTGTGTTCAAGATTCAAGAGCTCTTTATAATAGAAGTATTATAGCTTGATGAATCTTGTTGTGGTTACAAGGCTTGAGAGATTTCTGGGTAAGGAATATTTATTGAAGGCTTGAAGATGAAGCATTTGAAGATTCAAAGGATTCTGAAAATCTTAGTATAAGCTTTAAAACTTCTTGAGGATTTCAACAACAATATCTCTAGCAACCTTTATGGCTTGAACACAAGGCCTATTTATAGCCTTAGGTGATCAAGTAGTCGTTGGAAATCCTTATTGGATAAACAATAAGGACAATGTGTTGTTGATGTCTGATTGTAGCACATTTCCTTTTTGTCTTCTTGTTGCATAGGTTAGTGGAAAGGTGGTACGTCTTTATACGAATGACAACATCTGTCACTTTATTTGAAATTCTCTGAGTGAACTCTGCAACGGTATAATTCATTGAGTTAACTCTGAGTTGTTGTCAGAGTCAATTATACCAAGATCTGATCTTCAATCATCAAAATCTTCAATTTGGCTAAGGACAAGAGTAGGGTGCGTTCAACCATATGAATTGCGGTTGACCGCATGGAGTGAATCACTTTTAAGGCTTGCCTTGGTCTATGTGGTCAGCCGCATGGTCGACCGCAAGGTTGGCCTCTTCAGTCCTTCTTGAGCCAAAACACTTTAAAGTTTCTATCCTTCTAAAACCTAAGTAACTCTACAAAAAATGGACTTAACTAAAAATTTGAAGTGTAAAACATCATACATAAGATCCTAGAGTCCATGTAAAATAAAATAGGTGATGGTATCAATCAAATCAAGTAATAGGAGGGGTTTATAATAAGCATTCCCAGCAATCTCCTCCTGTTCGATTGAGACCATTACCTACTATAACAAAGGCTAATTCATTGTACTTGATAAAAAATGTCCAAAAGTTTAAGTATGATAACTCATGTTACAAGTCAATGCACACACTAAGCCTATGTTATAGGTTTCTGACTTCCTATAGAGAGAAAAGAATTTATATAGTAGAAGTAAGAAACAAACCTTTAGTGCATTCAAATATGTTAACATGAAGTATAGGAATGCTTGGCGGATTGGTCGGGGGGTAGTGTCTATTCATGAAAAGTGGTTGGAAGGTCCTCCGCTGAATCTTCCTGGAAATCATATTGAAGTCTCTTCCTTATTTCTTGAGGGTCAGACGAGAATTGATTATATTTGTGATACGTTTGGCCCTGATGTTCTTAATTCTATTCAACGTCAGAATATTTCGATCTCTGATATGCCTGACCGTATCTATTGGATTCCCTCGCTTAAAGGTCAATTCTCTCTCTCTCTCTCTTCGGCTTGGCAAGTGTGTAGAGTGCATAATGCTCGGAATTTGTTTTTTGAGTATTGCTGGAACAAGTACATTCCGCTTAAAATTTCCATCTTCCTTTGGAGATTGTTACATAATGGCCTCCCCACCGACGTTGGGATCCAATCTAGGGGCATATCTCTTGTGTCGTCTTGTGTTTGCTGTTCGCAGCATTCTTTAGAGGATTCTAATCATCTTTTTGTTCAAAGCCAAGTGGCTTTTGAGACTTGGGATTGGTTCTCTAGGCTTTTTGGTATTCATATCTCTTACATTAACGTTAAAACTATCCTTGATAGCTGGTGGTTTAATACTACCCTTGGGAGGAATAAGGGAATTTCTTGGCTTTCTCGCATTCTTCCATGTTTCATATTTTGGGAGTTATGGAAGGGTCGAAACAAAGCTAGGTTTGAGGATCTTCATATGTCTTCCTCTAGGATTATCAAGGAGATTTTTGTGCAGATTGGTTTTATCATTAAGGCTCATAGCCTCTCTTTCCCTTCCTCGGACTTGGATAATCGGATTTTCACTTGCTTTCACCTTCCTAAAAATTTGTTCCTAAACCTAGGGTTTTCAAGTTTGTTTATTGGAACTCTCCTACCTCGGAATTACTCAAGCTTAACAACGATGGCGTTTGCTAAAGGAAATCCGGTATTAGTTACGGAGGTGGTATTTTCGGGAAAAAAAATGGGCATTTATTATTTGCTTTTTCCAAGTTTTATGGTCATAGTACTAACATGGTTCTTTGAAGCTAAGTGAGCGGTTACGGGACGGCCTCACTTACGCGTATCAACTTGGTATTTCTTCCTTTTGGCTTGAAATTGATTAAATTCTTTTAAATGTGCTAATCCGTGACTTTCATATTCCTTGGAGTATTTGGTACGAGGTTCTTAATATAAAAAGGCTTATCTCGCTTATTGGTGTTAGAGTGACTCATATCACAACGTGAAGGCAATCGGGTTGCGAGATGGTTTGGCTAATGTTGTTGCGGCTTCAAGAACTAATTCGAGAATATTTTTCTTTTAATGATCTACCTCACCGCTGCAAAGGAGCTTATATTTTAGATAGTGCTGCTATCCCTATGTTAGATGTTAGTTTTATTTATGATGTTCTCTATTGTTTTTTTTCACCTTTCGTTTGTTAGGTAGTTCCCCTTCCCTTTTTGTAGAGTACCTTACGGCTTGTGTAAGGACTCCCCCCGTTGCTTTTCCAGGTGGTTGAGGTTGTCATGTCCCCCACCTTGTTTTGTAATTTTTAATTTTAATTAATAAAATCTAGGGAGTACCGTCTCCTTTTGCCAAAAAAAAAATGCATAATTAAGTGATATGCATTTTAAGCTGTATCCATTAGTTAAGAAATAATCCAATGATTATTCTACAAACAAGCAGTTTTAGTAAATAAAGTTTTCAAAAACCATAACGATGCATTCAATTCATTCATACTTTGATAAATAGATGAGTAGTTGTAACTTACATAGTAGAATGACAAAAATTTCAACCAAAAAGAAACATAACAAGGGAAGGCACCAAAAATAAAAGCTTCCAAGGATCTTCAAGCTTTAGTCTTCAAACATCAATCTTTATTCTTCAATCAACAAACTTCAACCTTCATAAATATTCAATGCTGGGGAGGAGGAGGAGGCAAATCAAAACTGTCACGATCTCTGATGTTGATGTAGTTATTGACCATAGGGTTTGCTTGAGGATCAAGTACGGAGGGAGAACTTCGGCATGTGAAAAGCAAAAGCCTCGGCACCAACTACTTGAAGTACTCTTCTCGTGTCAGCGTAGCTTCACCATTAACTGATGTTTCAACTGCATCCAACCTATTTTCAATGCTCTGAAAGGCATCAGCTGATAAGTTGGTGAACTCTTCAACCCATGTTGTTTGATAGTCTATTCTTAAGGTATGCATGTTTATCTTCTCCCTAACACTTCTAAATCTCTCCCCAATGCCTTCAAGGCCCCTTTGATAGACATGTCTATAACTCTTTCAATTTTCTTAATCTTCTCTACCACCTCAGCTTTGTCTAAGCCCATGGTTCTAGACATCTCATCAACTGCATTCTTCATCTCAATGGATAAGGTGTGCTAGAGAGTTTGAGTCATCAACTTCATTGCCTCTTTGAGAAACTATTGGGAAATAAATTTATCAGGAGTTGTAGGAGGAGGGGCAATGGGTGTGGATGGTGTAGTAGCCAAAGTAGAACTTGTACCGATTTATCCAAAGTGAATATCTTTCACAGTCTTTGTTATCAGAATACGCTCCCCCTTTATGATATCAATCATTTTGGAGGGAAGAGAGTTCACTTGGGCTTGTAGGCTTTGGTGTGAGGCAGCAAGTGCAGCTTGATTAGCCACAAGTTGGGCAATCTGACTCTGTATATCAAGCTGGATGGAAGTAAGTGTTTCAATGGAGGTGAGGATTTGGTTAAGTGTTGTGGATTGATTTGGCTTGGGGGAAGTGTTTGGGCTTTAGTGAGGAGAGTTGGATTTGGAGGAGTTGGAGTGAGCACTCACATTTGGCTCAGTGCGGTCAACCGCATGGTTGGAGCCACTCTTTGCAATCTCAACATCATCATCAGCATCAAGGTTTTCTTGTTGGTTCCCTTGGCCACCAACATTCATTTTCCATCTTTCTCAACATTTACAATCAACTCATTATCAACTTCAACTTCTTCATGTATAGCCTCATTTCTAGGCTCATTTTCAAATGGTTCATTTAGCCATGCACTGACATCTTCATCAGGAACGACCACTTTATACTTCCTTTTCAATGGCTCAGCTGGAGGTGACTATGGAATTGAATCAACCATGTTTTCAGATAACTCTTCATCACTATCACTATGTTTAGGACTGTTACACGAACCGAGCCGGCTCGAGCTCGGCTCGGGCTCGGCTCGAAAAAAGCTCGAGTTCGAGTGGGCTCGAGGTGAACTCGAGCTCGAGCTCGAACCGATTTTCAAGCTCGTCATTTTTTTGAGCCGGCTCGTGTTCGGCTCGTATGTTCGACGAGCTCTGTTCGAGATCGACTCGTTTGAGCTACACTCGGGCTCAGCTTGTTAAAAGCTCGAATAAATTTTAGTATATATATATATATATAAGTCGAAGCACGAGCTCGGCTCGTTAAAAGCTCATTTGATTTCAGATTTTTTTCAAAAAATAAGTCAAAGCTCGAGCTCGGCTCGTTAAAAACTGGTTTGATTTCAGATTTTTTTCAAAAAATAAGTCGAAGCTCGAGCTCGGCTCGTTAAAAGCTCGTTTGATTTCAGATTTTTTTCAAAAAATAAGTCGAAGCTCGAGCTCGGCTCGTTAAAACTCGAGTTCGAGCAGCTTGCGAAAAGCTCACGAGCCAGTTCGCGAAAAGCTCGAAACTTGATTCGAGCCGAGCTCAAACATGCATTCTGGGCTCGAGCTCGAGCTCGAGAAAAGCTCGAGCTCGATATTTTTTATTCGAGCTCGAAACTTCAAAGCTCGGCTCGGCTCGGCTCGGCTCGTTTACAGCCCTAACTATGTTCAAGATCCACAACAGCCTTTCTAACATTGACAATCTTTGCTTTCTTCATTGTAGGGCTTGGTTCAGTAGCTTGCTTTATTTTCTCTCCCTTAGCTGGAGCACCAAAGAGATGTGCGTAGATCAATCTCTCTTGTTCATCAACAACAAGAGTTTGTTTTTGAGAAATGGGGGATTTTGGCTTGGATTGAGCTTCAGGCTAGGATTGAGTAGGAGGTTTGGTAGGCTTGGGATGAATGATTGTTGACTTGATGGATTGAGGAATAGGCTTGGAAATTTTTAGCTTGAGAGGTGCGGTCAAGCTGGAGGATGATGGTGACTTGGACAATGCATGTTCTGTAAAAAAAATTCCACCAGGCTTTCTAGGTGAATCAACAAACTTGGCCCTTTTCTTGGGCTTCTCTATAACAATCTCTGTACCTTTAGCTTTCTTCGCCAACTCTCTTGGATCAACTTCCTTCTCATCCTCTTCTTCTTCTTCTTCTTCTTCTTCTTCTTCTTCTTCTTCTTCTTCTTCTTCTTCATTCACAGCTTTCTCAACATTCTTTGAGCCTTTTGGAGGCACATACTCTTCAATGGTATCCTTTTCCCAGAACTGATGATAAAGTTCATCATCAAATTTGTTTCTGAATATATTCATTGTCTTTCTTGTAATGATTTTGGATTTGGGAATTTCTTCATCCAGCTCTCTGCCCATCAACAATCTTGCTGATTTCCATGGTTTGAGAAAGGAGAAGAGAGATCAGTCTGGTGTGAGTCATGTATTTGTTGTGCCCAGCACATCATTATTTTGGTATTAAAAAAATTCTTGCCAACAACCTCTGATAAATAATCTTGGACCAGTGAAACCTTGAGCCTTGGATGATGGTGATGGATGTGGTTTAACCCATCCAAAAGATATGTTTCCTAGCTTATTTGGTGCTCAAAACCTTTGGAATTTAATGTGTTTTGTTAGAGTTTTGAAAGTACATGGGTTGAAGTGCAATTAGGCCAGAAAACGGAGGAAATAAGTAGTTTTGGAAGTTCAGGGACCAAATTGCAATTATGGAAAATTAGGGAGTAAACTGGTTTTATGAAGTATAGGGGGCTAAATTGCAATTTATTGGAAAAGGATGGACGTGCAACGAAGTTAAGGCTTGGCCCGGCAATTCTTGAGCCAAGGAAACAAGGGTGGCCGGCAAAAGAGAAGAGTGGCCAGCAAAACAAGGGCCAAGAACAACAGCTGGCCGAGAAAATGGGGTCGTGGCCGAGGAGTGGCCGCATATACAAGCCAAGTGGACGAGCGACCGTGCCAAAATAAGGACGGCGCGCCATTTTTCCAAAGATCGAGGAGCGACCGTTGCGACGGCCAAGGGTTTCTAACGGAAATTAGTGACGGATTTGGTCTGTCACAGAATTAAAAGGAGTTCCCAACAAAATTTGTGACGGATTTTGACATAATCCAAATTTAACTAGGAATTGACCTATTTTGGATGTAAATTAGGATTTCCTGCTCCCTCCTACTATATAAAGGACCCCTAGAGTAGTTTTTGTATCTCATCTTCATTTCTTTTATCTCTTAATCTCTCTTCTTCTCTTGTAAATATTAGATTAGGGTTTTATTTATTTTGAAGATTCAAGATTTTATTTTATTTATTTTAATGGCCTTTCGAGGATAAGTTATTCGTTTCGTGGATTGAAGTAAGTAACAATTGGATCTTTATGATAGGCTTTTAATTCTTCCTATATCTTTCTCATTCTTGTTCTCTCAACATTCTTCAAGATCATTCTTAGGCTTTAATTGTATGTTAAGATACTTTTGATCTTTGAATCTATTTGGGTATAAATCGTTTCACTCAAATGGATGATTTATACATTGACCATTGTTGAAAAGATTAGATTTAATTGAGTACTTCACAGAAATCAATGAATCTAGGTTCTTATGTTGTTAATTGATTCTCCTGAATGTTTATTTTTTTATTTTTTTGGCGAAAGGAGACGGTACTCCCTAGATTTTATTAATAACGAAAATAAAAATAACAAACATGGTGGGGGACATGACAACCTCAACCACCAGAGAAAAAAAATGGGGGAGTTCTTACACAGCCTGTAAGATCCTCTACAATAAAGGGAAGGGATCTAAAAATAAAAGAAACATCAATAAAAAAATGAAACCTCAAACAAACTAAACAAACCAAGGCTCTAGAATAAAGCAAAAAAAGCAAGGCTAACGGCCCACCAGGCAGGAAGATTGGCCGGAGAAGACAGGCCACACAAGGAAAATTGGCCAAGAAACTTGGGCGGCCGCACAAGCCAAACCGAGCCTCTTGTGCGACCGCACAAGCCAAGGCGCAGCCCAAGCTAAAGGAAGCAGCAACAAACACCAGCAACATGGACCAAACAGCCGCCACACAGCCCAAACTAATCGGCAACATGGAAAACTAAATTCGGAGAGACGGAGTACCAGCTTTATCCAGCAACAAAGCGCCTTGGACAGCCTTGGGGAGATCAGCAAAGGCAAAAATATTGATATCGTATTTGGAATCAGGCCGCATTTGCAATACCATCTGCAACTCTATTACCTTCCCTGAGAATATGAGTAATGCGGACTTCTAAAAAATTCATCAAATAATGAATTTTATTGATAATGTAATGAATTCGCCAAGGTATATGATAAATTTTCAGAATGATCTTCATAAGGACTTCTGAATCAACCTCAATCCATAAATTTGTAATAGCAAAATCAATAGCAACTTCCAAACCATTCAACACAGCCATAGCTTCAGACCACATGTTAGACTTCACCCCGTAAAATCTGCCGTAAGCAAAGATCGCCTCCCCATTGCAATTTCTAAAAATACCACCTCCAGAAGCCAACCCCGGGTTACCTCTGGAGACACCATCCGTATTAAGCTTATAAGAGCCTGAAGAGGGGAAAGACCAGACAACCATGTGGCCCAGCTGGATCCTAGGAATATAATTCTTGATTTTAAAAAGCTCGCGAATATGATGCTCAGAAGAGGAACTTCCAAACTGAATATCAAAGGCTTCAGCAATGGAGGATAACTTCAAAGAATAACAAAGCACTAACCACCCATTATGAGAAGGAACTTTATCTTCAAAAATGCATTTGTTTCGATAAAGCCAAATCTGCCATAAAATAATGCAAGGAAGAACACGGCTCATCCATTTAATTAAGCAATTTGGAATTTTTGGAGGTTCAAACCACCAAGATATGAGAATTTGGTTTAAGCTACCATTATAAAAATGAACTCCCAGGATTCTAGCAAAAAACTCCCAAGTTTGAGACGCTAAAATACCTGTTCCAAATAAATGGTTATTAGACTCAATTTGATGATTCTTACAGCACATACACCGAGAAGCAAGTTGAATTCCCTTTTGAACAAACACATCAGCCGGGATACCATTATGTAAGACGCCAAACAAATATAGAGATTTTAGGGGGGATATGCTTGTGCCAAATAGCCGAGAAAACAAAGCTAATAGGCTTGGCCAGTCTACACTCCTTCCAAGCTGAAGAGATGCTAAAGTTGCCAGACGTCGACGGCTTCATACCTCTCACGGATGTAATCCAGGCCGAGGAAGAGAGTCTTCAAAGAGAGTGAAGACTTGTTGATGATCAAAAGGGAGAGCAATCTGATCTTCCATCCAAGATTCATGAATAGAGATGAAACCTTGGCCCACACGCCAACCTATACGAACTTCCATCATGTCTTTTACTCTAAGCATCCGCCGCCAAATATGGGAAGCAAAGGAGGTAATCACGCATCCATTGGATGAGTTTGAAAGCAATATTTCCTCAGGCGTAAAAGAAGACCAAAGAGAGTCGAACTCCTGAGCCTCCACCATAATTTCATAGCAAAGGAAGTAGCTATATCTTCAAATTTTCGGAACCCTATCCCACCTTCATTTTTTGGATAGCTCATGGTTTTCCAACCTATCCAATGACATTTTTTTTGACCCTCCAAGCCACTCCAAAAGAAATTCATAATAATACGTTGCATAGCTGTAATTATTCCCTTGGGAGGATCTAAAATAGAGATAAAATAAAGAGGAATGGATTGGAGACAAGAATTAATTAGCGTTACCTTGGCCCCGTAAGACAAAATTTTTCCTTGCCAAGTCTCGAGCTTATCTTCCATCTTCCTTAGAACAGTGGAAAAGAGGCTATTTGTCTTCCGACCCACATACAAAGGACAGCCCAAATAATTCATCGGCAACTCTTTTTTCGTGAAACCTGTAGAGAGAGCAACCACATCATCTCTAGGAGCAGCAAAGTTTACTCCGTGACAAAGCAAGATTTATTAACACTCACAAGTTGGCCCGTAAACTTTTGATACCCTTCCAAACATCTCATATGCATATCAAGCGAATCTTTGGACCCATTGCGAGAAAATAATAATATCATCCGCGTAAGAGAGGTGAGAAACAATAGGAACATGAGGGTGAGATTTATACCGAAGCCAATTGTATGTAGAGTGCATATAATTTAGGCCCCTACTAAGAAGCTCAGCCGCAATAATGAATAGACTGGGAGAAAGCGGATCACCTTGGCGAAGACCTCTAGTGGAATGAAAAAAACCACTAACCTCCCCATTCACAAGAACCGAGAACCAAAGCAATTAGAAATGCAGCGATAAATAATGTCACTTCACTCAATCGAGAAGCCAAACTTCTTCAAGATTTTGATGATAGCAATCCAAGACAGCCTATCATACACCTTTGCCATGTCAAGCTTTATAGCAATATTAGAACCTCTAACCTTCTTTCTAATAGCGTGCATCAATTCTTGGGCAAGAAGAATATTTTCATGAATCAATCGACCTTTCACAAAACCACTCTGATTGACCGAAATAATTCTAGGGAGAATTTTACCCAATCTACAAGTTAAAATCTCTGGAAATATTCTTATTTGAAAAATTGCACAAGCTAATAGGCCGAAAATCGAGAAAGAAGAAGGAGCATTAATTTTGGGAATAGTAGCAACCGTACTCGTCCCAGCCTTCTAGGCATTTCAAATTATGGCTCTGTGAAGATCATCCTTTATAATATCCCAAAGCATTGAGAATAAAAGAAACCATTGAAACCATCAGACTCCGCAAAGACTTTGGCCATTCAAACTACGAACCTGTCTCATATACTTCCTCAAGAGTGGGAACAGCTGTTAACATCTGATTTTCTTGGGTTTTAATAATAGAAGGAATAACATTGAGGAGCTCATCATCCCCATCAAGAAAGAGCTCAGCCGTGAGTTGGTGCTCATAAAAACTGGTTGCTTCTCTCTGAATATCTTCTTTTTTGGTTAACATTGAATGTTTAGATTTACTCAAGGTTCTAAAAAGCGCTAGGCGGATGCTAGGCGGCGGATCCAGGGCCTAGCGCCTAGGCTGGGACTAGTCGGGATTAGTCGAGACCTAGGCGGTGCTTAGAACTAGGCATTGGAGTGAGAGGGGCTTAGCGCCTAGGCGGAGCTGGCGCCTGTAGACGGGTCTTTTAGAACACTGGATTTACTTCACGGAACGTATAAACAAGCTAGAGATATTAGGGTTTTAATGTTTTTGTCGACTTCACGAATGATATTAACATCTTAACTATAGATTCTTGTAAACGAATCCAAGAATGAGATTAATTAAATTCTTTTTACATGATTTAAAAAGCATAAAGAGACAATTGTTATAATCCCCAATCCATGAATCGATTGTTTCCTTGTTATCTTTAACTGTTTTATTTTGCTTTCTTATAATAATAATAATTCAAACAATCAAACCTTTTCTTTTTGTTTCTTTGATATATTAATAAAATATACTTGTTGCACTTTAGTCTCTGTGAATTCGACCCTTGCAAGTTAGCATATTACTACATTGATAAACTAATATACTTGCTAGGTAATTTTAATAAGAGGGAGATTTCCTCCATCAAGTTTTTTGCGCCGTTTACGGGGACTTCTGTAGCGAACAAGTTAATTTTGTTAATTTATTGTAAATAGTTTTCTTTCATTAGTTCTTTTTAGTGCAAATAATTTTCTTGTATTATTTTCTTTTTCTTTCTTTCTTTAATTGTTTAAAAAATTAAAGTTCATGCATGAATCAATTTCTAATAAAAAGTTGGCCGGGCAAGTAAAATAATTAATTGCTATGTTCAATGCGAAAAGTGATTTGCCTAGTGCCAATATAATAAAAGATGCATGTTCATGTTGTGGATTATACTCTCATGCCACTAATGATTGTCCGTCTAGAACATATTTTCATGAGTATTCTCCACAAGCACAAGAAAGGAGTTCGTTTCAGCTATGGCAACCACAATATGATTATTCCCCCAATTGTTATACACAAGGGAGGGGAAACCACTCAAGCCGGGCATGGAAAAATCTTGAGCCACATTATTATGATCACCCGCAACCTAAAAAGCGATCATGGGAAGAGGCTCTGACAAGTTTGAATGAGGAAAATTGTCAACAAAAACAACAATTAGGTACAGCCATAGGAAGGCTGGAAGCACAAGTTACTAAACTTGTTGAGGCATTGAGAGGTTGTGAGCGAGATACTAGTCTATCCAACTTGAACATCGCAACCTAAAAAGCGATCATGGGAAGAGGCTCTGACAAGTTTGAATGAGGAAAATTGTCAACAAAAACAACAATTAGGTGCAGCCATAGGAAGACTGGAAGCACAAGTTACTAAACTTGTTCAGGCATTGAGAGGTTGTGAGCGAGATACTAGTCTATCCAACTTGAACATTATGAATGGGAGGACGCTTCCATTAGTGTTGAACTACCGATTCTCTCTCTGTCTCTTGCTAGTGATGTTGTGGTTGTTAATGAAGATGTTGATTCTGAAGAAGATAGGGTGGGAGAGAAATTCAAAAACGATGAGGGTGTTAATGTTTATAAGGTTGGGCCCGACTAAATTGACTAACAATGTCTCAATGAAGACCTTCTCCATCCAATTAAAAGTGTGAAAGATTATACCTCCATCATTCCTGTACCTCCACCTATTTTTGAAGGTGAAGAAAGTTGCAAAGGTTTGAAAGAGAAGAAGCTCAAAAAGCTGAAACATGAAAAATTTCCTTGGGCACGAGATAAGTTAATGATGCAAGGAATATATATGGGGCATAATATGAAAATAAGGACCCGCAAAACCATGTAGTGGCCAAAGGACGAAAAGTGAAGTCCAAACTTGATCAATATGGGGATATAATATGTTTTGAGTTTGGGATAGATATCTCTCAGAGTTTGTGGGTTTATAGGGGAGTGTATATAGTGTCACCCTCCAAAAAAATAGAAAAATTTAAATTTTTTCTTCATTTCATATTTTGGATGTTGGCTAAAGTCGATAATTATTTGAGAGTGTTTTAATTTTAAAATCTTGAGTGTTGTTATCAATATGGGGATATAATTGCATTGAAACATGTAAAGTATGATTGCTTCACCTTTCACTTCCATGCTATTTTCTTGATAATTGAGGTAAGTAAACAATTGGATCTTTATGATAGACTTTTAATTCTTCCTATATCTTTCTTATTCTTGTTCTCTCAACATTCTTCAAGATCATTCTTAGGCTTTAATTATATGTTAAGATACTTTTAACCTTTGAATCTATTTGGGTATAAATCGTTTCACTCAATTGGATGATTTATACATTGACCATTGTTGAGAAGGTTAGATTTAATTGAGTACTTCACGGAAATCAATGAATTTAGGTTCTTATGTTGTTAATTGAATCTCTTAAATGTTTATATTGAATTCAAAGAATGTATAAATAAGCTAGAGATATTTGAGTTTTAATGTTTTTGTCGCGTCACGGAAGATATTAACATCTTAACTATAGATTTTGTGAACGAATCCAAGAATGAGATTGAATTCTTATTACATGATTTAAAAAGCATAAAGAGACAATTGTTATAATCCCCAATCCATGAATCCATTGTTTCCTTGTCATCTTTAATTTTTTATTTTGCTTTCTTAGACCCCTTCTTTTGGTTTCTTTGATATATTGATAAAATATACTTGTTCCACTTTAGTCCTTGTGGATTCGACCCTTGCAAGTTAGCATATTACTACATTGATAAACTAGTACACTTGCTAGGTAATTTTAATAAGAGGGAGATTTCTTGCGCCGTTGATGGGGACTTGTGTAGCGAACAAGTTAATTTTATTAGTTTATTGTAGATAGTTTTCTTTCATTATTTCTTTTTAGTGTAAATAATTTTCTTGTATTATTTTCTTTTTTATTTCTTTCTTTAGTTGTTTAAAAAATTAAAGTTCATGCATGAATCAAATTCTAATAAAAAGTTGGTCGGGCAAGTAAAACAATTAATTGCTATGTTCAATGCAAAAAGTGATTTGCCCAGTGCCAATATAATAAAAGATGCATGTTCATGTTGTGGATTATACTTTCATGCTACTAATGATTGTCCGTCTAGGAAATATTTTCATAAGTATTCTCCACAGATACAAGAAAGGAGTTCAATCCAGCCATGGCAACCACAATATGATTATTCCCCCAATTGTTATACACAAGGGAGGGGAAACCACTCAAGCTGGGCATGGAAAAATCTTGAGCCACATTATTATGATCAGCCGCAACCTAAAAAGCGATCATGGGAAGAGGATATGACAAGTTTGAAGGAGGAAAATTGTCAACAAAAACAACAATTAGGTGCGATCATGAGATTAGGCTAGAAGCAAAAGTTACTAAACTAGTAGAGGCATTGAGAGTTTGTGAGCGAGATACTAGTTCTATCCAACTTGAATGTTATGAATGGGAGGGGCTACCATTAGTGTTGAAATATCAATTCTCTCTCCGTCTCCTGCTAGTGCTGTTGTGGTTGTTAATGAAGATATTGATTCTGAAGAAGTTAGGGTGGAAGGGAAATTAAAAAACGATGAGGGCATTAATGTTTATGAGGTTGGGCCCGACCAAATTGACTAACAATGTCTCAATGAAGACCTTCTCCATCCAATTGAAAGTGTTAAAGATTATTCCTCCATCATTCTTGCACGTCCACCTATTTTTGAGGGTGAAGAAAGTGGCAAATGTTTGAAAGAGAAAAAGCTCAAAAAGCTGAAACATGAAAAAATTCCTTGGGCAAGGGATAAGTTAATGGTGCAAGTAATATATATGGGGCATAATATGTAAATAAGGGCCCACAAAAACTTGAAGTGGGCCAAAGGACGAAAAGTGATGTCCAAACGTGATCTACGGTCGGGCTAATGACCTTAACCAAATGCACTTATTGGGAGGCAACCCATGTAGGTACGTTTTATTTGCTTTATTTATTTGTTTAATTGTGTCATATCATCCTTTGAACCCCAGACATGTTTTAGTTCTCTTTTCTATGAGGAAATAGCATGTTTTGAGTTTGGGGAGTAGATATCTCTCAATTTGTGAGTTTATAGGGGAGTGAATATAGTGTCACCCTCCAAAAAAATAGAAAAATTTAAAAAAATTTGTCATTTCATATTTTGGATGTTGGCTAAAGTCGATAATGATTTGAGAGTGCTTTAATTTTAAAATCTTTAGTGTTGTTATCAATATGGAGATATAATTGCATTGAAACATGTAAAGTATGATTGCTTCACCTTTCATTTCCATGCTATTTTTCTTGATCATTGACGTAAGTAACAATTGGATCTTTATGATAGGTTTTTAATTCTTCATATATCTTTCTCATTCTTGTTATCTCAACAATCTTCAAGATCATTCTTAGGCTTTAATTATATGTTAAGATACTTTTGACCTTTGAATCTATTTGGGTATAAATCATTTCACTCAAATGGATGATTTATACATTGTTGAGAAGGTTAGATTTAATTGAGTACTTCACGAAAATCAATGAATCTAAGTTCTTATGTTGTTTAATAAGCCTTTTCTTTTTGCCTTGGCGAATTTGATTGGGTCTCCCCTTGCTCTTGATAAGGCTACTTTGGATTTGTCAAGACCAAGTGTTGCAAAAGTGTTAATTAAGGTGGATGTGGTGAAGAAGTTGCCCAAGGAGGTTTTTGTTGAATGTGATGATGAATGGCCGAGCTTTACTCAAAAGATTGAGTATGATAATCTTCCCAAGTATTGTAAACATTGCCTTATGTTTGGGCATGATGTTGTCCATTGCAAAAGGCGAATCCTAGTTTGGGTGAGTCAAGGGTTTCGGAAAGGATGGTGAGAAGGGGGCTGGTAATGGCGAAAAACCGACTACTAAGCTGCCTAAAAATGATGGAAATTTGGTGATTGAACAGCCGGTTATAGGGCTGGAACAGCAGCCAAAAATTGATAATATGGGGCTGGAAATTCCGGCCAAAAATGATGAAAGTGGTGGATGAACAGCCGGATTACATTTGTGCGGCGGCCACGAGCAATGCAAAGGAAGATGGTGCTAAAAGTGACTTACAACAAGAATCAAAATTCCCTAGAGTTGCTAAGAGGGGTCGAAGCTTCCGGGAAGCTGTAAATAAAGCTTTAAAAAGGTTTGTGATGATTTTCTCAAGGAAAAAAATATCTCGGTTGAAAATGTTGATAACATTAAGGATCTTTGGTTGTGTGGATTCTCCCCAAAGAGGACATGGATAAGAAGGGAAAGCGTAGCTAATGACACGGAAAAGATCCTTCGTAACATTGCCCTCCATAGAGAGACACATCCCCCTACGGTTTTTGAGGTGCCAGGAGTCTAGCTCGGTTCATGAGGGTCGTAATGGTTTAGGTGGTCTAAATCTTTCTCCTCGAGCCCCCACAATAGGGCCTTTCGTTGCGATATGGCGGGGATCTACTCCTTTTTCCACCACGAGTAAGCTTAACCCTAATGCAGATGGTTTCACTATGGTCTCCCCCAGAAGAAGCAGATCTGTCTCTCCTCCAAATAACTCTTAATGGATTTTTTGATTTTTTTGTGGGTGCTTGCGGATCAAGTTGTCTTGAGGTCTTTTGTTTGTTGTTCGCCTCCCCCTCCTTTTGTAATGGGTCGGTCCATATGGTCTTGTACCCCTCCCCTTAGTTTTCTTGCTTTTATTGTTGGCTTTAAGCCCCATATTTTAGTTTTCTTTATCCGGTGGTTTAGGCTTTATGTCCCCCACCATGCTTTGTATTATTTTCGCTTTTTTAATAAAATTTAGGGAGCTACGTCTCCTTTCGTTTAAAAAAAAAAAAAAAGTTTTTGTCGACATCACTAATGATATTAACAGTTTAACTATAGATTTTTGTGAACCAATCCAAGAATGAGATTGAATTCTTTTTACATGATTTAAAAAGCATAAAGAGACAATTGTTATTATAATCCCCATTTCATGAATCCATTATTTCCTTGTTATCTTTAATTGTTTTATTTTGCTTTCTTAGATTAATAATTCAAACAATCGAAACCCCTTCTTTTGGTTTCTTTGATATATTAATAAAATATACTTGTTCCACTTTAGTCCCTGTGGATTCGACCCTTACAAGTTGTTGGGTATGCATGTTTTAACCATCCTATTTTGTATTAGATTTGATTAATACAATAACCTCCTGTCTATTTTAAGGACTTTAGGACCCTATGTAATGAAGCTTAGACTTCAATTTTTTAGCTAAGTCCATTATATAGAATAGGTTAAATTTAGGCTTGAAGACTGGCACAAGAATCATTGGATCTGAAGTTACAGTTCAAGAAGTTTGAACCGCACTCAAGCAACCGCACATGCAAAACCGCATGTGGAATTCCCTTTTCGAGAACTCCTGCGAATCCTCTTGGTGCAAACCGCCTTAAGTGAACCGCACTTGTGAGGACCAGGACCCGGAACCTACACGTGTCCCAAGGAGCATCCTCAAACTAACCCAATTTTTCCTAATCTTTTAAAAGTTTTATTTAACTTTCAAAATTAAATACAATTATTATAACCATTTAAAAATAAATCTACACCTTTTCATAATGGAGAAATAATTGACTAACTTAGAAAGTAAGAAACGGTTTTAATTACAAAAAGGCCTCGGTTAAAACATAAAATAAAGATTTATAAATACAATTCCATAAATGAATCATACCAATGTACACTTTCTATACCAACCTAATCATACCCTGACAATTCCCACAATATAACTTCCAAACTCCTCACCGCCCTTACTTGGCCGGTCCACCTGTCTCGAGAATCTAAAAACGGTAAAGGGAGAGGGGTGAGAATAAATCTCGGCAAAGCTATTATGAATGCGGCAAGATGCCAAACAAGATGCAATACATCAAAAGACATATCCACAAAATCGAGAGAGGTTCCCACCGCCAACCGTCCCATGCCTGGGTTGGAAACAACGACCACTCATCATGAATATATCACAACACATAAGTACGATAAAGTAACACTTAGAAGGATACCGAGCCAAGGTTTTAACTCCAAAAGGATATACACATCCGGCAGCGGCAACATTTGATGAAGCGGTTCGGAACCGTGAACAATAATACCATGGGATTCGACACACGGTCATATCCCCGGTGAAACTAGACCATCTACCTCAAAAGAGATGCTAGCCCACTAATCCCACACAAGGGGGACAACTGGGTTACCAATGTATGAATTATAATGAACTTGGCTCGGTGCCATTATAATTCCATAACATTGCCCAACAAACAAATACCAAATTGGATTTTCATAACTAAGCACGGTAATAACATACTTGCTTAACCAAACATTGTATGATCCAAAGTAGGGATACATACCACGATAGCATATATAAATGAAGATAAGCAATACTATAACAAGTATTCAACATCTTAGCACGGCGGCTATAAATCTACGAACCACATGTACGGTTTAGGAATTCCCAGTAGGGAATCTACTGACAACAATATAATATCATAAAGATGAGAAATACTATAACAGAGTATTCAACATATTAGCACGACGGCTATAAATCTCTGAACCACATGTACGGTTTAGGAATTCCAAAGTAGGGAATCCTACTGACAATATAATATCATAAAGATAGAAATACTATAACAAGTATTCAACATATTAGCACAACGGCTATAAATCTACGAACCAATCCCAAAGCAATTTAGAAATTCCAAATTAGGGCATCCCAGCATTTATATCGAAATATGCTCCAGTGAGTCCCAAGCAAGACCGTCGAACAATTCCCGAGTCGTAATTAAGAAAGTGCTTCCTTAGTTCCATTTAAACCCAAATTAAGGTGCCCTTAAATGATACAATTGCTCTAAGTATAACTTAGGTTAAAAGGATTAATTTCATATTCAGGAAAGGTTAGGTTCCAAGCTTTATATTGGTTGAGGATCATACTAGGAGGTTACTAGTGAAAATTACGGCGTAGCTTGAGGAACTGGGCAAAATTACGCCGCGTGAGCCACTTTCTAACCGCTTGGGCGACACGCCCAAGTGGACTTCAAAGGCAAATTTGATTACATTGCGTTGGGCGGCCTTCAAGGCCCTATGGGCGACCGCCCGAGCGTCTCTCCCGGCCTGAGAAACTCAGATTTTGACCCTTTTTGCCTAGGTTTCCATTCCTTCTAACCAAGCTTAATTCAAGAACACCCAAGGATGCTTTAACCTTGCAAGTCCCATTCCAAACATGTAAACTCAAAACCAAGTAGCCTTGGGTGTTATCTCTACCCATTTCACCCATTTCAAACCCTTTTTAAATGATCTTCCTTGAACCCTAACCCGAAACAATTTCATTTTCCAATCATCCAACTTCCATTAAGGTTTTCCAGACATAAAATCAACATCATAGAACAAGGAATTAATATTTAAAAGCTCATGAACAAGTAGGAGAAGGGAATGTAACAACTCACCTTAGGTTTTTAGAATGGGAGGTTGATCTTCTTAGCTTGATTTGATCTTCTAGATGATCCATCACTCAAAAAATGCTCTTGGACTTGAAAAAGGTGGAGAAATAAACTATCTATGGCTTGGGAAGAGGAGGCTTCACATGGAGCTTAAAATGGAAGTTTTAATTTGAGGAAAGTATGGGAGTAAATGAATGAAGGAGGGAGGAGGAAGGAGGAAATAAGGGGATGGGAGTTGGACACATAACTTGAAGGAGGGAGAGGAAGACCATTTTGGCCCCCCTCAAGAAAAGCTAAGGCTTTCAACCACAATTTAAATCATTCCCCCTAAATATTTATTCTGCTCATTTTAACCTCCTCTCACTATTTATCTATTTTCTATTTTTATTATTCCCCATGGTTCTTATTTAATATCCAATAAATTCTTAAAAGATTCTAAATTTACTTCTCACCCAATCTATCTTAATTTAAGAATTTAAAGACATAATTGAACACATAAAGTTAATATTATCAATAATATTAAAAGCGTATAATATAATATTTAAAATTGGCGCCTAGGGTTAAGGGAAGTCGTTACACTAAGCACTCCCCCTTAAAGAAAATTCGATTCTCGGATTTATTTGGTAGAACTATCCACATAAGCGATCGACCGCCTCGGTTACTTAAGTATAACCTCAGACTTGATTCCCAGATTGGTCTGCTTTGATGTTGTGATTCTGTCTCCGAGATTTCTAATTCCGTGTAACAATACGATATTACAACCTTAATTTTCCAAGAATCACCTTCCCATCAGCCTAACCCGAATTTTCACGGCCTCAATAACTATATAAATGAATGAAAGGTATTACAACTCATATAACCGGATACATTAAAAATATTACATTTAAAACCTTCGAATACTCCCATAAAGTAGCTCCGGCTTAGTCCCATGAGTGCACGTCACCCAACCTTTTCTAAGGCTCACATGGATTAACAAACTTTGGCGCCAATTTACCTTAGGCACTTGCCTCTAACACTCTCACTGACAAATTAGAGATCGATTTTTTTTCTTCCCAAACTATACCTCATACGGTTTTATCTCAATGTTAGAATGATAACTACTATTATACGCCGGCAACCACTGGTAACCATCGTCCTATTGACTACTAATCTCCAGTTTATTTCATGCCCGTAGTAGCATATCATCCAACCATAAGTAATAATTCCTCCAGAAATTTTTACAAGGTTAAACTTAATAGCATTCCTACGCTCGAAAAGGATCTTCCCCGAATGAATGACTATCCAATCTATTAAATACTATGAGTTTTATACAATCAAACTATCCCTAACATATGTGAGGACTTTATTAATAACATCTCATCCAAGCTATATATATAACTTAGTAGAAAATATAATTCAACTTTCTATAACAAAATAACATACCCTTAACTTTACTTCGATGCAACTTAATCACAAAATCTATAGTGATAAAAACTCTCCAGAAGTTCAACCTAGAACTCTAAATATTTTAATAAATCTTCTAACGTCAACATTCTATTATCACAATTGATGTTCCAGTATGTTCGAGGACTGAAGTGACAAATCAATATTCAAATTGAATGGTTGGCATCCTGCCCACAAACGGAGCGATCGACTCCAAAAAACAAACTCGAGTCACGTGACCGACACTGATAACAAGCCCACAATTTATCGAATCATTTCTCGGATCAAAACTTGAATACAATTAATCATTATAGGGAACTAAGGTTGCCTTTTTACTACCTTAAATACGAACTATAATAACTTTAAAATAACATGTCTTTCGAAAATTTACAACATCTTTCAAAATTTCAAAACGATAATATAAAAAGAGATTCAAAGGAGACTTGAATGGTTTATTTATTTAAAACCGTATACACACAAGTTTTAATTAACTAAACCACTCACAATTTGACTAAGAAATTTCAAAAGATTGATAAGCTAGCAAAATAACTTCGAGTGATTTAATTATCTACAACCGTCCCATTACCGGTGGTAGATAGTTAAATTACTCTGATCGAACCTAGTACGAAAACGGTTCTTGCGGACCTTATTAAATCAACTATCCCCGAAGAGACACAATTGCTCATGCCGAGAAGTTCGAATTATACAAGTCCAGAAGTTTTAAAAAGCACATTTAAAACAATTCTAACATAATATTCTTGTTTGACTTCTATTATTTATAGTGTAGCCGCGCATCATAATATTTTTACTTAGTTAAATTCCTTTATAAGAAAACACAATCTCGAAATACTTATTACTATTTCCGATAATTAACGCACTAAAACATTCATTAAGATAATAAAGTTTTGGTAAACCATCCTCCATTCCATAATTCCTCACGTTCTTGAAAATTCAACACTTTTATTTATTTAATTTGAGTCATTAAATTCCTATTCCTACCTTTGATATTGGTATTGTACTTAGCAACAACATATTGTAAACATCTAGTCCCCAATCAAATACCATAATTTCTAAATAAGAAAATATAGTGGAACTCAAATAGATCAATCAGTGTTCCCAAATTTCAATTAAAGCTTATTACGGTATAATCTAACTTACCTCCCTATAATGCCCTCAATGATTTCGAAAATCCGTATAGCGTCCAATATCTTAGAAGCATCGCACCAATCCCATATGAGTCATGTAACTAAGTCAACCTATGCTTGGTGTAATCATCCCTAAAATATCCTTTGTCTTCCAATAAGATTTATCCTCCATTTTATTTTCTCAACTAATGATAATCATCTCTCAGAAACAAACCATATGCATGTTTTACCAATTCACGAAGTTGATCCTTAAGTCACCCGATAAGCTGTATCTATTATACTTCTTCGCATTTACCCTATTTACCTCTCCATCACTAATACACAATCCACAAATCAAAACGGTCATACTATATATATAAATGTTGTCTTAAGTATATCCTTTAAGCCAATTTTCACGAGTAATTGGTAACACTCTCAGAAAAATTTAACTAATAACCGTTAATTATCCTACTAGTTTCTACAAAATCAGTCATACAAATCGTCAACAAGTGCTAACGAATACTTATTCTTCACGAGTTACCTGGCCCCAAGATCTCTATAACCTTATAATTAACCACCAAGTATCATTTTTTTTTTTTTAAAATATAGTACTAATTTATCCTTACGGAGAATCGCTATAAAGCTAAGTACCCTCTTTGTATCAAATACTTTCCCAAAGAGATGAATCATCGGAAGTCCATCATCCCAATTAGTGTGCACTCTATCTAGGAATCCAGGAATGCCAAAATAATACCTTATGGCAACTCAAAATCTCAATATCTACTGGTATGGATACACTGATGAAAACCCATTTTGAAACTCACATAGAAAACACCGTAATCGACTAATATGCACGTAAGGCGAATATATTGGTTACTATAAGATGTCGTACTCGCGATATTTTATAACCCACCATAATTTCACTTAGACTATCACTTTCAATACTAGTCTCATATATCTAGTCTCCACCGCTTGAGACACCATTGAATAACTAATCATGCAATTACTACTGACCATAAACCACTCTTAATTAGGCCGTGTACCTAACCCACCTGTTAAGTTCACAAATTCATTTATCCTTTATACGAGGAGATAACCCAAAGGTTCTTTTCTAAATATAACACATAGCAAATAACATTCTCATTCTTTAGATCATACTTTCAACATTTACGCATATATGACATAATAACAATTAATAATTTACATGCCTTAATTACACATGTAGAGCGAATCCCGAACATAGATAAGGAGACTCGCTTCTTGCGACAGGTCCTTCCCGAACACCACAACTACTCAAATAATTCGAGGTTAATATAACAATAATTCACGGATTGGTATCTCTACCACATCCACCGGCAATCCATGCCCACTTAATCCACAAATTACCATGACAATGTCGAGAGAATGATTGAAGTCTTTCTCCGTAAGTAGAACTCTCCCTGACACATAAGGCAACCTCTTAAGCCCTTTATGCAAATAAGGAGGGGTACAAGACCATATGGGCCAGGCCCATTACAAAAAAGGAGGGGGAGGCGACCGACAAACAAAAGACCTCAAGACAACTTGATCATGGACACCCACAAAAAAATCAAAAAATCCATTAAAAAAAAGAGTTATTTGGAGGAGAGGCAGATCTGCTTCTTACGGGGGAGACCGTAGTGAAACCATCTGCATTAAGTTAAAGCTTGCTCGATTGGTGGAAAAAGGAGTAGATCACGCCATGCTCCCCGGTAACGAAAGGCCCCATTGTGGGGGCTCGAGGAGAAAGATTTAGACACCCTAAGCCATTACGACCCTCGTGAACCGAGCTAGACTCAGAGGCAGCCTCAAAAGCGCGTAGAGGATGTGTCTCTCTATGGAGGGCAATGTTACGAAGGATCTTTTCCGTGTCATTAGCCTCTGATTTCCCTTCTTATCCATGTCCTCTTTGGGGAGAATCCACACAACCGGCATCCTTAATGTTATCAACATTTTCAGCAGAGATATTTTTTTCCTTGAGAAAATCATCACATGAGCCTTTTTTAAAGCTTTGATTACGGCTTCGGGAGGCTTCGACCCCTCTTGGCAACTCTAGGGAATTTTGATTCTTGTTGTAAGTCACTTTTAGCACCATCTTCCTTTGCATTGCTCGTGGCCAGCTGCACTGTGAGAATACGCGTGTTCATCCACCACTTTCTCATCATTTTTGGTAGAATTTCCAGCCCCGTATTATCAATTTTTGGCTGCTGTTCCAGCCCTATAACCCGGCTGTTCAATCACCAAATTTCCATCATTTTTAGGCAGCTTAGTAGTCGGTTTTCGCCATTACCAGCCCCCTTCTCCACCATCCTTTCCGAAAACCCTTTTTGACTCACCCAAACTAGGATTCGCCTTTTTGCAATGGACAACGTCATGCCCCGAACATAAGGCGTGTTCTGATACTTGGGAAGATTATCATACTCAATCTTTTGAGTAAAGCTCGGCCGATCATCACATTCAGCAAAAACCTCCTTGGGCAACTTCTTGCCACATCCGCCTTAATTAACACTTTTTGCAACACTTGGTCTTGACAAATCCAAAGTAGCCTTATCAAAAGCGAGGGGGCCAAATCAAATTCGCGAAGGCGAAAAGAAAAGGCTTATTAAACAACATAAGAACTTAGATTCATTGATTTTCGTGAAGTACTCAATTAAATCTAACCTTCTCCAACAATGTATAAATCATCCATTTGAGTGAAATGATTTATACCCGAAATAGATTCAAAGGTCGAAAAGTATCTTAACATATAATTAAAGCCTAAGAATGATCTTGAAGATTGTTGAAGGATAACAAGAATAGAGGAAAAGATATATGAAGAATTAAAAAGCCTATCATAAAGATCCAATTGTTACTTACGTCAATGATCAAGAAAAAATAGCATGGAAATGAAAGGTGGAAATGATCATACTTTACATGTTTCAATGCGGTTATATCTCCAGCTATTGATAACAAACACTCAAGATTTTAAAATTAAAGCACTCACCGAATCATTATCGACTTTTAGCCAACATCGAAAATATGAAATGACCAAATTTTTTTAAATTTTTCTATTTTTTTGGAGGAGTAATACTATAATCGCTCCCTATAAACTCACAGAGTGAGAGATATCTGCCTGAACTGAAAACATGCTATTTCCTCGTAGAAAGAGAACTAAAACATGTCTTGGGTTGAAAAGGATGATATGAGCACAATTAAACAAATAAATAAAGCAAATAAAACATTACTGCGTAGGTTTGCCTCCCAATAAGTGCGTTTGGTTAAGGTGCATTGCTTGGAAATACCGGTAGATCACGTTTGGACATCACTTTTCGTCCTTTTGGCCCCGGCTTGATGTTTTTGTGGGCCCTTATTTACATATTATGCCCCATATATATTACTTGCACCCATTAACTTATCCTTGCCCCGAGGAAATTTTTCATGTTTCGGCTTTTTGAGCTTTTTCTCTTTCAAACATTTGCCACTTTCTTCACCCTCGAAAATAGGTGGACGTGCAAGAATGATGGAGGAATAATCTTTAGCACTTTGATTGGATGGAGAAGGTCTTCATTGAGACATTGTTAGTCAATTTGGTCGAGCCCATTTGACCTCATAAACATTAATGCCCTCATCGTTTTTAATTTCCCTTCCACCCTAACTTCTTCGAGAATCAATATCTTCCATTAACTTGACCACGACGGCGCTAGCGGGAGACGGAGAGAGAATTGATAGTTTGACACTAATGGTAGCGTCCTCCCATTCATAACATTGAGTTGGATAGAACTAGTATCTCGCTCACAAACTCTGTACCTCATTACTAGTTTAGTAACTTTTTGCTTCTAGCCTAAACGCAGGCGCACCTAATTGTTGTTTTTGTTGACAATTTTCCTCCTTCAAACTTGTCATATCCTCTCTTCCCATGATCGCTTTTTAGGTTGCGGCTGATCATAATAATGTGGCTCAAGATTTTTCCGTACCGGCAGAGTGGTTTCCCCTCCCTTGTGTATAACAATTGGGGGAATAATCATATTGTGGTTGCCATGTATTTGGATTGAACTCCTTTCTTGTATACGTGGAGAATACGCATGAAAATATTTCCTAGACGGACAATCATTAGTAGCATGAAAGTATAATCCACAAACATGAACATGCATCTTTTATTATTATATTGGCCTTTGGGCAAATCACTTTTTGCATTGGTATAGTAATTAATTGTTTTACTTGCGGAGACCAACTTTTTATTAGAATTTGATTCATGCATGAACTTTAATTTTTTAAACAACTAAAAGAAAGAAATAAAAAAGAAAATAATACAAGAAAAGTATTTACACTAAAAAGAAATAATGAGAAAGAAAACTATCTATGATAAACTAATAAAATTAACTTGTTAAGCTACGCGAGTCCCAATCAATAACGGCGCAAGTAATCTCCCTCTTATTAAAATTACCTAGCAAGTGTACTAGTTTATCAATGTATTAATATGCTAACTTGCAAGGGTCGAATCCATGAGGACTAAGAAGTGGAACAATTATATTTTATCAATATATCGAAAGAAACCGAAAGAAGGGGTTTGATTGTTTGAATTATTAATCTAAGAAAGCAAAATAAAAAATTAAAGATGTGAGGAAACAATGGATTCATGGATTGGGGATTATAACAATTGTCTCTTTATGCTTTTTAAATCATGTAATAAGAATTCAATCTCATTCTTGGATTCGTTCACAAAAATCTATAGTTAAGATGTTAATATCTTAGTGACGTTGACAAAAACATTAAAACTTCGAATATCTCTAGCTTATTTATACATTCTTTGAATTCAATATAAACATTTAAGAGATTCAATTAACAACATAAGAACCTAAATTCATTGATTTTCAGTGAAGTACTTTCAAATTAAATCTAAACATCTCAACAATGATGAATTGATGTATAAATACGTCAAATTGAGTGAAGCGATTTATACCCAAATAGATTGAAGATTTAAAAAGTATCTTAACATATAATTAAAGCCTAAGAATGATCTTGAAGAATGTTGAGAGAAACGAGAATAAGAAAGATATAGGAAGAATTAAAAGTCTATCGTAAAGATCCGATTGTTTACTTACCTCGGTGCTCGAGAAAAATAGCATGGAAGTGAAAGGTGACCAAATCATACTTTACATGTTTCAATGCAATTATATCCCCATATTGATAACAACACTCAAGATTTTAAAATTAAAACACTCTCGAATAATTATCGACTTTAGTGACATCCAAAATGTAAAATGAAGAAAAATTTTAAATTTTTCTATTTTTTTGGAGGGTGTGGCTTATATACTGACTCCCTATAAACATGGAAACTACGAGAGATGTCTATCCCAGACTCAAAACATATTATATCCCCATTGTGATCAAGTTTGGACTTCACTTTTAGATCCTTTGGCCACTACGTGGTTTTCTTGGTCCTTATTTTTCATATTATGCCCCATATATATTCCTTGCGTCATTAACTTATCTCGTGCCCGAGGAAATTTTTCATGTTTAAACTTTTTGAGCTTAACTATCTTTCAAACCTTTACTGACTTTCTTCACGCTAAAGAATAGGTGGAGATACGGGAATGATGGAGGTATAATCTTTCACACTTTTAATTGGATGGAGAAGGTCTTCATTGAGACATTGTTAATTCGATTTAGTCGGACGACAACCTTATAAACATTAACACCCTCATCGTTTTTGAATTTCTCTCCCACCCTATCTTCTTGAGAATCGGCTTATCTTCATTAATGACCATGACATCACTGGCAAGAGACGAGGAGAGAATCGGTAGTTCGGCACTAATGGAAGCGTCCTCCCGTTACGCAATGTTGGAGTTGGATAGACTAGTATCTCGCTCTGACCTCTCGATACCGAACAAGTTTAGTAACTTGTGCTTCCGAGTCTTCCTATCATTTGCACCTAATTGTTGTTTTTGTTGACAATTTTCCTCATTGAACTTGTCGAGCCTCTTGTGATCGCTTTTAGGGATTTGCGATGTTGAAGTTGGATAGGCCCAGTATCTCGCTCGCGACCTGCCGATACTCAAACAAGTTTAGTAACTTGTGCTTCAGTAACCTTCCTATGGCATTGTACCCTGGTATTGTTTTTGTTGACAATTTTCCTCATTCAAACTTGTCGAGCCTCTTCCCGTGATCGCTTTTAGGTTGCGGGTGATCGCAATAATGTGGCTCAAGATTTTTCCATACTAGGCTTGAGTGGTTTCCCCTCCCTTGTGTATAACAATTGGGGGAATAATCATATTGTGGTTGCCATAGCCGTGAAACGAACTCCTTTCTTGTGCTTGTGGAGAATACTCCTTGAAAATATGTTCTAGACGGACAATCATTAGTGGCATGAGAGTATAATCCACTTGGCAGTGAACTATGCATCTTTTATTATATTGGCACTAGGCAAATCACTTTTCGCATTGAACATAGCAATTAATTATTTTACTTGCAGGCCAACTTTTTATTAGAAATTGATTCATGCATGAACTTTAATTTTTTAAACAATTAAAGAAAGAAAAGAAAAAGAAAATAATACAAGAAAAATTATTTGCACTAAAAAGAACTAATGAAAGAAAACTATTTACAATAAATTAACAAAATTAACTTGTTCGGCTCTGAAGTCCACAAGTAGCAGGCGCAAAAAACTTGATGGAGGAAATCTCCCTCTTATTAAAATTACCTAGCATAGTATATTAGTTTATCAATGTAGTAATATGCTAACTTGCGGGGTCGAATTCTGAGAGACTAAAGTGCACGACAAGTATATTTTATTAATATATCAAAGAAACAAAAAGAAAAGGTTTGATTGTTTGAATTATTATTATTATAAGAAAGCAAAATAAAGCAGTTAAAGATAACGAAGCTTGATCGATTCTATTCATGGATTGGGGATTATAACAATTGTCTCTTTATGCTTTTTAAATCATGTAAAAAGAATTTAATTAATCTCATTCTTGGATTCGTTTACAAGAATCTATAGTTAAGATGTTAATATCATTCGTGAAATTAAACCCAAAAAACATTAAAACCATTTTTAATATCTACAGCTTGTTTATACGTTCAGTGAAGTAAATCCGAGTGTTCTAAAGACTCGTCTAAGTGCAGGCGCCCCAGACGCTGAGCATCAAGCCACTCTCCGTGCCTAGTTCTAAGCACCGCCTAGGTCTCGACTAATCCCGACTAGTCCCGCTTTGAGCGCTAGGCCGAGATCCGCCGCTGCTTGCATCCCGCTAGCGCTTTTAGAACCTTGAGTAAATCTAAACATTCAATGTTAACCAAAAAAAGAAGATATTGAGAGAGAAGCAACCGGTTTTTATGAGCACCCGACTCACGGCCCAGTGAGCTCTTTCTTGATGGGGATGATGAGCTCCTCAATGTTATTCCTTCTATTATTAAAACCGAAAATCGAGATGTTATGTTTGTTCAGCTCTTGAGGAAGTATATGAGACAGGTTCGTAGTTTGAATGGCGAGAGTCTTTGCGGAGTCTGATGGTTTCAATGGTTTCTTTTATTCTCAATCTTTGGGATATTATAAAGAGATGATCTTCCGCGAGCCATAATTTGAAATGCCTAGAAGGCCGGGCAAAATCAGTACGGCGGTGCTACTATTCCCAAAAATTAATGCTCCTTCTTCTTTCTACGATTTTCGGCCTATTAGAGCTTGTGCAATTTTTCAAATAAGAATATTTCCAAGATTTTAACTTGTAGATTGGGTAAAATTCTCCTAGAATTATTTAGTCAATCGAGGTGGTTTTGTGAAGGTCGATTGATTCATGAAAATATTCTTCTTGCCCCAAGAATTGATGCACTCTATTAGAAAGAAGGTTAGAAGGTTCTAATATTGCTATAAAGCTTGACATGGCAAAGAAAGTGTATGATAGGCTGTCTTGGATTGCTATCATCAAAATCTTGAAGAAGTTTGGCTTCTCGATTGAGTGGGGTGACATTATTTATCGCTGCATTTCTAATTGCTTTGGTTCTCGGTTCTTGTGAATGGGAGGTTAGTGGTTTTTTCATTCCACTAGAGGTCTTCGCCAAGGTGATCATCTTTCTCCCGATCTATTCATTATTGCGGTGAGCTTCTTAGTAGGGGCCTAAATTATATGCACTCTACATACAATTGGCTTCGGTATAAATCTCACCCTCATGTTCCTATTGTTTCTCACCTCTCTTACGCGGATGATATTATTATTTTTACGCAATGGGTCCAAAAAGATCGCTTGATATGCATATGAGATGTTTGGAAGGGTATCAAAAGTTTACGGGCCAACTTGTGAGTGTTAATAAATCTTGCTTTGTCACGGGTAAACCTGCTGCTCCTAGAGATGATGTGGTTGCTCTCTCTACGGGTTTCACGAAAAAAGAGTTCTTAGATGAGAATTATTTGGGGTACATCCACTTTGTATGTGGGTCGGAAGGCAAATAGCCTCTTTTCCACTTTGTTCTAAGGAAGATGGAAGGATAAGCTCGAGAACTTGGCAAGGAAAAATTTTTGTCTTGTGAACTTTGAGGCCAAGGTAACGCTAATTAATTCTTGTCTCCAATCCATTCCTGCTTTATTTTATCTCTATTTTAGATCCTCCCAAGGGAATAATTACAGCTATGCAACGTATTATTATTCCTTGAATTTCTTTTAGGAGTGGCTTGGAGGGTCAAAAAAATGTCATTGGATAGGTTGGAAAACCATGAGCTATCCAAAAAATGAAGAATTGGGATAGGGTTCCGAAAATTTGAAGATATAGCCTACTTCCTTTGCTGATGAAGATTATGGTGGAGGCTTTCAGAGGTTCGACTCTCTTTGGTCTTAGCTTTTACGCTGAGGAAATATTGCTTTCAAACTTCATCCGATGGATGCATAGTGATTACCTCGCTTTGCTTCCCATATTTGGCGGCGGATGGCTTAGAGTAAAAGACATGATGGAAGTTCGTATAGGTTGAGCGTGTGGGCCAAGGTTTCATCCTCGATATTCATGAATCTTGGACTGGAAGATCAGATTTCTCTCCCTTTTTGATCATCTGACAAGTCTTCACTCTTTTTTGAAGACTTTCTCTTCCTCGAAACTTTGGATTACATCAGTGAGAGGTTATGAAGCAGTCCGACGTGCAGCCCAACTTTAGCATCTCTTGACTTGGAAGGAGTGTAGGCGGCCCCGGAAACCTATTAGCTTTGTTTTCCTCGGCTATTTGGCACAAGCATTATCCCCCTAAAATCTCTATATTTGTTTGAAAGCGTCTTACGCATAATGGTATCCGGCCGATGTGGGTTTACATTCAAGAAATTCAACTTGCTTCTCGGTGTATGTCTTTGTAAGAATCATCAAATTGAGTCCTAATAACCATTTATTTGGAGCAGTATTGTTTAGCGTCTCAAACTTGGGAGTTTTTGCTAGAATCACGGGAGTTCGATTTTTATAATGGTAGCTTAAACCAAAATTCTACTCATATCTTGGTGGTTTTGAACCTCCAAAAAAATTTCCATTGCTTAATTAAATGGATGAGCCCAGTGTTCTTCCCTTGCATTATTTTTATGGCAGATTTGGCTTTATCGAAACAAATGCATTTTGAAGATAAAGTTCCTTCTCATAATGGGCTGGTTAGTGCTTTGTTATTCTTTCGAGTTATCCTCCATTCTTTGAAGCCTTTGATATTCGGTTTGGAAGTTCCTCTTAAAGGAGCATCATATTCGCGAGCTTTTTAAAATCAAGAAATTATATTCCTAGGATCGGTGGGCCACATGGTTGTCATGGTCTTTCCCCTCTTCGAGGCTCTTATAAGCTTAATACGGATGGTGTGCTCCAGTATAGGGGTTAACCCGGGGTGTGGCTTACAGGTGGTATTTTCTAGAAATTGCAATGGGGAGGCGATCTTTGCTTACGGCCCGGATTTTACGGGGTGAAGTCTAACATGTGAATTGACGAAGCTATGGGTTTGTGTTGAATGGTTTTGGAAGTTGCTATTGATTTTGCTATTACAAATTTATGGATTGAGGTTGATTCGGAAGTCCTTATGAGAGATCATTAGAAAATTTATCAGTATCTGTGGCGAATTCATTACATTATCGATAAGAATTCATTATTTGATTTTTGGAATTTTTAGAAGTCACGCATTACTCATATTCTCGAAGGGAAGGTAATAGAGTTGCGAGATGGTATTGCAAATGCGGGCGGTGATTCCAAATACGATATCAATATTTTGCCTTTCTTTGATCTCCCCCAGAGGCTGTCGAATCGGCGCTTTGTTCTTTGGATAAAAAGCTGAGATACTCAGATCTCTCAGAGATTTAGTTTTCCGTATTGTTGAGATTGAAGTTTGGGGGTGTGTGGCGGTGTTTGGTCCCGTGATGTTCTTGGTGTTTTGTTCTTTGCTTCCTTAGCTTGGGCTGCGCCTTGGCTTGTAGCGGTCGCCTGAAGGCTCGGTTTGGCTTGTGCGGCGCTTGAGTTTCTTGGCCAATTTTCCTTGTGTGGCTGTCTTCTCACGAAGCCAATCTTCCACGCACTGGTGGGCGCAGTTAGCCTTACTTTTTTGCTTTGATTCTAGAGCCTTGGTTTTGTTTAGTTTGTTTGAGGAGTTTCATTTTTTATTGATGTTTCTTTTATTTTTAGATCCGCTTCCGCTTTATTGTAGAGAGGGATCTTACGAGTGTGTAAGAACTCCCCATTTTTTCTCGGTGGTTGAGGTTGTCATGTCCCCACCACCATGTTTGTTATTTTTATTTTCGATTATTAATAAAATCTGAGGAGTCTAGTCTCCTTTTTCGCCAAAAAATAAAAAAATAAATAAACATTCAAAGAGAATCAATTAACAAGCATAAGAACCTAGATTCAATTTGATTTTACGTGAAGTACTCGATTAAATCTAATCTTTTAAACAATAGTCAATGTATCGAAATCATCCATTTGAGTGAAAGCGATTTATACCCACGAAATAGATTCAAAGATCAAAAGTATCTTAACATACAATCGCAAAGCACTAAGAATGATCTTGAAGAATGTTGAGAGAACAAGAATGAGAAAGATATAGGAAGAATTAAAAGCCTATCGCATAAAGATCCAATTGTTACTTACTTCCAATCCACGAAGCGAATAACTTATCCTCGAAAGGCCATTAAAAATAAATAAAATAAAATCTTGAATCACTTCAAAATAAATAAAAAACCCTAATCTAATATTTACAAGAGAAGAAGAGAGATTAAGAGATAAAAGAAATGAAGATGAGATACAAAAACTACTCTAGGGGTCCTTTATATAGTAGGAGGGAGACAGGAAATCCTAATTTACATCCAAAATAGGATTCAATTCCTAGTTAAATTTTGGATTATGTCAAAAATCCGTCACAAAATTTTGTTGGGAACTCCTTTTAATTACGTGACAGACCAAATCCGTCACTAATTTCCAGTTAGAAACCTTTATGGCCCGTCGCCACAGTGTCATCGCCTCGATCTTTGGAAAAATGAGCGCGTGGCAGATCACTTATTTTGGCACGGTCGCTCGTCAGCATGGCTTGTATATGCGGCCACTCCTCGGAACGCGACCAGCCATTTTCTCGGCAGTGCTGTTGTTCTTGGCCACTTGTTTTCTTTGGCTTGGCTCTTATAACTCTTTGCCGAAGCCTTGCCTTCCTTGGCCCGGCAATTGCCAGGGCCCCCAAGCACTTAACTTCGGTTGCGAGTCCATCCTTTTCCAATAAATTGCAATTTAGCCCTATACTTCATAAAAAACAGAGTTTACTCCCTAATTTTCCATAATTAGCAATTTGGTCCACTGAACTTCCCAAACTACTTATTTCCTACTCAGTTTTACGGCCTAATTGCACTTGAACCCATGTACTGGCTTCAAAACTCTAACAAAACACATTGTTAAATTCCAAAGGTTTTGAGCACCAAAATAAAAGCTAGGAAAACATATCTTTTTGGATGGGTTAAACCACATCCCGTCACCATACAAATCGAGGCTCGAGGTTTATTTGGTCAGAATTTATTTATCAGAAGAGGTTGTTGGCAAGAATTTTTTAATACCAAAATAATGATGTCTTTGGGCCACGGACAAATACATGACTGCACACCCCGGGCCGATCTCTCTTCTCCTTTCTCGAAACCATGCGTCAAATCAAACAAGATTGTTGATGGAATGCGAGAGAAATTTGGATGAAGAAATTCCCAAATCCAAAATCATTACAAGAAAGACAATGAATACTATTGAGAATAAATTTGATGATGAACTTTATCATCGGTTAAGGAAAAGGATACCATTGAAGAGTATGTCTTGCCTCGAAAGAGCTCAAGAATGTTGAGAAAGGGTTTGTGAATGAAGAAAGAAGAAAGAAGAAGAAGAAAGAAGAAGAAGAAAGAAGAAGAAGAAAGAAGAAGAAAGAAGAAGAGGATGAGAAAGGAGAGTTGATCCAAGAGAGTTGGCGAAGAAAGCTAAAGGTACGGAGAGATTGTTATAGAGAAGCCCAAGAAAAGGGCCAAGTTTGTTTGATTAACCTAGAAAGCACAGGTGGAATTTTTTTTACGAGAACATGCATTGTCCAAGTCACAACGAAAATCATCCTCCGACTTGACCGCGCACCTCTCCAGCTAAAAATTTCCGAAGCCTATTCCTCCCGGAAATCCATCGAAGTCAACAATCATTCATCCCCGAGCCTGCAAACCTCTACTCAATCCTAGCTTCGGCTTTCCAAATCGAAGCCAAAATCCCCCATTTCTCAAAAACAAACTCTTGTTGTTGATGAACAAGAGAGATTGATCTACGCGCAATCTCTTTGGTGCTCCGGCTAAGGGAGAGAAAATAAAAGCAAGCTCTTGAACGAAGCCTACTGATGAAGAAAGCGGGTTATTGATGTTAGAAAGGGCATTTGTGGATCTTGAACATAGTTAGAGTGTGGCAGTAGTGGCCAGGCGTAGCCAGAGCTTTGAAGTTTCGAGCTCGAATAAAAATATCGAGCTCGAGGCTTTCTCGAGCTCGAGCTCGAGCCCGGAATGCATGTTTGAGCTCGGCTCGAATCAAGTTTCGAGCTTTTCGCCCGAAGCTGGCTCGTGAGCTTTTCGCAAAAACTGCTCGAACTCGAGTTTTAACGGCCCAGAGCTCGAGCTTCGACTTATTTTTGAAAAAAATCTGAAATCAAACGAGCTTTTAACGAGCGAGCTCGAGCTTCGACTTATTTTTGAAAAAATGCGAAATCAAACCGATTTTAACAGTGAGGCTCGAGCTGACTTATTTTTGAAAAAATCTGAAATCAAATGAGCTTTTTAACGAGCCAGAGGCTCGTGCTTCGACTTATATATATATATATATACTAAAATTTATTCGAGCTTTTAACAAGGCGAGCCGAGTGTAGCTCAAAGCGAGTCGATCTCGAACGAGGCTCGTCGAACATACGAGCCGAACACGAGCGCGGCTCAAAAAATGACGACTTGAAAATCGGTTCGAGCTCGAGCTCGGAGTTCACCTCGAGCCCGCTCCCGAACTCGAGCTTTTTCGAGCCGAGCAGCGAGCTCGGCCGGCTCGGTTCGTGTAACGATCTAAACATAGTGATAGTGATGAAGAGTTATCTGAAAACATGGTTGATTCAATTCCATAGTCACCTCCAGTGAGCCATTGAAAGGAAGTATAAAGTGGTCGTTCTGATGAAGATGTCGAGTGCGTGGCTAAATGAACCATTTGAAAATGAGCCTAGAAATGAGGCTATACATGAAGAAGTTGAAGTTGATAATGAGTTGATTGTAAATGTTGAGAAAGATGGAAAATGAATGTTGGTGACGAGGAACAGCAGAAAACCTTGATCTTGATGATGATGTTGAGATTGCAAGAGTGGCTCCAACCGTGCGGTTGGCCGCCTTGAGCAAATGTGAGTGCTCCTCGACTCCTCAAATCCAACTCTCTCACTAAAGCCCGAAACACTTCCCCCAAGCCGAATCAATCCACAACAGCTTAACGAAATCCTCGCCTCCATTGAAACACTTCACTTCCATCCGGCTTGATATACGAGTCGGATTGCCCGACTTGTGGCTAATCGAGTGCACTATTTGCGCCTCACACAGCCACTGAACCCCAGTGAACTCTCTTCCCTCCAAAATGATTGATATCGCATAAAGGGAGCGTATTACGATAACAAAGGCTGTGAAAGATATTCGCTTTGGATAAATCGGTACAAGTTCTACTTTGGCTACTACACCATCCACACCCATTTGCCCCTCCTCCTACAACTCTGATAAATTTATTTCCCAATAGTTTCTCAAAGAGGCAATGAAGTTGATGACTCAAACTCTCTAGCACACCTTATCCATTGAGATGAAGAATGCGAGTTGATGAGATGTCTAGAACCGTGGGCTTAGACGAAAGGCTGAGGTGGTAGAGAAGATTAAGAAAATTGAAAGAGTTATAGACATGTCTATCGAAAGGGGCCTTGAAGGCATTGGGAGAGATTTAGAAGTGTTAGGAGAGAGAAGATAAACATCGTACCTTAAGAATAGACTATCGAAAGCAACATGGGTTGAAGAGTTCACCAACTTATCAGCTGATGCCTTTCAGAGCATTGAAAATAGGTTGGATGCAGTTGAAACATCAGTTAATGGTGAAGCTACAGACCTGAGAAGAGTACTTCAAGTAGTTGGTGCTGAGGCTTTTGCTTTTCACATGCCAGAAGTTCTCCCTCCGGCCGCTTGATCCTCAAGCGAGCCACATGGTCAATAACTACATCAACATCGAGAGATCGTGGCAGGTTTTGATTTGCCTCCTCTCCTCCTCCCGGCATTGAATATTTATGAAGGTTGAAGTTTGTTGATTGAAAGAATAAAGATTGATGTTTGAAGACTAAAGCTTGAAGATCCTTGGAAGCTTTTATTTTTGGTGCCTTCCCTTGTTATGTTTCTTTTTGGTTGAAATTTTTGTCATTCTACTATGTAAGATTACAACTACTCATCTATTTATCAAAGTATGAATGAATTGAATGCATCGTTATGGTTTTGAAAACTTTATTTACTAAAGCTGCTTGTTTGTAGAATAATCATTGGATTATTTCTTAACTAATGGATACAGCTTAAAATGCATATCACTTAATTATGCATTTTTTTAACAAAAAGGAGACGGTACTCCACTAGATTTTATTAATTAAAATTAAAAATTACAAAACAAGGTGGGGGCATGACAACCTCGGCCACACTGGAAGAAACAACGGGGGAGTCCTTACACAAGCCGTAAGGTACTCTGCAAAAGGAAGGGGAACTACCTAACAACGAAAGCGGGAAAAAAACAATAGAGAACATCATAAATAAAACTAACATCTAACATAGGGGATAGCAGACTATCTAAAATATAAGCTCCTTTGCGGCGGTGAGGTAGATCATTAAAGAAAAATATTACGAATTAGTTCTTGAAGCGCATGACAACATTAGCCAAACCATCTATGCAACACGATTGCCTTCACGCGAGGATATGAGTCACTCCTAACACGATAAGCGAGATAAGCCTTTTTATATTAAGAACCTCGTACCAAATACTCCAAAGGAATATGAAAGTCACGGATTAGCACATTTAAAAAGAATTTGAATCAATTTCAAGCCAAAGGAAGAAATACCAAGTTGATACGCGTAAGTGAGGCCGTCGGAGCTGCCTTAGCTTGGCAACCATGTTAGTACTATGACCATAAAACTTGGAAAAAGCAAATAATAAATGCCCATTTTTTTCTGAAAATACCACCTCGGAACTAATACACGGATTTCCTTTAAGCGGCGCCATCGGTGTTAAGCTTGAGTAATTCGAGGTAGGAGAGTTCAATAAACAAACTTGAAAACCCTAGGTTTAGGAACGACCTTAGGAAGGTGAAAGCGGTGAAAAATCTGATTATCCAAGTCAGGAAGGGAAAGAGAGGCTATGAGCCTTAATGATAAAACCAATCTGCACAAAAATCTCCCGGATAATCCTAGAGGAAGACATATGAAGATCCTCAAACCTAGCTTTGTTTCGACCCTTCCATAACTCCCAAAATATGAAACATGGAAGAATGCGAGAAAGCCAAGAAATTCCCTTATTCCTCCCAAGGGTAGTATTAAACCACCAGCTATCAAGGATAGTTTTAACGTTAATGTAAGAGATATGAATACCAAAAGCCTAGAGAACCCAATCCCGAGTCTCAAAAGCCACTTGGCTTTGAACAAAAGATGATTAGAATCCTCTAAAGAATCTTTGCGAAGCAGCAAACACAAAACGACACAAGAGATATGCCCCTAGATTGGATCCCAACGTCGGTGGGGAGGCCATTATGTAACAATCTCCAAAGGAAGATGGAAATTTTAAGCGGAATGTACTTGTTCCAGCAATACTCAAAAAACAAATTCCGAGCATTATGCACTCTACACACTTGCCAAGCCGAAGAGAGAGAGAGAGAGAATTGACCTTTAAGCGAGAGAATCGATAGATACGGTCGGGCATATCGGGAGATCGAAATATTCGACGTTGAATAGAATTAAGAACATCGGGGCCAAACGTATCACAAATATAATCAATTCTCGTCGACCCTCGAAATAAGGAAGAGACTTCAATATGATTTCCGGGAAGATTCGGCGGAGGACCTTCCAACCACTTTTCATGAATAGACACTACCCAGACCAATCAGCCAAGCATTCCTATACTTCATGTTAACATATTTGAATGCGCTAAAGGTTTGTTTCTTACTTCTACTATATAAATTCTTTTCTCTCTATAGGAAGTCGAAACCTATAACATAGGCTTAGTGTGTGCGTTGACTTGTAACTTGTGAGTTATCATACTTAAACTTTTGGACATTTTTTATCAAGTACAATGAATTAGCCTTTGTTATAGTAGGTAATGGTCTCTCAATCGAACGGGAGGAGATTGCTGGGAATGCTTATTATAAACCCCTCCTATTACTTGATTTGATTGATACCGTCACCTATTTTATTTTACATGGACTCTAGGATCTTATGTATGATGTTTTACACTTCAAATTTTTAGTTAAGTCCATTTTTGTAGAGTTACTTAGGTTTTAGAAGGATAGAAACTTTAAAGTGTTTTGGCTCAAGAAGGGTGAAGAGGCCCGACCTTGCGGTCGACCATGCGGGTGACCCGCATGGGCCAGGCAAGACCTTAAAGTGATTCGCTCCATGCGGTCAACCGCAATTCATATGGTTGAACGCGCCCTACTCTTGTCCTTAGCCAAATTGAAGATTTTGATGATTGAAGATCGGATCTTGGTATAATTGACTCGACAACAACTTCGAGTTAACTCGATAGATTATACCGTTGCGAGTTCGCTCGAGAGAATTTCAAATAAAGTGACGAGATGTTGTCATTCGTATAAAGAGCGTACCACCTTTCCACTAACCTATGCAACAAAGAAGACAAAAGGAAATGTGCTACAATCGGACATCCAACAACACATTGTCCTTATTGTTTATCCAATAAGGATTTCCAATGACTACTTGATCACCTAAGGCTATAAATAGGCCTTGTGTTCAAGCCGTAAAGGATTGCTAGAGATATTGTTGTTGAAATCCTCAAGAAGTTTTAAAGCTTATACTAAGATTTTGAGAATCCTTTGAATCTTCAAATGCTTCATCTTGAAGCCTTCAATAAATATTCCTTACCGAAATCTCTCGAAGCCTTGTAACCCTATGACAAGATTCATCAAGCTATAATACTTCTATTATAAAGAGCTCTTGAATCTTGAACAACACACACAGCATTGGAAATCAATCTTATTGATTGTATTACTTAGCATACACTTGGTTATTGTCTACGGGACATAGATCATTTACAATTGAACCTCTCCAAATACCTTGTTCGACACTTTGCACTTTACTTTATTTGTTCATAAGTTTGCTTATTGTTCTTTGTGTTTAATCTTCTGAGATATCCAACCTCATTGTGAATTGTATTTATAGTAGAAATGCGCCTTTGCATATTTTTCAACCTTGCGGTTGACCACACAATCTCATTTGCGGTCTATCGCATTCATTTTCATTACTACACTTTTATACTTAGAAAGCGTCCACTATGCATATTACTATCTGATTGTTTATTTTTACTTGACCACTTTTTTTTTTTTTTTTTTTGGCGAAAAGAGGACGGTACCTCCCTAGATTTTATTAATTAAATAAAAATAGTACAAGCAAGGTGGGGGACATGACAACCTCAAACCACCGGAAAAGAAAGCTATGGGAGTCCTTACACAAGTTGTAAGGTCCTGCAAATAAAGGAGGATCTACAATACAAACAAAGAAGCTTATACAAAAATCTAGCCATAGAAACCGTAGCACATCGGCTCAGAATAGAGGGTATCACAGGCTTTGTCAGGGCATGGGCTCACGACAACTCGAAGGAAGATCGAGTACCATTATACCATGAGAAATTAGCTTTGCAATCAGTACGACATTTGCCAAACCATCCATTACTCTGTTCCCTTGTCTCAACGTATGAGTAACATGAACATGAATAGTACTCATAATGTGATGAATATGCTTTGAATGAGGTAATGAATGTTCCAAGGAATATGATAGACTTTGGTAATAATCTTTACTAAAACCTCCGAATCAACCTCTAACCAAACATTAGCGATACCAAACTCCAAGGCATATAGAAGACCATCAAGGGCGGCCAGAGCTTCCGACCACATATTGGACTTTATACCATAGAACTTTCCATAGCAAAGATGCAATCTCCATGAGTTAGAAAAATGCCACCACCAGAAGCAATACCGGGGTTTCCTCTAGAAACACCATCGAGTTTAATTTATACACACCATGGGCTGGTTTGATCCAAGAGACAATGCGAATGGGTATGGGACGAGGGGGCTGCTCTTTATCATGAAAGAATTTCTAATATGCACATCTACCATAGTATCCTCAAAATTACGATTAAAAAGCTCTACCAATGTCAACCACTTGATTTCTAATAGAAGAGATAAGGAGAGAGGAAGAAGGTTTAGTATCTTCAAAGAACCATTTGTTCCTTTGACACCAAATATGCCAACGAGATGATGCCGGAAGAATATGAAAGAGCCACTTAATAATAGGGAAGACTTCTTAGGAATTTCGGACCACCGGGAGCAAAGAAGAGCTGTCTAAAAGATCCCATGCGCAGCACACCACCAATTAAATGACCAAAGTGACGCCACGTGGCAACTTGAGCCAAATTTCCGTGCACAAAGAGATGATCAATAGATTCATTTTGAGGAGAGTCACAGGGAACACCTTGAAACCACCTGAATACCCCTTCTTTTAAGGCAATCATCCGTGGGCAAGCCACGATGTAAAAGCCCTCAAAGAATAATAGACATTTTAGATGAGTACATGCTTATGCCAAATATTCTTAAAAACCAAATCGAGAAGCATACACATGACGGCACTCTCGCCAGAAGCTGAATTAGTAGAGAATTTACGGAGGGAGAAGGCTTCCAAATAATAACATCTTCATCTTCGCTTAAGGACAATTTTATAACAAATAATCATAGAGGAAGCGAGATTATTTCCAAAAAGGTCTCGAATAAGATCGAGTCGAGGGGAACCATTCTAAGCAAGTGAAAATCTCGGTATGCTCGTGTGGGAGAATAGGCGGAACACCATCCGGCCACTTCTCATGAATTGAAAGATTGCCCCTACCTACTCTCCAACCAATACGATCTTCCATGAAGTCTTTAACACCAATCATCCTTTTCCACACATGGGAGGCAAAACTAGTAAACCTTTGCATCCATAGGGTGAGTTTCAAACATTATTTATGAAGCATGAAAGAAGCCCATGCGAATACGATCCACGAAGCCTCCACCACAATTTCATAGCAAAAGCATTACTTATATCCTCAAATTTTCGAATACCAAGACCGCCTTAGCTTGTGTGCGACTAAGCCTATCCCGGCCAATCCGATAGCATTTGTGTTGCCCGTCCATTCCATTCCGAGAAGAAATTCATAATCATGCGTTGCATAGCGATAATTATTCCTTTAGGAGGCTCAAGAACAGTCATGTAATAAGAGGAATCGATTGGAGACAAGACTTAATGAGGGTTACCTTAGCACCATAAGATAGCAATTTTCCTTGCCAAGAAGCCATTCGATCCTCCATTTTCCGGATCAAAGGAGCAAATAAGGTTTGGGATTTCCTTCCCACATAAAGAGGACACCCCAAATACATAATAGGGAGATCCATCTTTTGAAAACACTGTAGCTTCAAAAATAGCAAAGTCACGCGCTTCCCTCTTGTTTCCTCGTCACACAAAAAACTTGGGGACTTTCCCACCGCCTAACCAATTGTCCCTGAAAAAGACTTGATATTTTTCTAGACAAAGCATGTGTTTTTGAAGAGAAGTTTTCTCTCCATTACGAAAATAAGAACATCATGCATAAGAAAGATGAGATACAACGGGAGTATGAGGAGACGCCTTTGTATCGAACACGAGGATGATTATCATGCAAATAATTCAGCCCTCTGCTAAGAACCTCCGCGCGATAATGAAAAGACTAGGAGATAAGGGATCTCCTTGTCTTAAGCCTCTAGTTGAATGAAAGAAACCACAACTCTCTCCATTAAGTAAGATGGAGAACCAACGATCCGAGATGCAGCGATATACCATATCTACCCATTCTATAGCAAAACCAAATTTCTTCAACACTTTTATAAGAGATCGAAGATATCTGTCATACGCCTTTGCCGTATCAAGTTTAATGGCAATATTGGAGCCTCGAACTTTCTTTTTAATAGAATGCATCATCTCTTGAGCCAAAAGAATGTTTTCATGGATCACCCTCCCTTTCACAAACCCACTTTGATTAGGAGAAATGATCACGAGGTAAAATCAGCCCCAAGCAAGTAAATAATTTGGTGATGATCTTGTTAGAGAAGTTGCATAAACTTATGGGCCTAAGATCCAGAAAGAGTTAGGAGACTCAATCTTGGGAATAGTAACAATTAGAGTACTTGTCCCCGAGAGATCTCGGCATCTCAAAACCCGAAAAGAATTCCTTTATAGCTCGATATGAGGTCATCTTTTATAACATCCCGACAAGTAGTATAGAACATACACATTATTTTTTACTTGACCACACTTTCGGCATAGTAAGCGAAGGTTGAATTTTTAAAGAGTTAGAAAATTATTATACATCTATTCCTCCCTCTAGTTGTTTTTCGTACCCTTATTGCACCTTTGGGACTGACACCCCTCACTTTGTACCCTTTAAGCAACTTGATTTTGCCCTTGATCACCAACTCGAATACACCATCATACATGTGTGAAGGTGGGGGAAATTATTGATGCAAAACTAGCGATGAAGACCCAGAATCGGCACCCTTCTTTAACTAATGTCGATTGAAGCGTTGGTCAATATAACTTATTAAGGTGTTGACCACAACATTGTTGTCACTCCCTTTATTTTATTCCTCCATTCTCTAGCGGGAGTTGGCATATGGTGAAGCAAACATGCCTTTAGTCCATTCGGAATCATCCCCAGGTAATTTGTCTTACCCTTGGCAATCACCTCGGAGTTGGGCCTTGAGTTTCTTTGTTTCTTCTTCGTGGGCCGCATTTTACGGTCCAAATGCGCTTACCACCAATTATCCTTGGTTTGGGCTTACCTACTAAGGGACTAGAGTTGTTCCTTCACGAGATAGCATCATGCGAAGCAATTACACTTTGGTGGGCTTACCATTCACAGATTGTTATTACCACTATTATCGAGGCAGGCCATTGGAGTTGAGGGGCTTTCTTCTATAACCTCTTCGTAGATCAACCTTCCCATATAATCTCGGTAACACCAAATCGGAGCAATTAGAACTAGTAGAAAAGAAACAGTCCCCATCGGTTTTGAGCAGCACGCGCATTGCGGGAGAGGCTTATCACACAAATTTGGCACACGACTCACTACATAAAGAAAGACACTTTTACATTATTACATATGCATCGTCGGAAGTACATAGTCCTTTAAAGGTTCTACTAGAGCTCTAGAGCAATGAAATCATCACGCTAGTATATAGAACATATCGCGGTCCAATATATTATTTGGATTCCCTTTGTTTCATTTTCGAACCTAAGCATGTAGGGATTTGATTAAATCAACATCACGAAGCACACACGTATGAACGAAAATATATCCATAATAATAACCCTGAGTTTCTTTTAAGTGAAACATCATGTGTGTTTGGTAACGTTGGCTCAAGGTAATTCCGTCACACCCAGGCCAATGAAGACACGAAGTGTATAACCTATTATATGAGTGTGTGGCTTGTGCAATGGTGAAGAGGCTAATAGGCTACCCAGCAGTGTGGGGTCTTTGGAGCACCTAGAGAGTGAGGGTCACCAGTGCCGATAGAGAATTTATCCTCTTATAATAATTTACCTAGAAAGTGCACTAGTGATCGTATTAGTAATATACATAAGCAAAGTTCGAATCCACAAAGACTTATGTGTAGAACAAGTTTATTTAAATAGTGCAAAAGTAACCAAGAAGGGATATTTGTTTGTTTGATTTTTTACTACTAAAGCAAGAATTAAATTAAACGAAAGAAAGAAATCAAATAGACGAGAGATTCATAGATTGGAATTCATAACTATCATCCCTCATGCTATTTTAAAAGGATAAAAGGGATCAATCGCATTAAAGGGTTCATTCACAAAATTAAGGGTTGTGAGGTTTGATGTGCGGATTGCAACACTAATATTTTCTTCTTGTTTATACTTTCTTCTTGGTCGATAAAAACAATCAAGAAATTGATTAAACGATAAGAACAATAGAACCTAAATCCTTTTATTTCCGCTAGGTGCTAAATTGAATCTATTAATCACAATAATGGTTGATGTATAAATTATCCACGCGAGTGCAACAATTTGTACCCGAGGAATTCCACGAGATCAAAATTATCATATCGTACAATTGAACCCCAGAAATAACATTAAAAATGTTGAGATGAACAAGTAGGAGATTGGATTGGAAGAAATAAATCTTAGCATAGCGATTCCATAGTTACTACCCAATCCACAAATCAAGAGATTTAGCTACTAAGAGTCATAAAAGAAGACAAAGAAATAAAATAAGAATATAAAACACGGATCTTGAATACTTGAAATATTTTTCTCTACTTGAAAAGAGTTACAAGACATAATCTAACCTAATATATGGCTAGATTTGTTCTATTTAATATATGGCTAGATTTGTTCTATTTATAATAGGAAGAGAAGGGAGGGTCGAAATTAGGAAAGAAGGCCCACAACCTAGTCGAAATAGGAAAATTGATTGTTGTTGAATGAGGTTCTATGCGGCCGTACGAGGGTGATGGTGTGTGACCGCACGGGTGCTAGAAAATAATCTCTTTGTCATGGCTTAGTTGTGCGGCCGCCCTTGTGTGCTTGTGTAGTAGCGTGCATTGCGGACTTGTACCTTTTCGGCAAACTTTCGGAGGTCATAACTTCTTTATACAAACTTCGATTTGCATGTGCCACATATTGTTGGAAAGATTTTGTGACTACTATCCAATGGTAAAGAAATTTCGGGGTAATCTTCTACTTTATCCTTCTTTAATTTCCATTCTTCTTCATTTACCGCTTCGCTATTCTGACAGTCGTTCCTTTGTTTAATATGCATTTTCAACCATAATCTATGACTTTTTCCTTGATTCCCTATGCTTTCGCATAAACGCACTACAAAAAAACCATCGAAAATACCCGAGGTTGAGCAATAAATATAAGTCTAAAAGATATATCCATATGAATGATGGGTAGAAATACATCAATCAAATACCTCCAGAACTTATCTTTTGCTCGTACTCGAGTAACACAAAAAACAAAAAAAATTATAAAACTACTATCTAAACTAAACTAAAACAAAATAAAATAGATTTTTGCGATGTTTAAATCATATAAAGGTTGTTGGCCATACAAGTCTTCGATCATTACAACACACATAATCTACAAGTATTATTA
>JAFEMH010003841.1:0-242459 GCA_022495995.1 Adenophora triphylla var. japonica
CATAAACTTATGCCAAAATCAACTCACCTTTGCATTTTTATTGGATATGATAATTCCGTAAAGGTTATCGTTGTTTAGATTTATCAAATGGAAAGAGTTTATATTTCTAGACATTTGGTATTTGATGAATTTAGTTTCCCTTGGAAAGACGAGTGGCACAAATAAATTGTTGAGCAGTTAGACGGAACTCAATTTGGTCCATATGTTCACTTGGATTCCAATGTTGCGGATTCTTCTTGATTCCGAAGCCTAGCTCCAACTGCACATACATCTGCAGCAGTTAGGCTTCTGCCCATTCTTTCTACTTCGGCCCTTGACACACGATTCCAATTCGGGCGCGTCTCCTTCTTTTGCGAGTGGTGAAATTACCCGAATCGCGCGGGGCTTTGTAACGTGGCGGTTGTCTTTCGCGGATGTTTGGGACCTCGCTTTTGGGAAAGAGAGGAGTAGCCACGCGGTTTGTATTTTGAGCACATACGTTGAAAATGGCTTTGAAAAATGTGTCGTTTATTATTTTGATCCCAAACTTTGGAAATGGCTTTTGAAAACGTGTCATTTTGTATTTTGAGCCCAAACTTTGGAAATGGCTTTTGAAAACGTGTCGTTTTGTATTTTTGAGACTAAACTTTGGAAATGGCTTTTAGTACCGGAGATTGTTAGGTTCGAAGGTCACGTTACGTTTCGGGAAGAGTATTTTGAGATCACCCGAAATGCCTCGTATGACGAGTCTTTCTACCTTTCTCGAAATTGTGTGTGTGTGTGTATTTGTATGAAAATGGGGGCTTGAATGACAAGCTTAATCTTGGTTTGAATGTCAAACGTTGATTTTATGATTCTTGGGAAAAAGTGAGAGTTTGAATGACAAACATCGGTTTTGGAGTTTTTTTTTAGGAAAAGAGGTGCTAGTGACGAGTTTGAATCTTTAGTTTAAGTGTCAAATGTTGACTTTTAAGAAAAGAGCGTTTGAATGTCAAACGTCGGGTTTTGAGGTTAAAGATGATCGTTTGGATGCCAAACGTCACTTTGCGCGTTTTGAAAGAGAGTTCGAATGACGAACTCCGGTTTTGAACCGGACATTACATTGTTAGCGATTTTATGAAAAAAGCATTAAATGGGATGCGATCAACGAATCGTTTTGCGACTCGGACTTTGATAAGTAAATACTATCACGAGCCAAACAACTCGGACTTGTAAATGACAGTATTTAGAATGCGGTATCAACGGAATCAAACGATCCGGACATTAAAAATGCGATCGACGAGCCAAACGGCTCGGACTTGTAAAGTTGCGCAATTTAAATGACAATATTGACGGATCAAATGATTCGGACTTTGTAAATGACTATCACAGAACCAAACGGTTTCGGTATGGTTGCGAATCGACGGATCAAAGCGATCGGACCGTAAATGACATAAAAGTAAAGAACGGGGCCGGAACGCCATTTTAACCAGGATTACTTCTCTTACGGGAGAGAAGATGATCTTGGGTAAAATGTATCGGACCCGTAGACGGCGTTACGTCTACATTTCAATGATTTCGGCCGAAGCGGTTGTAGCGATTGACACGTAAATCGAGACGAACGAATGTTTAGGGAGAGAGTGTTACCTATGGCTAGGGGTTGGCTCTTTTGGCTCGGTTGACGTATACGGGATACAGTTTAGTGTTTGGAAGGGTGTTTCGAGGTTGTTTGGTTTGTGTTTGGTTGAAAGATGAGGTTTTCACGCAAATCGAGACAAAATGGGGCTCAGGAGGGGGTAGGAATGCTTCATGCTGTGGGCTTTGGTGAAAATGTTTAATATTTTCCCCCTTTGAAATGTTTTGACAGCCCTTGTATTTATAGGGTAAAATTGTAAAACGAGTCGAGACGGACTTTTCCTCCAATTTGGGGAGGTTTTACGGTATTTTGGAAAATTGGGGGACTTGTTGGCAATTCAGATTTTACGTAAAGCGATCCGTCCAGGATTTGTCACTTCGCTTCAATCTCAGGGGCATTTTGGTCTTTTCACCTTAAAATCTGATTGATGTTGACTAGAGGGCCTTGGCATGTGTGCCACGTGCCCCTGTGACTCACCTAGGCTAGGGTTTTCATCCCGTTATTCCTGGTTTTGTCCTTTTTTTTAAATAACTGTCCGAAAAATGTCCGAAACGCCCTCGAAAAGTGCCGGAAAGTGCATTTTTCAGGAAAAGCTGTACTTTTATGTGTGATAACGTGTGTTGAGTACGCTTTGATGTTGGGATGCAGGGCGATCCTGGGACGTCTAGTTGGCTTGAGAACGGGGAGTTTAACGGGTTCGGTTAACATGGAGCGGGCCGGTTAACGGATTCGGTTAACTAGCAGATTTTGACAATCCGGATTTGGGTACTTACGGTAGCCCCTCGGCGACGTCACTTTCGAAGGAAGTGGGGTCGTCAAAAAGATAAGGATCAAATCGGGGGATGCCTTACTTGAAGAGACACGAGAGGTCGGTGGCTGGACCCTTAGCGGAAGGATTCCTACGTATCCCGGCGGGAATCAAGCCGTCGTAGTTCGTAGGTGCAAGGGCCGCGTGAGGGGACCTTGACCTAAGAGAGATTGTTGTGAGGCATCTGAACCTATGTGAGACTGTTGTGAGGTGTCTTAAACCTAAATGGAGACTATTGTGAGGCGTCTGAACCTAAGCGAGACTGTTGTGAGGCGTTTGAACCTAAATGGAGACTATTGTGAGGCGTCTGAACCTAAATGGAGACTATTGTGAGGCGTTCGAACCTAAATGGAGACTATTGTGAGGCGTTCGAACCTAAATGGAGGCTTGTTGTGAGGCGTCTAAACCTAAGTGAGAGGCTGTTGTGAGGCGTTTGAACCTAAGTGAGACTATTGTGAGGCGTCGAACCTAAAAAGACTATTGTGAGGCGTCTGAACCTAAATGGAGACTATTGTGAGGCGTTCGAACCTAAATGGAGACTATTGTGAGGCGTTCGAACCTAAATGGAGACTATTGTGAGGCATCTGAACCTAAGTGAGACCATTATGAGGCGTCCGAACCTAAATGGAGACTATTGTGAGGCGTCCGAACCTAAGTGAAGACTATTGTGAAGCGTACGAACCTAAGTGAGGCTATTGTGAGGCATACGAACCTAAGTGAAGCATTACGGGTTTGACGGAAAGGCTTTCTTGAAAGGTCATTGTGCGGAGCTTACGAGTTGATTGGCCGCTCGTGTCTTGTCTGCTTTGAGGATATGGTGTTCGGGCTTACGATGATGGCCAGAAGAGGTATTGTTGTGCGGGCTTACCTTGATGGCATGAAATTGGATGGTCGGAGCTTACGATTGACGGTCGGAGAGGTGAGCGTTCACTTATTGGAGTGAAAAAATATTCGGGCTTACTAGGGCGGCCGAAGAGGGATTGTTGTGCGGGCTTACCTTGAAGGCTGCTGAGATAGGATGGTTAGGCTTACGATTGACGGTCGGTGAGGTAAGTGTTCACTTGCTGGAGTGAAAAGGTATTCAGGCTTACTAGGGCGGCCGAAGAGGGTTTTAACGTCCAAAGACAGAATGTTAGTGAGAATTCGGGAAATTTAACTTGTCTAGAGACGGAATTGTGATTAAACATCCGAAGACGGCTTGAGATTTAACGTCAGGCGAGGCGTTAGTGAGAACTAATGGGAAATTTAACGTCTGGAGACGGAATTATGATTTAACGTCAGAAGACGGCTTGAGATTTAACGTGCGGAGATGAGGCGTTAGTGAGAACTAACGGGAAATTTAACGTGCGGAGACGGATTTGTGATTTAACGTTCGAAGAAGGCTTGAGATTTAACGTCGGAAAAGAGGCGTTAGTGAGAACTAACGGGAAATTTAACGTCTTGAGACGGAATTGTGATTTAACATCCGAAGACGGTTTGAGATTTAACGTCTGGAAACAAGACGTTAGTGAGAACTAACGGGAAATTTAACGCCCTGGAGACGGAATTGTGATTTAACATCCAAAGACGGCTTGAGATTTAACGTGCGGAGGCGAGGCGTTAGTGAGAACTAATGGGAATTTTAACGTCTGGAGATGGAATTGTGATTTATCGTCAGAAGACGGCTTGAGATTTAACGTGCGGAGGCGAGGCGTTAGTGAAAACTAACGGAAAATTTAACGTGCGGAGACGGGGTGTTAGAAATGTCTAGCAAGGGAATGTAACCTCGGGGAGGGGGTGTTAGAAAGGTCTAAGCTGGGAAATTTTACACTTTTGAGGGCGAAAGGAGTAAAATTGAAGTTATGGAAGGCGAGGGACCAAAGTGGCAAAGAAACTTTTAGGCTGTAAAGAGTCCGGCGGGATTCCATTTGGACAGATTCAAATCGGCACCGGGGCCAACGCAAAACCGGTACAAATTCTCCATTTTCGGGCGAGAGAGAGAGAGAAAAAAGAGAAAAATCTTCCCTTTTCACGAGTTTTGTTCGAATCTTCGTAGGATAATCATCATGGACGTCGGATTAGGACCACGGGCTCGTCACGGGAGGACCGATAAAGAGAGTGAGAGAGAGGTTGAGGAGGACGGTGCGGACCACCGCTCTTCCCATGGATCCAACCGGAGTTATATCCGGCTCGGGACACTCATAAATCCAAGGGAGGGATCGCGAGACGAGGTAAACATCCTCTAAATTCCGTTAATTTTCAGAATGTGCATTCTTGAATTTTAGGAATTTGATTAGGATTTAGTTAGGGCTTTTGGTGCCCGAATTGGGGCTTTTGACTTTGCGATGTGCCTTTGTCGAAATTGACTAGAGCTTAGTTCAATTGACATTATGGGTAGACAACATAAAAATTTTGGTTGCAAAATTCCATGTCCAGGAATGTTTTCCGAAATTAAAGTAAGTTTAATTTGGGACAGAGTAATTTTTTTGAAATGTTCGAAATGTTTGAAAGTTCCGACTTGATGGATTTTTCGACGTGTTTTCAAAGTTCAGAATTCGTCAGAAGTGTTTTGAAAGTTCCGGATTCGACGGAGTTTTCGAAGTGTTTTGAAAATTCCGTGTTAGACGGATTTTCGAAATGTTTTGAAAGTTCCGAATTCGACGGAGTTTACGAAGTGTTTTGAAAGTTCCGAATTCGACGGAGTTTTCGAAGTGTTTTGAAAGTTCGAATTCGACGGAGTTTTCGAAGTGTTTTGAAAGTTCCGATTTCGACGGAGTTTTCGAAATGTTTTGAAAGTTCCGAATTCGACGGAGTTTTCGAAGTGTTTTGAAAATTTCGAGCTCGACGAATTTTCAAAATGTTTTGAAAGTTCTGAATTCGACGGAGTTTTCGAATTGTTTTGAAAATTTCGAGTTCGACGGATTTTCGAGATGTTTTGAAAGTTCCGAATTCAACGGATTTTTCGAAATGTTTTGAAAGTTACCGATTCGACGGATTTTCGAAATGTTTTGAAAGTTCCGAATTCGACGGATTTTTCGAAGTGTTTTGAAAATTCCGAGTTCGACGGATTTTCGAAATGTTTTGAAAGTTCCGAATTCGACGGAGTTTTAGAAATGTTTTGAAAGTTCCGGATTCGACGGAGTTTTCGAAGTGTTTTGAAAGTTCGAATTCGACGGAGTTTTCGAAGTGTTTTGAAAGCTTGAACCGTGAATATTCGATTGGGATAGGAATATTTTTTGGAGAAAATAGCTATGTCTGTGTTTCATCATTTCGATATGCGCTTGTGCATTACGTAGATGTTGTTTTACGTAGTAACGTACTTTTGTCGTGTTCGCTGCGGGGGCGAGGGCCGGTCGATGTACGTAACTTGAAGAGCAGGGGAGCCTTTGAGGCGGTCCGTGTCTTTGTAGGAGATACTCCCGAGACGAGGCTCGGGATGGAGAAAGGAGTCTGGCGGTTCGTGGTTGACTTCGGCTTGGCGGGATTTATTAGTGCGGTAGCCGCGGTGGCTTCGTCGCGAGGGCGAGGTTTTGCATGTTGCTCACGGCGAGTATTGGTGGGATATGACCCACACGTTCCATTTCGAGTGGGGAGCGACCAGTGACTCCCACTGATTTTGCGGTGATTCTTGGGTTGCCATTACGGGCAATCTTGTTGTGTGGGTGGATGGCTACACCCGGGAGTAGTTGTCGGGGCTGCTTGGTTTTGACATTACCGATGCCGGTGGCTTGGGTATTTGGTATGGTCCGATGGAGGCTCATCGAGGAGGGCATTGAGGCGTATTTGGCGGGGTCCCCGAGGATGACGGCAATGAGCGCTGGCTCGAGGTTTTTATGGTTCGCTTTGTCGGCTACCTGTTTCCCAATGCTTGACACGTCATGTCATTTTCCTCTACTCGGCTCAGGCCCGATCTGGAGGCCGTGAGAGGGTTTGCATAGGGGAGGCTGAGTGCAGCCGAGCTCTACCATGCTTTGGATAGGTTCTCGCGGGGAGAGGAGAACACTTTAAGGCTACTTTCGGTTGCCTTGGATGTGAGTTCCTTCTTTTTCTCTTCCTTGTCTCATTTGTACTCGTATGTATACGCTTTGTAGGCGATATAACTTTCCATGTGTTTGACAAGTGTGGTTCTTGGAGGTGTTCCACCGTAGAGGTGGGAGACCGAGGAGAAGTATGCGCCCTTGTTCCCTGCCATGTTGATTTGGCGAAGGAGGCGAGGAAGCGGCAAAGTCGAGGAGAGCACTCGGGCGACTTATGAGGAGGTGTCTTTGGCCATGAGCCGAGACTTTTCTCCGCGGATCCATCGACTTGGTGGAGTCGGATTGATGCTTTTGTGGTGCATGCCGCTAGGGATGTTACACGTCGGCGGAAGCTCTTGGTGGGGCTTCATTGCGGCGCGATGTACTTGGGTGAGAGGGTGACTTGTCATCATGGTTCGGGGTCCATTCCTTTGGTTCCGATGGACCCGCCTCCTCATATGCGGCATCCTATCTTGTCTAGATGGAGGATTTGCGAGGTACGGGCGGGGTGTGTCCTATGCGAGTTTATCTCGGAGGATGATGATTATGAGGTTTTCTGAGGATGAGGCGAGGAGCTTGCAGTGTTGCACGAGAGAGGGCGAGGAGCCACTGCGTATCCCAGGACTACCCGCTCCCTCGCGCTCGGGCGTATGAGGGGCACGATGGTTCTCGCGGAGCGGCGACGGTCCCATTCCGGAGGAGGCGAGGCCTCGGTACGAGTGGATCCCGATGCTTCGGTGAGTGCTTTGTTTCGATTTTACGTACTTGATAGTAGCATTACGCAAATGTTGCATATGTCTTTGTCTGTTTGTCTTTTGACGGCTTTCTGATTTGCGGGTGTGCGGCCGTACCTACAACCGAGCCGTGAGACGTATGGATGGGATAGCCAACTACGCCGGGAGACTCGTGGAGTTCTGCGGTGTAGTTCCCGGAGGAGCGTGGCGTGCATGAGCCGATGCCGTCTAGGCCGTCTCTGGCGAGGCTCGTCTGCCTCGGCTAGCGGGGCGAGACTTTACGCGGGGTTCGGCCGGTTCTGCGGTGAGACGGCGGGGTTCGGAGCTCGTCACTCTTCGTATTCGGGACACGAGCGAGAGAGTCCTCGGGGACACATGCGCGGAGGCGGCATTTCTCGTATTCCCGCCTTGAGGAATTTGGAGATTACTGTCCTCTGTGGATCCAGGCTGCGGCGGGCGGTATTACGAGTGCTCGGATGACGAGCAGGACTCTGAGTAGTCCTTTTTTTAGACAATTATGTGTATTGCCCAAAAGATTTGATTTGTACTTGAAAGGGCCTTTGAGGCGAACCCTTGTATTTTGAATATTTATTTAGTGATTACCTTCCTTTATTTTTGGCAAATAAGCAAGTAGGTTGATCAAAAATAAATAATAATGAGACATGCATAAAAATTGAGTTAGTCAAAATTTATATCTATATGCACTTTTATTTAATTAATTGCTTTGTTGCACGAGCAGGCGGATGTGGTGTCGGCGGTGAATGATTAATCATACGGATGCATGGAATTTAGACAAGGCTTGAGCAGGAGGTGGTTTGGAAATGTTCTGAGTTTTGAGCGGTGTTTGCAGAGTTGACAAAGTCAACTTGAAAAACGATCTGGCGGGCCAGGATTCGATTCCGGTTTGTTTTAAATTGCGATCCAGTTTGCAATTTTGAAAACATTACGTTTGCTTCGATCAAAGCTGATTTTCCTTTGAATTCTTGGAGGTTTCCTTTGTTTTTCATGGCTCCATTTCCCGAGGTTATCATCTCGAGATGCAAGAACGATATTTGGATAGTTTCCGATCGTGGAGTACGGCACCACACGAGGCAAAGCAAGGGTTTTCGAGGGCTGTTATAGGATGAAAGCGGTTTGGGCTTTGAAGGAGCTCATGCCGGATTGGGATCTCTTGAGAGGCTGCGGCTCGCACGGGACGTAAGGAGGCACGTGTATAGCTTTTCGTACAACGAGATTACGCCCACATTTGAAGATTTAAGGCCATACTTGGAGGACTGAGGTGGAGCAACTTGTTCTTCCTTTGACGGGCGGCACGGCCCATCGTTGAGAAGTTAGTGTCTTTGCTTGGTGTCTCAGCTGAAGAAGCATACGGGATGCTAATACCGAACACGGATTATGTTGACATTTTGAAATTTGCCAGATAAATTTTTCGGTGTTGAGGAGCATTTTCGCGTGGGACGCTTTTGCTCTGTGCGCAATTGCCACTTTATTCACGTTCACGTCCACACAGGTGTGTGCCATCACGGTGTCTTGGACTGGTGAGCGGTGCCGAGAATGAGGGAGACATCGTGCCTTTGATCTGGCGAGATGTTCCTTGGCATAGGTCGGATGGCGACCGGCGGCCGATACATGTGGGGAGGGAGTCCCGCTATGCTTACTACGTGGTTGAGGAGCGATTGCGAGATGGTGCCAGGGTGCCGGTGTCATGTGATCCCTGGTCCTTTTCTCGATGTCCTTTGGTGATAGGGGGCGTCGAGGCTGGGAGCTTTGGATGGCCGAGACTCCGCACGCATCATTGCGATGGTGGGTTCCTCATTGGAAGTTACAAACTTGTCGGACCGCTCGGGAGGGTCTTCTTGTTGTCGAGTCCGAGGTGTCCCAGGCTTTCTATATTCCATCATTGGTCTTTGCGACAGGTTCGAGGCTGGAGCGAGTGCCGTTGACGGGTTTGGGTATCTTTGCTACCTTCGAGGTGGGATCTCTGCTGATGGAAGATCCTTCGACGCTATGGCTTCTCACGCGGCTGTGGCAACATACGTCCTTTCTTGCCAGGGTTCTCTTTCACTTAGGAGAGGGGCATTGTTACTACGCGGTATTTGAGCGGGTATGAGGAGTGTATGGGGGAGACACGAGATGGCCATTTTGTGGAGATGGAGGAGGCTGTTGGGCCTTGATTACCACTGACGGCTCGACTTTGAGGAGGGCGAAGCGGCGTCTAACCCTCGGGATTATCTTGGGGATGACATGGGCTGATTATGAGGCCAATGCTAGTCGGGCGGCCGATCGAGCATGGATATGATGACTCGAGAGAGAGCGGCTCGTGATAGAGCTAGGGAAAGGGCTGCGTTAGCGGATGCGGGTTTGACGGAGGCGTCGGGAAGGGTCCCTGAGCCGAGGTAGAAGGACTACGGGGATATTCCCTGTGAAGGTGAAGAATACCCGTCGTGGAAAAGGGAAGGGGAAGAAGGATGAAGGACCAAGTACGGGGACTAGGTTGACCTTCTTTGTCCGGAGTATCCACCATTGTCATTGCGAGACACATTAATTGATTAATGTTTTATTGTAGTTTTGCTAGCGTGTAGCGAGTCAAGAGTTGGCCGTGCTTGAACTCATCAAAGATTGTTTTAACCGGCATTAATATGTAGGTTAATTTAAAGAGTTTTTCGAAACACAAGCGATTGGTGCTTATTTGTTTTTTGTTTTTGAGACCGAACCAATGATGGTGCCTACGTTCCCCTTTTACAATTGGACTAAGGGGCTCGGAGTCACCGTAGTTCGACACTTTAGGTGAAATTTGAGAGAAAAGACAAAAGAAGTGCGACCACTGTTTTTACTGGATCATTATCGGGAATGTATCCGGTTGGGTATTACTCTTTTAGCACTTTAATTTTGCGAGGGTGGTGTATGGGGAAGGAGAGTTGACTCGTGCTCTTCCTCAAACGAAGTATCTACGAAGCTTGCTTCCGTTCACGGGGTTAACGAAAGGGTTCCCGTCCAAATCTGCTAACTTCATGGCTCCTCCGGAGAAGATTCTTTGTACCACGAACGGGCCTATCTGGGTAGGCTCCCACTTTCTGAGGGGATTGGTCTGCGTAGGAGGCTTTTCCTTGAGCACCAAGTTGCCTTCTCTGATGTCTCGGATCTTGACTTTCTTATCAAATGCTCGGGCCATTCTGCTTTGGTAAGCACGAGTATGCTCCATGGCTTTCAATCTGCGCTCGTCGAGTAGAGCTAGTTCGTCGTGATGGCTCTGGAGCCATTCGACTTCATTGATTCCGTTTTCCAAGAGGAACCGGAGGGATGGAATTTCCAATTCCACTGGTAACATTGCTTCCATTTCGTATGTAAGTGCGAAAGGAGTCTCCCCTGTGGCGGTTCGGCGATGTTACGTATCCCCGGGCGCTAGATGTAGCTTCTCGGGCCAATCCAGACCTCGACGGTCATTTTCGATTATCATTGCGAGAGTCTTGTTTCTTTGCCTCTCTTGCACCATTAGTTTGTGGTGCAGTAGGGAGAAGACTTGTGGCGTGTAACTCTGAACTCGGTCAACAGTTGGTCACAATCTCCTTCAATGTGGGTCCCATTATCGGATATGATCTCGTTGGGCACCCCGTATCTGTACATGATGTTCTCTTTGATGAACTCGGCTTCCTTCTTAGATTCAGTACTTTATATGATCTGGCTTCTACCCATTTGGTGAAGTAGTCGACTGCGACTAGTATGAACTCGTGGCCATTGCTCCATGGCGGAGTGATTTTGCTGATGACGTCGATTCCCCATGTGGCGAAAGGCCATGGAGTAGTCATGCAATAGAGCTCGTGAGGAGGGATGTGATTGAGGTTGGAGAACCGTTGACATTTGTCGCGGCTTGATGGCTGGATGCGATGCTGTTTCCATTGATACCCAATAGTAACCCATACGGAGGATGATGCGTGTCAATGCTCTGGCATTCATGTGCGGACCGCAGGTTCCGTTGTGAACTTCGTTCATCAGCTCGCTGGCTTTTTCTTTATTTACACACCGAAGGAGTGGTCCTTGGTGGCGCTTCTTGTACAACATACCCCCCCAGAAGGACGAAATGGGATGCCAGGCATTTTAGTGCCATCATGTTTTTTGCTTTGATCCCCTCTTTGTATTTTCCATCTTCATTTGTGAAGGAAGCTTCTCCATTTTGGAGAATGCTTGGTAGATTTGATTGTACCGGGGTTCGTCGATCGGTTCATGTTCAACTTCGATCTCACGGCAATAAGCGGGTGTTTCCCGTCTGCCTATTACGAGGGTTTGCTTGATTTCCCTTCGGGAATTTCGACAAGAGATGCTAGGGTAGCCGGGGCATCTGCGAGCGGTTTCTGTCTCTTGGCAAATAATGGAAAGAGATGTCCTTGGGCGAGCAATGAGCTCCTCCATGTACGTGTGGTACTTACGGAGGCCGAGAATCTATCGTCTTCCATTTGTTGGACACTTGATTGATGATCAATCTTTGAGTCTCCGTATACTTCCGGTTACGAGATGTTGCGCTCAGAGCGGCTTCTAGGCGGCTGCGCAAGCTTCATACTCTTTGCATTGTTGGTTGCTTCAAAATTCGGTTTGATGGCTATGGGAGTGTGCTCGTCTTTAGGATCGACCAAAAGCATTCCAATACCATTTCCCTTCTTGTTGGCTGCCCCATCGAAGAAGAGTTGCCGGCGGTTTGCATTTGTCGAGTGAGAAAATCCCGTCATCAGGAAGCTGCGGATCGGGACCCTTGAGTTCAGCTTGGGAAGTGCAGTGATCTGCCATTACTCTGCCCTTTGTTGATTTTCGACCATGTACTTGATGTCGAATTCGGCCGGGAAGAATGACCACTTGGCTAGTCTCATTGATAGAGATGGCTTGTCGAAGAGATATCGACGGGGTCCATCTTGGAGACCGGGAGCGAATGTGTTGCATGTAGTGTTTCGGTTTCCCGACTACCCATACAGGCGGTACAAGTTTTCTCTAATCTTTGAGTAGGCGAGTTCACTTCCTTGAAGCTTTCGGCTTACGAAGTAGATTGCATGCTCAACTTTGGAATCTTTTACGTTCTTGCGCCAACATTGCTCCAATTGACGTGTACATCCTTTGTCAGTACGGGAGGAGTGGCTTATCTTCATGTGGCGGGCACGGGATTGGGGGATTCACCAAGTATGTCTTGATTTTCTCGAAAGGTATGCGGCACTCGGAGTCCCATTTGATGTCGGCATTCTTCTTCATTAGTTTGAACATTGGCTCGCGAGAGAGATGTCAGCGGTTGATGAAGCGGGCGATGTCTTGAAGTCTTCCCATAAAACTTTTCACTTATGTCGGTGTACGCGGCGGCTTCATGTCGATGATGGCCTTGATTTTCTTGGGATCGGCTTCGATACCTCTTTACTGTAACCATGTACCCCGTACTTTGCCTCGCTTGACGCCGAAGGTGCACTTTGCGAGGTTCAATCTCATGGAGTGCTTTACGAGTCTGTTGAAGAACTTTCTCAAATCTATCATGTCTTGCATGTCGATCCTCTGGAGTGGATGATCATGTCGTCGACATATACTTCGATTTCCTTGTGAATCATGTCATGGAAGAGAGGCATTGCGGCCCGGTAAGTAGCCCCAGCGTTCTTTAAACCGAACGGCATGGCCCGTGTAGCAGTATGTCCCCACGGAGTGTGAAACGATCTTGGCTTGATCTTCCTCGGACATCTTGATCTGATTGTATCCGGCAAACCCATCCACGAAGGATTTTACCTCGAAATTTTCCGTGGTGTCGACTAGCATGTCGATATTGGGCAGTGGGAAATCATCTTTAGGGCTGGCCCTGTTGAGATCTCGGAAATCCACACAGCATCTGACCTTTCCATTGGCCTTGGTGACCGTCACAATGTTGGAGAGCCAGGTCGGGTACTCAATTACTACGATGAAGCCGACGGAGCATCTTCTCAATTTCTTCTTTCACTTGCAAGGACCACTCTGGCTTGATCTTGCGCAATTTACGCTTGATAGGCTTGGATTACGGATCCGGGGAATTATGTGCTCCACGATTGAGGGATCGAGTCTGGCATGTCTGATATGACCGGGCGAACACGTCAACATACTCTTTGAGGAGATTTATCGGGGCTTCTTTTACGCACGGCGAAAAGCGCCCACTTGTGTCTCTTTAGGCTCTTGCATGACCCCGGGTTCACTTTAGTCATAACCTCTTCGGCGGCTTGGGCCCGATTGTCCTCTTGGTCTACTACACGCTTGAGAACTTCTTTAATGTATTGTTCGTTTAGTGTGTACGCTTCTTTATCAAGTGAGTCATTATTAACGTCTTTTAAGTTGTTTGTTAACTTATCGGTTGTTAAAGTGGCAATGAGGGGATAATCAGAAAGGTCGAGACTTTTCATTAAATGCGAACGGAAATACATTGTTGGCTACATTATCATAGTCTTCTGCGTGAGGCCGTTGGACGACTCGAAGGGCTGGACTTTGACAATGGCCCGGCTCGAGAGGGTTTGAGACCGGGTTTAGGGAGATGTGGGTGCGAGCCCGGCTTGTCTTCCATTTGCATGCGGCTTGCCCTTGGTCGGTGAAAGTTACCCGGTTTTCGGTGGCATTCTTTGGATGCTTGGTGAGGGTTCGGGGTCGAGAGGCAGCCTGCTTTGTCCGATCATGGCGATCATCTTGTTTTCGGAGCCAGTCAATCGGGTTTGGCACCTCCATGACTTCTTCAAAAAGACTACGTAGAGCGGGTCAGAGAGCGTCTTCTATGAATTGGTTCCTTACGCTTTGGAGTTCTTGTCTCGAATGTGGCCTCGGCGGGCGGCCGAACAGTCTGTTTCCCATGAAGAGTGTCTCGAGCTGCTCTTCTATGCAGGATTCCTTTGAATGTGTACTCATCTTTGAGCTGTGGTGGCAATTGGTCAGGTAGAGTTGTGATGTCGAGGAACGCTCCCCTTATCGGATTAGCCTTGAGTCCTGCGAAACGCTTGAGGTCCGTGCTAGCTTTTCCCATCCTTTACGTAGTCTCTGTGTTGACTTTCCTGCTTCTTTCTCATCTTCATCAGTTTCACTTTCGGTCCCCTCGGTTCTGGCTGTCGGTTCCCTCGGTTTGTCGGTTCCCTCGGTTTCGGTTCGGTTCCCTTGTCGGTTCCCTCGGTTCTGCTGTCGGTTCCCTTGATGAAGTAATGAGCGAGGTCGAAAGCGCAGGTCGGAGGTTGGGTGTGCCGTTGGAGGTTCCCCTTTTGCGGGCTGCTTGCCTTGGTGTGGCGAGCCTTTTGTTTTCTTTGATATCGGTGGTGTTGGCACATAGCCGAGCCCCTGGGTGTAGTGTGGTCCTTGACTTCGATGACTTGGTGTTGGCCTTGTAACCTTTTGCCGAGCCGATCACGGGATGAAGTTCATGAGTTTCATCATCTTCATGGCGGGAGGGATTTTGTCCCAGCAGTGGAAGGTCCACGCTGCATATTTGGATCTTGGAGGTCTCCAAGGTGAATCCGGTTAATGCCATATCATCATCATGCTTGATCTCTAACAACTTTGGAATGCCGTTGGTGTTGGTCCCCTCGGTGGTGATTTGTCGCCATAGGCTGTGTTAGCTCGTTGCCTTGCATGAACTTGATACATTGGTGAAGGGTGGATGCCACGCCATTCATTTGATGCGGCCGGGGTCGCCCAGGATGGCTGTGAAAGAGATAGGAATGTCCAACACTTGGAATTCGGTGGGGATCATCCGCTTGCCGAACCAAATGTTTAGAGTAGCAACCCCGAGAACTGTGCGGGAAGTGGAGTCACAGGCCTTGACAGTGTGGGCTGAAGGCTTAAGATCTGTGGGCTTGATGTCAAGTAGGTCCATCATCTTGACGGGCAAGACATTCATTCCGGAACCTCCTTCTACCAACACATGGGGAAGGCGACGCTCGTCCAGCTGAACTGTGATGTAGAGCGGCTCATTGTGATCAGCCCCAAATTTTGGCAGGTCCAAATCTGTGAAGGTGATGATGTTGCCGTAGTGGATGTTGCCGATCATCTGAATTACTTCGTGCAGGGTTGCGTCCACGGGGACCATGGTGCGGGCCAAACTTTCCTCTAGCTTGAGCTTGTGAGGGTATGAAGATGTGAGCGGGGACGAAGGGAAATGTTCGCTGGGTGCCTTGAGTGAGTGAGGATCGGGTCCTCCTTCACGGAACTTGTGTCTTCGGGCAGGCCGGGTTGCGGTTACGCTCCGTTGGCTTTTGGTGGCCTTGGGTGGTAATACATGGATTTGACCCGATCGGGTCGGGACGCTGACATCGAGGCTTGGTCCCTTCCGAACGAGGTCGCTTTGGTGAGCCATAGTCGAGAGGAGGATTTCTCGAAGCATAGGGCCATATGTCCTCTCTCAATTCGTTGGCGTAGACGCATTCCGGGGGCTTCGGCGGCTTTCGGATTACGTCCCCCGGGATATTGGTTTGGGTGCCTCCGCGGGGAGGGAGTCTATGGTTTGCCCTTGTTGTTCGAACGTCGGTCTTGCGGTGGTTGCAGGCGAACTGTGCATTGCGACCCTCGGGGAGGTTAGAGAGTTCTTGGTTCAAGCGAACAGTCTCTTTGATTTCTTCACGGTATACCGCACTTCTTTCCTTCTTGCTGAGCATGCTCAGGGCATTCTGGAGTTGGGTTAGGCGATAGTCATGGTTTGATAATTTTCCTCCGCTTTTAGCCCAGATCAGCTCTCTTGTAGTAGAGCCTACGTCGAGAGTTAGCGCCTGCGTTTCTTCCCACGTGAGAATAGCCAGTGCTTCCTTGAACTATATGCGGCAGTCTAGGTAAACTTCCATCGGGGAGTGCTTTCTCTTCTGCTTTAAATGAGTGGCGGGTATGTCGGAAGGTGAGTACACGGCTTCCCGAACATGCGCCCGTATGGCTTTTCTTGTCCCAGTTGATCCTTTTTGTAAACGAATGTCGTAGTCTGTGGAATCTCCCTGAGTAGCTGCTGGAGATGTATTTCCATTTTCTTTTCTTTTTGAATAGACCTTCCTCCTTCAGTTGACCTTTTAGCTTAAGAGCGGAAATGATCCGCTCCCATCCCCCCAAGACCCTTGGGATTCCGGTTTTGTTGACTTCACGACTGGCTTGGAAGAGAATGGTTTCATTGTCTTGGTCGTCGCTTTCTTAGAGGACTTGCTTTTCTCGGGGAGATAAGCGCTTGTACTCTTCAATCTGTTCGGCTAGGTATTCCTTGTGCTATGCCATTCCATCTCCTAGGTCGTCAAGTTCGTTGACCGCCCTCCCTTGCCAGAGGGGGTTTGATGAGAAGTGATGGTAGTCTAGGAAGTCGCCATGGGCCAAACCTTTGAGGTCGATCTGGTCTAGAGTGGCCTCTAGTTTTCTGTCTGAAACTGCTTGCGACGCTTTAAGGGCTTGGTCCCTGTGATTCTTCTGAGCTTGGTTCTCGTCCCAGGGACGGTTCTCTTGAGCGGCTAGTTCCAAGAGGTATTTCCTTGAGAGATCTAAACAGTCTCCGTTGGTTCGTGCCGTCTGACTGGTGTCTAGAATTGTAATCACATCCAAATCCCCGAATGGCGGAAACACTTGGATTATATTGACGGAGGAAGTCGTGTTGGGATATTCCATACGGCCTTCCCTGACTTCAGTTATCAAGAAGTTTGCCCATATCTGTTTGATTAAACCCACGGGGGCATTGAATTCTGCTATGTTGATGGTCTCGTGATCTCGCTGGATAGCCAAGTGTATCGAGCTAGCGGTTCTTTGGCGGGATGCTGAATCCGTGGCCGTGATGGTGGGAGCGAGGGTCGAATTTGAGCATGTTGATGCTTTGAGGTGATCATTCCTTTCTTCGGAAGCTTGATGCGTCTTGCGGGGAAGACTCTTACGAGATGTTTTCGGGGTGGGCTGGAAGCGTTCGAGGTTGATACGATTTGTAGCGGGGTGAGGAGCTTTGTCTCCTTTGCGATGCCCTTGGCCTTGGCGGCGCTCTTGGGCGCAAGCTTGGACGGCGGCACGGGCCGGTTGCCCTGGGGCAGTAATTGGGAGTGATGATGAGCTTTGAGCTCGCTTGGCCGGGGCCTCGTTTACCATGAGCGAGGCAATCGTCGAGGGTAACTTTGGCATTGCGAGAATCGATAATAAGGACCGGATCCTTGGCATCATCGGGATATACGGAAAAGATAATGTTGACGAAGTCGTCGTCGATTACTTGATCGAGAGGGTTCTTTGTCATGTCAACCAGTTGTTTCCACTCGCCGGATAACTGCGTGTACTGGATGTTGAGCTTGACAATTTCCATGGTATTGGAGCCCTCGTCGTAGGTAACTTCATTGGAACTGGTGCCGTCCTCGAAACTGAGCATATGTATGTAGGGATCTTCCTGCGGATCCGCCGCGTCTTCGACTCCGGAGAGTCCTGATTCGTTGTAGTCTGACGGCTCAACCCAGACGTAAGGACGCCTCGCGTCCTGCTGTAAAGCTGGAGCTGCTAGAAAAACATCATGCCCTTCGCTTGAGAATAGGGGCTCGACGGGCAATTCCTCGTGTAGGACATCCCTGACGACTGCCATACATTCATCACGAGTGTGACGATGCTTATTGACCTTTATCACGAAGATTTCTTCGCCAGAGAGTTGGCTTGGAGGATCTTTGACAAATCTTGCCCGGAGACGGGGTTTGTGTGCCGCATCATTGCGATGCTCGGGGTTTCTTTCCGGTCTGCGTCCAAGTTTTGGAAATGGCGGTTGAACTTGATGAATCGGCGCCGGGATCTGCTGTTCGAGGACGTTGACATAGTTAGCACCTCCGGACTATGAGGGATTTGATGAGATTTGCCCCGATAGTCCCTTGGTCGGCCTGAAGGAGGTAACCCCGGTGCCTGGTTGCGGGCACGCTTGGCTGTTGTCTCGACTTCGTTCCTTATGAGAAGCTGTCCCCTACGATGACTTCAAGATCTCCTTGCCGGTTAATGAACTTGACAGCGCGATGGAGAGTGGAAGCTATGGCTTTCATGTGGTGTAGCCATGGGCGTCCCAACGAAGTTTGTGAATTCGGACGGAATGTCCATCACGTGGAATTTTCTTTGGCACCATTTGGGTTTCGAACGAGCTCGAGTCACCGTCCCGGGATGGGGCGAGACGTCTTTGTCGTAGGCTTTGATAGTTCGGGCGAGATGGGATCATGTGGCCTTCGTCGATGCGTAGGGCTCGCATCATGCTTTGAGAGGAGGACGTTGGCTTGCGATCCATTGTCTACCAATACCCGGGAGAGAGATGGTGTTGAGCCGAGGAGAGTGATGTACTGAGCTTCATTGTGCCCGAGGCCCCTTTCGGCGGGTCTTCGTCACGAAGGTGAGCATCTTGCCATACGGTCGGGAATCGTAGATCGGTCTCTTTTCGGAGAGGGAGAGTCATCAAGCCATCCGTTTCTGTCTTCCTCTTGAGAGGCAAAGCTTTTGGTGGTGCCTCGGGATTGTGTCGATGTAGCTTGTGGCGGTGGCCGCCCTTGGTCCGCACGTTGATTGAGTGCGAGTGCCAAGTTGACTTTGACTTTCCTTTGTCGGCCCGTGCTCACGAAGTTGGGCAAATTGAACCTTGGGCGATCCGCGGGGATTAGGCTTAATTTGGCGGTAAGGTTGCCAAGATTTGAGGTATTCCGGTGTCTGAGGCACGAACTTTGGCGTCGGCGGGATTTTTCGGCTTTCCCACCCATGTCTGCTCTAAAGGCTGCGTGGCTGAAGGAAGGAGGAGGGCTGGAGTAGAGTACGTAGTAATCGAACTTCCCGGATGGCTCTCCGAGTGTACCCACGCTGGTGTCTCCAGCTTCATATCTTTCTTTCAGTTTCTGCTGAGAAGACTTCTTCTTCTGCTTTCTAGGAGAATCACCCCTGATCATGTCTTGGAACTCGTACTCAAGGCATTCGGAGCAGTCACAAACATCGTAACTGATGTGGACGTTTGATGAGGACCTGGCTGGAAGAGGCGGAGGAACTGGCTCTGCGGCAATCTTCTTTGGCACCCACTCGATGGAGTTCACACTGTTGTTGTTCGGAAAAGGGTTTTCGACTGTATTAGGTCCACGGGGACGCTCCAATTTTCCTTCCTCTATCAAATTCTGGATTTCGTACCGTAACCCCACGCAGTTGTCAGTGGTGTGGCCATGATACTGGTGGAAGGCGCAGTATTTGCTTTTATCAGCGTTGACTACGGGATTCTTGGGTTTGTAATTCTCAACAGGCTTGAGGAGGCCTTCTTTGATCAACCCTTTCAGCATCTTACTCAGCGGCATGTCCAACTTGTTGAAGTGCACGGAAGGCTGCTTCGGGGTGGATTTGTTGCTTTGCGGGGCCAGGTTTTACATTGCCGGCTTGTCCACGATGGATGTAGTTGACAGACGTATCTTTCCCTTTGTCGGGGCCGGTGCGGGATTGAATGTAGGCTGCGATCTATACGTATGGGCATCTTGTGGCCGGTTTTCCTTGAGATCCTTTTCGAACTGTGAGCCGGCATTGACCATGGCTCGGAGATCTTGGAAGAAGTGATGGGCGATGAGCGTTACGATGGACGGCCTCAGCGGGACTTGAAGATCCGCATCTGTTCATCCTTGGAGAGTGGCTCCATAATCTCGGAGAGTTTCCAACTCCACCTCTTGTAGAATTCTCCGACGCTTTCATCTGCTTTCTGCTCGGTGGTGATTAAGTCCTCACGACTTGTTTCCCACTCTAGGTTGGATCTGTACCGCTCTATGAAGATATTGCGATCGATCCCAGGTATGGCGATCTGCAGGCTTGACCCTTAGGAACCATCGTAGCAGCTGAACTCTTGAGCGTATCTTTGGAAGTGATCGGCCATTTCTTTGAAGGGTTGCTCCTTTCGCTCTCATGCAGAGAACGTAGGTGTCAACATGCGTCTGTGGACATTCGGTTCCGTCGAATCGGTCCATCTCAGGCATTACGAACTTGGCGGAGGAGAGGCGTGACCATTCCGGATCTGTGGATCGAGCGTTTCTTGCTTTGAGCTGCTTATGCGCTTTCGGAGTCTTTCATCCTGTTCGACCATCCGAGGCTAGGGTTGGGTCCGGTGGTGGACTTTGAGGCTCGGTGTCGGGTCTTTGCCATATGAGCGGCGGTAATTGGAGGTGGGAGGCTTGATATATGTGGATATATGGGGGCCTTTTACGGGAATTGTATCGGGGTTTGTCCCGGTGTTTTGGGGTTCGTGTATAGGCAATGGGTTGAACCGGGAGGGTATTGGAGGATATTGACATCTGTTTGAGATGGTCGGCGGTCTTATTGGTTATCTTGAGTGATGGGAGTAATCGGCTTGGCCGTATATGATAGGGGTGCCTTGAGAGGTGGCAACATGAAGCCTAGGTCATTTGTTTCCTTGGTTCGAAGGCATCCGAAGTAAGTTGGCGAGGAGGAACTTGGTTGAAGGTTTGAGGAGTTGATCGGGGAGGCTCGTCGTCCTCGATTAAGGCGAAAGTACCATCTGGTGGGGATAGCTGCTATACCTCGCTCATTCGGAAAGTTGTACTACGAAATTCTGCGATCTTCTTTACGCCTCTTGTGAACCTCACAGCCCGGATGGCTTCTTCCAATGTCATATACATTACCGGTGGCGGGGTTCCGTTCCCGTCACGATTTCTCGGTGAGCTTGACATGTCGGAGAGTACGTGGCTGAAGGGCGAGAGAATCGAAAAGCTGTCGACTGCCGTAAGCGTGACTACGGCGAGGCGGCGGAGTACGAACCACTTTACGCTCTTTGCAGGGAACGAAAGGCAGGGTTTAGGCTTCAGAAAGGGTATTTGGCTCAGGGTTTCGGGCTAGTGCAATGTGCAGTTACCGATTAATGTTTACTTAAAACGTATTTTCTCAGAGTCCTAATCGGTTGGAAAAGATCGTGTCTTCTTTTTCGCAACTAACCTAAGGCTCTAATCAGTGGATCTCGTCACTACGTTTATAAGCCCCTCGTTTTTCACCTGTAAATCGTCTTCCCGGGACGGACAATCCCGAGCGAGGGTCCTATAAGGCAAGCGAGTTCCACCGACAAAGGAAAAAAGTGAACTTAAGGCTAGCTGGTCACGCAAACTTCCAACGTATGTAACACGCGGGCCACGGTCGAAGTCAACGTCCTTAAGTTAAGGCAGAAATCGTGCCGAAATTTCGGCATGACCTCTCCTGACTCGCTTGCGCGAGGGGCCTTAGCTTTTGGCGTTGGCCAAGTTGTGGCTGGTACGGTGCATACGTTGAGGGTTTGGTGACACGGTGTCACATTGAACCTTCGGGTATGTTTTTCGGCAGGGCTCCGCGTCAAAGTCAAGGCTGAAAAGTTTAAGACTTCGGGTCGGGAACGACCTTCGGTCTCAACTTTTAAGTTTGACTTGTGAGGGAAACCGGCGTAAAAAACATACACTTGGGCTTTATGACACGTACTAAGCCAAAAACCAACCGGGGTCTTGGACGAAGTGTGACACAAAGAGTGCATGGCTTACACGGGCTAGGATGGGCTGTTTGGGACGACCCCGTGTGCACTCGAAAGGTGTCTGGCAGACCAACTGAGCTGCAACTGAACGGTCATCCCGGGTTACGGGTCGTAGTGTGAAGTGTACCAAGGCAGCAGGTGCACGTAGAGTGCGGTGTACCGAGGCAGCAGTGCAAGTAGTGTGCGGTCACTAAATTCTTTTTCTAAGTAAAACAGAGATTTTCAGAATGTGTTTTAAAGAATTTATGCGTAGTTCAAAATGTAACATGAAAATCAAATATGAGCGGGAATGCACGAACATGTTATGATTTTAGATGAAAAATACAACACATTTTTTTGAAAACCTTTCGAGGTTTTGAACAACACACACAAAAACGAGGAAGGGTAAACGAAAGTTTGACCCACGTAATGCTTTTTGAAAACGACGGCAGTTTTGAAAAAGTATCCTTATCCACAGCGGAGCCGCCAACTGAAATTACTCGGATCGCGAGGGCTGCGCGCGAGCGGTTGTCTTTCGCGGATGTTTGGGACCTCGCTTTCGGGAAGGAGAGGAGTCGCCACGCGGTTTTGTATTTTTAGCCCAAACGTTGAAAATGGCTTTGAAAAACGTGTCGTTTTGTATTTTGAGCCCAAACTTTGGAAATGGCTTTTGAAAACATGTCGTTTTGTATTTTGAGCCCAAACTTTGGAAATGGATTTTGAAAACTTGTCGTTTTGTTTTTTGAGCCCAAACTTTGGAAATGGCTTTTAGTACCGGAGATTGTTAGGTTAGAAGGTCACGTTACATTTCGGGAAGAGTATTTTGAGATCACCCAAAATGCCTCGTATGACGAGTCTTTCTACCTTTCTCGAAATTGTGTGTGTGTGTGTGTGTGTGTGTGTGTGTGTTTGCATTTTTAAAAGAAGGGGATTGAATGAAAAGCTTAATCTTGGTTTGAATGTCAAACGTTGATTTTATGATTTTTGGAAAATGCGAGCGTTTGAATGACAAACGTCGATTTTGGAGTTTTTTAGGAAAATAGGTGCGAGTGACGAGTTTGAATCTTCAGCTTAAGTGTCAAATGTTGACTTTTAAGAAAAGAGCTTTTGAATGTCAAATGTCGGGTTTTGAGTTTAAAAAGGATCGTTTGGATGCCAAACGTCACTTTGCGTATTTTGAAAGAGAGTTCGAATGACGAACTCCGGTTTTGAACCGGGCATTACATTGTTAGCGATTTTATGAAAAAAGGCATTAAATGAGATGCGATCAATGAATCGTTTTGTGACTCGAACTTTGATAAGTAAATACTATCAGGAGCCAAACGGCTCGGACTTGTAAATGACAGTATTTAAAATGCGGTATCAACGGATTCAAACGATCCAGACATTAAAGGTGCGATCAACGAGCCAAACGGCTCGGACTTGTAAAGTTGTGTAATTTAAATGACAATATCGAAGGATCAAACGATCCGAACTTAGTAAATGACTATCACAAACCAAACGGTTCGGACTGTAAAGTTGTGAATCGACGGATCAAATGATCCGGACTGTAAATGACATAAAAGTAAAGAACGGGGCCGGAACGTCGTTTTAACCCGAGATTACTTCTCTTACGGGAGAGAAGAGGATCTTGGGGTAAAACGTATCGGACCCCGTAGACGGCGTTACGTCTACATTTCAATGATTTCGACCGAAGCGGTTGTAGACATTGACGCGTAAACCGAGACGAAATGAATGTTTAGGGAGAGAGAGTGCTACCTATGGCTATGGGTTGACTCTTTTGGCTTGGTTGATGTATACGGGATACATTTTAGTGTATGGAAGGGTGTTTCGAGTTTGTTTGGTTCGTGTTTGGTTGAAAAACAAGGTTTTCATGCAAATCGAGATAAAACGAGGCTCGAGAGAGAGTTGAAATGGTTCATGCCGTGGGCTTTGGTGAAAATGGTTAGTATTTTTGCTTTTTGAAATGTTTTGACAGCCCTTGTATTTATAGGGTAAAATTGTAAAACAGTCCGGACGGACTTTTCCTCAATTTGGGGAGGTTTTCTGGTATTTTGGAAAATTGGGGGACTTGTTGGCAATTCTGAATTTTCTGTAAAACAGTCCGTCTGGACTGTCACTCAATCTCAGGGGCATTTTAGTCTTTTCCCTTTGAAATATGATTGATGTTGACTAGAGGACCTTGGCATGTGTGCCACATGCCCCTGTGACTCACCTAGGCTAGGGTTTTTGTCCCGTTATTTCCGTTTTTGTTCGTTTTTTAAATAACTGTCCGAAAAATGTCTGAAATGCCCCCGGAAAGTGCATTTTTCGGGAAAAGCTGTAATTTTACGTGTGATAACGTGTGTTAAGTACGCTTTGACGTTGGGAGGCACGAGGCAGTCCCGGGACGTCTCGTTGGCTTGAGAACGGGGAGTTTAACGGGTTCCGATTAACCTGGAACGGGCCCGTTAACGGATTCTGGTTAACTTCTAACGAATTTTGACGATCCGAATTTGGGTACTTACAGCTGGGTCTTCCTCTTCGGCCACTCATGCCTCAGGACAGAACAGGCGTGTGTTTAATCACAGCCCAGTCCCCTTTCCGCCATTGCTGCCTATTTCTGTTGTGCCAAGATCTACTGATCAGCGCCTTCCTATTAGTCCTGCTACCTCAAGTCTAGGTCTTGGCATCTCTAGTCCATCGCATGATTCTCCTTCCAGTTTAGACTCATTTAATCCTGGTAATTCAAGCTCTTCTTCAGCCTCATCGTCTTCACCATCTCTTCGATATAGAGCTGTCCCCAAACTCATGGCAGCTACTTCACTATATACTCTACCTTCGACTTTGTTTGCAATTCAAAATGATCCACTTTCATATGAACCACATATGTTAAAATAGGCTTCGAAATTCCCTCATTGGAATACTTCCATTCAAGACGAGCTCACAGCCCTTCATAAAAATAACACGTGGTCTCTAGTACCGTATCATCCGTGTATGAATGTGGTCGGTTGTCGTTGGATTTTTAAAGTTAAACGTAAGGCAGATGGGTCTATTGAGCGACATAAAGCTCGGTTGGTTGCTCAAGGATTTACTCAGCAAGCCGGGCTGGATTATGATGAGACATTTAGTCTGGTAGTTAAACCCTCTACCATTTGCACTATTTTGACAGTTGCTCATTCTTGAGGTTGGGATATCAAGAAACTTGATGTCAGAAATGTGTTTCTTAATGGAGTACTTCATGAGGAACTTCATAAGGCACTCTATGGGTTGAAACAATCTCCTAGAGCGTGGTTCCATCGTTTTCACGAGTTTCTGCTACATCATAAGTTTGTGAACAGTCAGTCTGATTCGTCATTGTTTATCCGACACTCTTCCGGATCAATGACCATTGTTTTGGTATATATGAATGATATCATCATCACAGGATCCAATCCTTCAGTTGTTTCTTCTGTTATTGATGATATTTGTGCAACTTTTGATAGTCGTCATCTTGGGGATTTAAGTTTCTTTTTGGGCCTTGAAGCTTCTCGAGATGGGGCTAAGTTGCAGCTGTGTCAGAAAAGGTATGCTTTGGATCTTTTGGATCATTTTAAAATGTCCGACTGTAAGCCGGCTTCTACTCCTTCTGCTCCACATTCGAGGTTGTCTACCCGGGATGGTGATCCCTTACCCGATCCGACTTTGTACAGGAGTCTTGTTGGAGGATTGCAATATTTGAGTCTTACTCGTCCTGATATTGCATTTTCGGTTAATCAGGTGTGTCAGTTTATGCACCAACCTCGTTCAACACATTTCGTCGCAGCTAAACGAATTCTTAGGTTTGTGAAGGGCACACTCTCCTTGGGTCTTACGTTTCATCGTTCGTTGATTTTTTTCTATTTGTTCATACTCTGATGCCGACTGGTTGGTGATCCTGATGATAGACGTTCTATGACTGGAGCTTGTATTTTTATTGGTCCTAATCTTTTTTTCTTTGAATGCAAAGAAACAAACAACGGTTTCTTGCTCAAGTAGCAAAGCGGAATAACGGGCTATTGCAACGGCTACTACAGAGTTGCGTTGGTTCTCGTATTTGTTTCAGGAATTACATATTCCTTTTTCTACTCCGATGTTATTTTGTGACAATGTTTCGGCTTTGCATATGGCTCAAAATCCGGTGTTTCATGCTCGGACTCGCCATATTGAGAATGATTATCACTTTGTTCGCGAGTCGGTTACTAGGGGGTTTCTCCAACTGTGGTATAATTCTACGGATGATCAACTTGCCGATGTGTTTACTAAAGGGTTGTCTAAGCCACGATTCCAAGCACTTACTATCAAGCTTCGCCTCCCTTATGGCCGTCTCGCTTTAGGGGGTGTATTAGCAGAGATTTATGTGATCACGTCAATATAATAAAGTGATTGTTGTATAAGTTAAATAAGGAGTTTATTTGATAGAGTTTTTTAATAGGAAAGAGTTTGGAGTAGGGGTAACCAGTTGTATATATATAGTTGTATACACATTAAATATCAATCAAGGAAAAAGAAATTTTATTCTCCAAATACATGTTTGGTTTCTTCTCATTTTTTACCTCTAACATACATAAGGATAGACATAGAGTACCTGGCTCTCAACAAGCATGGTGGAGGACTAGATATAATTATTTACTCTTGTGATATTTTTGTATTATTTTTAATTTTTTCTTATTCATTAGCTCTCTAACCCCCTATGGAATTATCGAAGGATTACTAACTAGTAAAATAAAAATGGTGAAGAAGAAGATGGGGGAGGGGATAGAGATGAAAGAGAAAATTTTAAGAGAAAAAAAAAAGTTCAAACTATTAGGTAGATATTTAGGGAATTTTCGGGAAAATATTTATGGTTAATTACGGTTGGTTATAAATTATAAATATTTACCATGTTAATGAATAGTGCTTGTTATGTACCCTATATGCCCATAGAAATTGAACTTGGGTTCTAGGTACTATGTGCCTTTTGGACACATATTACAAAAACCTTTATACATTTATGACTTCCTCTAGAGGTACTTATACCAGATTTAATATATTAAAGGAATTTTAAAAATTTCTCAGATGCTCCTTGCCTTTTATAATTGACTTATAATAATAATTTGTGTCTTATAAGTAAATTATAAGACTACTTTACCCCTTATAATTGACTTATAAGACAATCTTTTAAACCGAAAAAAAAAAACAATAATAATAAGGAATTAATCTCATAATTTACGTATTACAACTTTTAAGATTAATTATAAAATCAATTTACTTTTTTATAATTGACTTTTAAAACAATTTATTTTACCCAAAAAATAAAAAAATTCAACAATAATAAGGAATTAGTTTCATAATTTACACATTACAACTCTTATATCTTAGTTATAAGACCAATTCTCCTCTTATAATTGACTTATAATACAATCAAAAAAATCAAAAAAATAAATCAATCACATGCTAAATCAACCTTAATAAAACAAAAGGAGATGAACATTATTTATTCAGTGACACCAATATTCCTCAAAACAACATCAAAATCCAAAGTAAATCCCCAAAAAGGGAATACAATTACATTTTCTCTCAGATCAAAGAAAAATTCTTTCAATACCCTAAAATAATGAAATCAGACCAATAAATCCATACTCCGCCGGTCATATCAGAAAATTCTGAGTACGTCTGAAAATTTTTTGACCGGATCTAGGAGATAGGTGATGGAGGTAGTGGAGATATGACTGGAGTTGGAATAGATATGAAATAATAGCAACGCAAGAGAAGGAGAGGTGGGGCGCCACATAGAGAAGGAAGGGGAAGAGAAGATCTGGAATAGCTTTTGATGCCAGAGTCCATGGAGTGTTCTTTTGAATAGGGTCAAAGAGAAGTCCGTCGAGGTTTAGTTTTAGAGATAGGAAGAAGAAATTTCGGCCAAATCCAGAAAGTTTTAACCAGATCTGAGAAGAGAGACGGAGAAAATTAACGGGCGTCCGATAAGGAGACTACTGTCGCTGTTCGTCGAAAGGGTGGATGGGAGGTTGGCCGGTGATGAAGAGGAGAGTGTTTGGAGAGAGAGAGAGAAATTCAGAGAGAAACAGAAAGGAAAATATAAAAATGAGGAGAGAGAATACGTGAGAAGAAGGAGGAGAGGGAGCCTAGGGGTGTCTGGGGAATTAATAATTCGGGAGAACTCTGTTTTTGGGATTTACAAAAGGCCTCTCATTAAAAAGGAATAAAATCTAAATATGATGACCCTTGGAAATTTTTTCCTTTATTTATTTGATTAAATGAAAAATTGTTAATATATTTTGAGGATGAGATATAACTTTAATAGTATGATTTATAATAGATTGAGTTATAATTGATCTATAATTTTGGAATAGTTCTTATTTAAAAAATCCAAATATGGAATGTGTGTGACTACCTAGGAAGACCTAATTGATGAACAGAGAAAGATATGTGAAGGCAGTCTTGATATTATTGATGATAATAGGAAATATATATACATGTACAAGAGTCCTATTCTAGGTATCTATAATACAATAGAGCTCACATCTAACCGCCATACAATCGATGGTCAAGATTGAGTTTGAGAAAACATAACTGGTGGCTAAGATTGAATTTGAAAAATAAATTTGTTTTTAACTTCCCACTCTGCTACAACGGTTACTACCTCTCTAACCGCCACAAAAAGAGTGGCTCAGATTTAATCTACAAAGAGCGGCCTACATTTAAAGTTGGAAAAAACAAAAAAAATTCTCCTACACCGGTTACTAACTAATATAAATAATCAATAATTTTTATTTACAAAATTGAATTTTACTATGTTGATAGTTAAAAAATAATTACTCCGTCCGTCCCACTTCAATTGAGCCACTTTCCTTTTTGAGACGTCCCACTTCAAATGAGCAATTCCATAAATGGAAAGAAGTGAACAGTGTTTCGGACATTTATACCCTCATAATGTTTATGTATTTACAAAAAAACCATTCATTATACCCTTATAATTTTAATATATTTACAAAAAAACCAATCATTAACTTACTATTCCTCCCACTCATTCTCTCTCCTATTAAATATATTTAACTTTTACATTCTCTCTCCTCTAATCTTCTACCCACTTTCAATTCTTTACTTATTTTTAAAAAAAAATCTTAAAAAGCGTGCAAAGATGTCATGGCTCAATTGAAGTGGGACTGAGAGAGTATTAATTTTAAGTATTAAGCTAAATGGTGAATTTACTAACAAATATTTTTTGTACTGTGCTATTGCTTGCTTGATAATGTCTATTTTGCTTGGTTTATATTTTTGTAGAACTTTTGCTACTCATGGAGTCTTTGAGAGTGATAGCAGGCTTAGTATTCAATATAATATCTTTTTAATGTCAAATAACTATTGTTAAATATTTATGTGAATATGGCATTTGTACAGTTATGATGGTATGTGGTCAGTTGTTTTGTTGTTCTTATTTTCTCCGTTTTCACTCACAATCTGTTTGTGAAAATGCCTCATTACCTTAGTATTTATTTTGCTATATTTGGATCGGGGCGATACAACTATTGTAAGAGGCTAAGATGAAAGTCTTAAGCAAGGTAGAAAGATGGTAGTGAGTAGAATGTGTTCTTTTAGGGGGTGGTGTGGGGTTGTGTGTGGGGGGGCAATTCATCCTTTCTTTAATTTTTATACAGTCATTTTTCTACTGTCACCGTGCGATCCGCACGGGTGGGTAATACTAGTATGATTACAATGAATAATTATCTAAATATACCAAGATATGTACAATATAAATAAGGGAAGAATATAATTCTAAGTGGGAGAGAGATCAGGAGGATCTTTATCATTATCATGCCCCCGCAAGATGGACGACCGTGTAGAAAGTCCAATCTTGGATATTAACTCAAGAAAACGAGCGCGAGGAAGAGCTTTAGTTAGGGCGTCCGCCAGCTGATCTGACCCCGAGATGTGAGAGACGCGTAGCAGCTGTTCTTGAACCTGTTCTCGAACAAAGTGATAGTCTAGAGCTAGGTGCTTCATCTTGGAGTGGAATTTGGGGTTTGCAACAACATATGTTGCCCCCAAGTTGTCACAATAGATAGCAGGAGGGCTCAAAATGTTGACAGCAAGTTCACTGAGCAAGTTTTGTAGCCAAAGGACTTCGGCTGTAGTGGCAGCCATTGCTCGATACTCAGCCTCAGTAGATGATCTAGCGAGTGTGTGTTGTTTGCGAGAGATCCAGGAGATGGGATTGCAACCAAGATACACAACATAGCCAGAGGTGGAGATGTATTTATCAGAGTCGCCTGCCCAATCTGCATCAGTGAAGGCATGGAGAGATGCAGGAGAGTTACGGTGAAGCAGAAGACTGTGAGAACTGGTGCCAACCAAGTAGCGAAGAACTTTTGCTTGCTTGAAGTCCAATCTTGGATATTAACTCAAGAAAACGAGCGCGAGGAAGAGCTTTAGTTAGGGCGTCCGCCAGCTGATCTGACCCCGAGATGTGAGAGACGCGTAGCAGCTGTGCCTGAACCTGTTCTCGAACAAAGTGATAGTCCAGAGCTAGGTGCTTCATCTTGGAGTGGAATTTGGGGTTTGCAACAACATATGTTGCCCCCAAGTTGTCACAATAGATAGCAGGAGGGCTCAAAATGTTGACAGCAAGTTCACTGAGCAAGTTTTGTAGCCAAAGGACTTCGGCTGTAGTGGCAGCCATTGCTCGATACTCAGCCTCAGTAGATGATCTAGCGAGTGTGTGTTGTTTGCGAGAGCTCCAGGAGATGGGATTGCAACCAAGATACACAACATAGCCAGTGGTGGAGATATATTTATCAGAGTCGCCTGCCCAATCTGCATCAGTGAAGGCATGGAGAGATGCAGGAGAGTTACGGTGAAGCAGAAGACTGTGAGAACTGGTGCCAACCAAGTAGCGAAGAACTCGTTTTAAAGCTTTTAGATGGAGATCAGTAGGTGCATGAAGACATCGTCAGTAAGAGAGCCTTGAAGGAATGCATTTTTGATGTCGACCTGGCGAAGCGACCAGTTGTTTGTGATAGCCAAAGATAGGACAGTGCGAATAGTGGCGGGCTTAACAACAGGACTGAATGTTTCAGAATAGTCTAGGCCTGGGCATTGATGAAACCCTTTTGCAACCAGGCGAGCTTTGTGGCGATCGATGGAGCCATCAGGTTTGTATTTGGTGCGAAAGATCCATTTGCAACCGACCAGGTTATGAGATGAGTTCGGTGGTACAAGATCCCAGGTATGATTACGGGTGAGGGCATCAAACTCATTTTGCATAGCTGCATGCCAGACAGGAAGTTAAGTGCTTGGGCAACAGTGGTAGGTTCAGTAGTTGATTGGGGAAGGGAGACATGGAGGTTAAGCTTGTTGATGGGTTTGGTGATTTTATTCTGAAGCCTGGTGATGGGTCGGTGTGTGGGTGGAGGTTCGGGTGAGGGTGTAGGTGGTGAGGCCAAGGGATCAGAGGGTGAGATGGGTGTGTTTGCTTCTGTGGCCGAGGTGGGGTTGGCAGGTTCATGCGGTTGGTTGACAGGGGAAGTAGGTGGGACAGTGGTGGGGTTTGTGGTGGGGCTTGAGGCCGGAGGTGGAAGAAAAACAGGAAGTGAGGATGAGCACCATTCTGTGAGTGTAGAGGGAGGATGTGTAGATTAGTTAGTGGTTGAAAAGGGGAAAGCAGACTCAATAAATTTTACATGTCGAGAAACATAGATTTTGTGAGTTTTGGGATCTAGGCAATAGTAGGCGCTTTGGGTGGGAGAGTAACCAACGAACACACAGGGAGTGGAACGAGGTTCGAGTTTGTGTTTGGTGTAGGGGCGAAGCCACGGGTAGCAGAGACAGCCAAAGCTGCACAGTTTTTGTTAGTTAGGGGGATGTCCGAGTAGGATAAGGTGAGGTGATTTCAGGTTTAGGGTGGGGGTGGGCATGCGGTTAATAAGATAGTTGGCTGTGACAAAGGCAAGGGTCAAGTAGGTAAGGGACATATGAGAATGGGTGAGAAGGGATAGGCCAGTTTCTACAATGTGGCGATGGCGTCGTTCCGAGTACCCATTGTGTTCTGGTGTGTGGGGAGGAGAAGTAAGATGAGTGATGCCATGGGAAATGAGAAGAGGGTGAAGCCCAATATATTCTCCACCATTATCACTAAAGATGGTGATGATGGAGCGGTTGAAGTATTTTTCGACACGAGATTTGAATTCAGAGAAGATGGAGGTGGCATCATTTTTGTGTTTTAACGGGTAAAGCCAAATATACTTTGAAAAATGATCAACAAAGATGATGTAATATTTAAAACCATCATAAGAGGTGACAGGAGACGACCACACATCTCTGTATAAGACATCAAGAGGACCACTAGAATGAATAGAATTCTCAGAGAAAGGTAATTTGTGGCTTTTATTGCAGTCACAGGAATTACATTGAAAGCTAGAACAACTAGGAATTTGTAAATTAAAACTACTGCTAAGATGACGCAAAATAGACTGAGACGGATGGCCTAAGCGATGATGCCACGTTGAAGCAGCGGAAGTGGAGACAGAATGAGCACCGGGAGAGGGAGGCATCCATTCATAGATGCCCAAACTAGAACTGCCTTCCAGAAGAGTGGCTCCCGTACAAAGATCCTTCACAAGAAAAGTGGACGATAAGAATGTGACAGAACAGTTATTATCAAGGCAAAATTTAGAAACAGACAGAATGTTACGAGACACAGAGGGAGCACAAAGGACATGATTAAGAGAAAATATAGAAGTGGGAGTAAGAAGAGAGGTGGAACCAGTGTGAGTGATAGGGAGGCCGGATCCATCACCAATTAGGAGTTCGTCAGTCCCATCATACGGTGAGTGAAGAGCCAGGTTATTGAGATTGTTGGTTACATGGTGAGTGGCTCCACTATCGAAAAGCCAGGGTTTTGGGTGGTGGGTGGTAGTGGCGGTATGGGCACTGGGCTGATGGGTTGAGGTTGGGCGATTGTTGTTAGGTCTGTTGTGAGGGGGATTTGGGAATTGGGCATTGGGGTAGACTTGGCGGAAGGTGTGACACTGGGAAAGAAAATGACCATCACGGCGGCACCATTGGCAGCGGCCTTTGTAGGGTTTAGATGAGGAGTTGGTGCGAGGGTTGAAGTTGGGAGATGAATTTGGTTGGTTGTTGGAAGAGCGAGGTTGGTTTTTGGTGGTATAGTTGACAACCGCATGGAAGGTGGCTGTGGTTTTAGGTTTATTTTTGAGGGTTAACTCACGATTGATAAGCTTTTCATGGAGCTCATCAAACGTGATTGGGTTTTCTCGGTTCTGGACAGCAGAGATGACACTTTCATAGTCAGGGTCATTGATTTGGTTGAGGATTTTGTCAATGAGGTCGTCTGGGTCAATGGGGCGGCCTAGGGAGGTTAATTGGGCTGCACAAGTTTGGATATCTTGCATGTATTCAGTTATGGATCGGGTACCATTTGTGATATTACGAAGGTGGTCTTTGATCTGTTTAATGTGACCTTTGGAGGGATTGGCAAAGGTTTTGGCTAGGGTTTTCCATGCGGCTAAGGTTGTAGGACAGAGAGATATGAGGGGAACTAGAGATGGTGATAGAGAGTCGGCTAAAGCACCAAGGAGTAATTTGTCCTGGCAAAACCAGGTTGTGTATGAGGGGTTGGGCACATTCTGTGGTGGTGGAGGAGGCAGAGCTGGTGGGTTGTCGGCAGGGTCTGTGGGTGCGGCAACGGTGGCAGTGGTGGGGGGAATGGTTTCAGGGGGTATTGGGTGGTTGTTGTTGATGAAATTATGAAGGTCCAGACCTATGAGAGTGGCTTCAATTTGAAGCTTCCAGGCTATGTAATTTGTGTTGGTGAGTTTGAGGACATGGGTGAGAGAGACGGCAATGAGAGGTCGGGTAGGCTCGGCAGAGTTGGGAATGAGGGTGAGATCAGTGGTGGCCATGGTAGGTTGCGGCGGCAGCTATGGGGTTTTAGGGTTTTTGATCGTGATGCTCTGATACCATGATGAACAGAGAAAGATATGTGAAGGAAGTCTTGATATTATTGATGATAATAGGAAATATATATACATGTACAAGAGTCCTATTCTAGGTATATGATTACAATGAATAATTATCTAAATATACCAAGATATGTACATTATAAACAAGGGAAGAATATAATTCTAAGTGGGAGAGAGATCAGGAGGATCTTTATCATTATCACTAATGTCTTGAATACAATGTTGGAAATAGATAACGGAAAGTTAAGTTTGACTTAACGTTGATCTAGTTTCTAACGGAAGTTCGTTATTTGTTAACGAAACTAGTTACAAAATGTATTCTACATTTGTTGTAGATTATCAAACTCATTTAATGTCTCAAAACCATTTAGGGTGAATGAGAATTAATGACAAAGGTCTTTTGTAACTTAACAAAGTTGGTTAAAAGGGTCAATTTGGTCGTTTGGATCAAATTGGTTTTGAACAGTGTTTTTGGGTGATGAGATTTGGCTCAAAACTGATCAGAACGAATGGGGACTCTGAGCACGAGTCGTGAGCACGAATGGGATTCTGATGACCATTTGCTAAAATCTGATCAGAACGAGTGGAATGCTTGGGAACGAGTCGTGGGCACGACTCGTGCCAATTAGCACGACTCGTGCCCTTCACTGCTGTTCGAAAAATCACACCTTTTCAAGGGAAAAGGCACAAAACCTTTTGATTCTCTTTATATACTTCCCCCTCCGAATTTCAATATATATATACAGTCATTTGAGCCTCTTTACCCTCTAGTGAGATAGATTAACATAGCCAACTCATATCATCTTGTTGCATCAAATCCTTTTAAGTCCAAAGTTCAAAACATTGTGTTGTTCGTTAGATTAGTTATATTGGAGTGCTCCTTATAACTAATAGTAAAGTCGTTTTATCTTACGAGAGTTTTGTTATTCAACCGTAAGCACCTGTGCGGGACAAATAACTCTTACGGAGATTGTATTTAATACAAGACTCGACTTGTTTTTTATTTGTTTTCAATCTCCGTTCTTTCTCCGTTACATTTTCTGTTAAGTTTTCAGTTAAGTTCTTGAGAAGCCTACCAAAAGTCCAACAATCGTAAGGGTTATTTGACGCTTCTTCAAGATCTTCAAGATGGCAACCGAGAAAGACACCACCGCTTCTAGTCAAGGGAATGTAATGCCTCCTTCTCAAGGTGACGCTGCGTTCAACAATGTTGCACCCGCTACTACACCATCTCACTCGGTTCATGGTAAGAAACCTCCTTCTGGTACAACCTCAAGGGTTACACCTCATAATGCTCTCCCTCCGTCTCATGTGTTCGTACATGCGGAAAGACCGGGTATTCTTACCGGGATGAACTTTAAGAGGTGGCAACAGAAAATGTTGGTCTATTTGACAACATTAAAATTGGTGCAATTTCTTTGGGAATATCCACCATTGATATCCGACGAGGATGAATCCAAAGCAAAGAATGATCTGGATACATGGAATCACAGCGATTTCTTGTGTCGCAATTATATTCTTAATGGCTTGGATTATGCACAATACAAGGTGTGTTGTGGCATAAAGACCGCGAGAGAACTTTGGGATTTTCTCGAGATGCACAATACAATGTGTATTGAACTTGGTGGAAAGAAGTACCGAAAACAAGAGAAAGAACACCAGGAAAATGAAGAGGACCACCAAGAAGGTTAGAGGTAGTTGTTTTAATTGCGGCAAACCCGGGCATATGGCTAACAACCAAGGTGGAAACCCTCTTCAAGCCAATGTGAATGAAGATAGAAATGTTCCATTGAATTTCGAGCAACTTAGTCTATCGGGATAAGTTTTGAACTGACCAAATATGGTTATTGTGTTAGTAAAGGGTACCTTGTTGAAGGACTCCTTAACTTGAATTGTAAATGTTTTATCTGCCTAAGTGCGAAGAATAAAATTTCAAATTTTTTTTACTTGGTTTGAAGTGTTCTAATTGTTATGGCGTGTTCAATTAGGTGTGTAAATTTAAATTCACTAAGTCGACGAGTTAATTTAAAATTACTACCTATGATGAAGTTTGATTCGCAAATCAATTGTGATTTCTTTTGTAGAAATCAGTTCAAACCAGAGATAGTAAATAGATAGTTATTTACTTTTATTAATGATTGCATTTGATAATGCAAAGTTCATTTTTTGGAAAAGTAAAGGTAAAACCTTAAAGTTTTAAGTAAACAATAAGGTTTGTGATTCATCTTAATTATCAATTAAGAATTTCGTAGTGATAGAGGTGGTTAGTATGTAGTACCGTTTGAAAAATAATTATTGGGACGCTGACACTTATTTATCAAACGAATGCTTCTTACACACTCAAATTAATTGAATCACAGAAAAAGGAAAGATAGAACTTTTAAGGAGATGGTGAACTCCTTATTGATAAGTTCCGTCTTATGTGGGTATACCTAGCAAAGGTAGAAATATCTAAACCTAAAGAGGTTAAGATAGGATCCAAAACCATGGATTACGTTTCCATTGGCAATACGGTATTCTTCGAAATCAAATGATTGAAGAGACCAAGGTTGAAGAGACCTCACTTGAACATAGTTATGACTATGTTGTCAGGAGACAACATGGTTATTACAATTAAATGACTTCACATAAAAGGAAAATATTAAATATGAATTAGGATATTCATAAAATATTTGATATGTGGAGGTACACCTCAAGTGTGGGGGTACAAGCTAAATACATAAGTTCTATTCATATGAACTTCTAGTATTAACATAAACTGTTAAACTGTTAACAGTTAAAAGAATGGATCATCATATATTTGGAAATTATTTGATCTTCCTCCATAATGCTAACCATTGGGTTACAAATGGATTCTTAGAAAGGAAATATTCAATGATGACGAATTATGAAATATTCATAAGCCGTTTTATAAATATCTCAAATGTGGGGGTATTTGGCTAAAGTAGAAATACTTAAGCAAGACACTTTATATTCTTTGAGAATATACTTCCTTGAAATCACTACAAGAAAGAGGCTTATTTACGGCGGTTAAAATCCGCCGTAAATAATACGCGCCCCGCCGTATATAGTATTTACGGCGGACTAGCCGCCGTAAATAGATCCCCGTATAAATCATCGCCGTATATACTATATACGGCGGGACAACCGCCGTATATAGTATATACGGCGGATATACCACCGCCGTATATAAATGGAATACATACGTATAAAATGGCGTATTTGAGTGATCTTTATACGGCGGAATGTGTAACCGCCGTAAATAAGAGACGAGTCGTCCGCTCCGTGACGAGTCGTCCCAGTTGCACCCCCACCAGGTTCCCTCGTCCAAACGAGTCGTCCATGGCCATTTTATACGGCGGTTACTATATCCGCCGTAAATAACTAAATAAGGACGACTCGTCCACCATGGCACGAGTCGTCCCATTTACACCCCCTACTGGTTCCCTCGTCCCCCCCTTTGGGCACGAGTCGTCCCTAGGTTTATACGGCGGATTTAGTCACCGCCGTAAATAATCCTATTTTTTTTTGACTTTGTATAATTCATTTTCCCCAAAAATACGTTCACAAAAACCAAATTCAACCTGTACACACACAATATAACCAAAAATACACAAATGCAATCAATATTTACAATCTACATATTAACACAATTAATGTTGAATGCATCCAGACATAATAACCATTATACAAAAAAGTTATTAGTTGTTGAATGTATCCAAAATACACAATGTCTAAAATCCACGAACACCTATTCATTACCGTCATTTCCACGTCGTTCCATCCAACAACGTTTCAATTCATCAATTTGTTGTTGTAACTTAAGGCGTTCCTCATCAAGTTGTTGTTGTAGCGCTCCTGAAGTCGTTGGCGTTCCTCCTCATTTTTCGGCGTTCCTCCTCAAGTTGCCTTTCCATATCTGCTCGACCCCCGCCACCGCCTCCATTACAGTGTCGAGAAGGTTGGGATTTACCAAACACCTTAGTTTTGTTCGGACCGCCTCCCATACATCGAACTCTCCCATGGTCATCGAGCCAAACATACCAACAAAAATATTTTCACGCGCCGCGAGAGTTTTGTTGCTCCTCTGCGACTCCTCAAGCCGCATCATTAAGCGTTATTGTAACAAAAACAACATGTTCAATATAAATGTTTTAACTTTAATTAATATTATGAAAATGAAGTTAGAAATGAAAAAGTATTCTATAGAATAACAAAGCTGAAACGAGAAAAGGTTGAAACTTTAACTTACAATCATTTGAGTGGTTTCTTGATCTGCGGGTGTTTTGCCCGTGCGCGTATGTATGACAACGCTTAAGCGATCAGTGGGTAATCCCTTGTCGCCTCTCTACAATTTATAATAGAATCATTTGACCAAAAAAAAATATATTTATATACGATACAAAAAGAAACATTAATTGAATTGACAACTGAGAACTAAATTGAACGATGACAAACCTCTTTGATGACTTTGGGATGGGACGTTTTTCCGGTCCTATTCAGGCACGATTGTTTTTCTCGATTCAATTTATTTGTTTGATATTTCCTGGAAAAAAAAGATAATATTAGTATTAATTTGACTACTTATATAAGACATTCACGATAATAGATTGAGATTAATTTGAAATATACCCGAGCCTTGGGCGTACCCCACATCGCAACAAGTGCAGCCCATTGATCCGCAACGCACCCACGGGGTGGGTGAACCAATGCGTCTTGGTCAGATTCATACATCTTATAATCTTTGTTTCAAGCGAGTAATAATATTCATAACTGAGTCAATATTCATAACAAAGTCATAACTGAGTAATATTCATAACTGAGTAATACTTATTATATGCTTGTCTCACATTGTATTTCCAGTCACGCCACGCTTTAGCGAGAGAAAGAGCCATTTTTACGCGTCGAAATGTACTCTTCCCCGTGCCTAATCCAATTCTTGTAATCTTTTTGAAATCCCACTGCAATACAATGTGATCTCACGGTTGCACGGTCTTCTTGGTAACGATTTGCGCATTTTTTACAAGGACAATATATTTCTTTAACACCAACAGACTTTTTTGAGAATGCAAAATCGAGAAAGTTGTCAACCCCAGACAAATACTCATTTGAAATTCGATTATCCAAATCAATCCAACTTTTGTCCATATATGACTTGACTTGATATTTTTAACGTTAAAATACAACCTATATATAAGATCGAGAGACACAAATTTTAGAATAAAAATAAACTCATAAACAAACATAGTCTATGACAACATCATTCGTTCTCTCTCACAAGCCCCCTAATTGAGAAGCTAATTTAAGGAACTAGGTTGATGTGCAAAAGAATATGCACATGCAACAAAAGATTTGGAACTATTTTTAGGAACTAGATTGAAGTGCGCAACATTATTTTTTGTGTAGGGTCTACGAAGGATACTATCTTAGGAGAGCGATGGTAATATAAGAAAAGTGTTATAAGAAAACTGTTTGAATAGTCAGATGGGACTATCATCATGGGACGGAGGAGTATAAGCCAAAAGCCACCTTAAATAAAGCTGCGACAAATAGGCACAAAATATCTTGCATTCTCTGTCAAAATGCCAACTCGAGTATAATGAAAGAACTATATAAGCTGAAATGGTATTGCAAGATTTACTAAACTTGTCTTCTTTGCCAAGATATAAATCCATATAACTAAGAAGGGGCTCAAAAATTGCACTCTCTCATGCCTTTAACTTGAACATTTCTAATATAGGATCATTGTCCCACAACAAAAACTGAACCTAGGTCTAGTATTGCCATCTTCTTTTCTATCTTTCCAGATATGAACATGTTTCCCTCAACATTTAATGGATACAACTTCTATAAGTATTTGAAAAACTAGATAAACAGATAAACATCCCTTCCTTGGGAGGTATTTTTCTCATTACAAACACTTCTGTCTCAACTTCTACGCACATATATATGCCGATTTATGATGTTCAATAACACACACACACACACATATATATATATATATATATTCATATTTCAACTAATCAAACCAGACTTAACCAAATAAATGTCAAACCATCTTGACTTCCTAAGTTGCCTCAACAATGCCTGTACACGATATATGATTAAAAAGGTGCTGAATTTAGTGGTTCAACTTTAACATCTATAATGGTTAACCATAATCCAATATTCAAAGCTACTCAAATGTTTATGATGGTTCTTGTTTCAGTTGACAACCAATGAATCACAACCCACCAAATATCATCTCTACATTGAGGCAGCACAGTGATGAGACCAAAAGGAAATGGAAAATAGCAGTTAAAAACACATAATGGCATTCATGTCCAAAATCCAAAAATTAAACCAAAAATTAAAACTAAATACGCTATATCTACCTCTTGATTTGGTCGAAGGCGTCGGATTTTCTTGCCTAGCTATGGAGGAGAGAAGCTATGGAGGAGAGAGAAAGAGAGGCGAGATACGAGATCGAAGAAATAAACAAAAACCAAAAATTAAAAGTAATTAAATACGCTATACCTACCTGATTTTGGTCACCGGCGTCGGATTTCCAAGCCCTAGCTATGGAGGAGAGAAGCTCTGCAGGAGGAGAGAAAGGGAGATCTACCGCGAAACTGAATAGGGAAATTTGGGTTTCCCGGTATTTTAATAACATTTACGGCGGATATTGTACACCGCCGTAAATAATGGTATTATTTACGGCGGACGCGTATTACCCGCCGATAATAAGTACCTATAAACGGCGGCTACTGATATACCGCCGTATATAACCTTGATCTCGTATACGTACATGTTAAATATACGTACATTACTTATTTACGGCGGACGCATCCGCCGTAAATATATAATATATACGGCGGCTGTACACACCGCCGTATATATTATATATTTACGGCGGACGCGTATTACCCGCCGTAAATAACCGCCGTAAAAAGCCTACTTTCTTGTAGTGAATGATAGGAAATTTATAGAAACTATGGTGGTCTTCTTAATAAGAAGAAGAACCAAGATGTAGTTGGAGGACAAAAGTTACTAATTCTTTTGGTTCTATTTGGTAACAGTTAATAGTGCATCCTATTCTATTTTGGAAGATGGTTGATCTTCCTATGCGAACCGTTGGGTTGCAAAACTAGAAGTGCCAAGGATGAAACCTTTAAATGTTAGACTCTTAAAAACAATAAGAAGAATTTTCAAGAGGTTTAGTCTAAAGAGTGAAAAATACTTTTCTTTATAAAATGATCTTGAAAGGTAGTCTCTACAGACAATAGAATCAAGGAATGCAGTATTCTTTAAAAAATATCTTTCCTGCTAAGGACATGAAATAAGGTAAATTCTCAAAAGAGAACATATGAATCTACAAACGGTCCATCTCAAGTTAAAGATGAAGGACTTAGACGTAGTAAAAGGGCAAGAGTGGAAAAGTCTTTTGGTCCTGATTTTCTATCATTTATGTTGGAAAACGAATCAGCAATTGTTAAGGAAGCGTTATCTGGTCCGGATAGTTCGTTCTGGAAAGAGGCTATTAACAGTGAGACAAGATTCATAATGCTTAATAATACTTGGGAAGTGGTAGATCTCCCTCCAAGTTGCAAACCATTAGGTTGCAAATGGATTCTTAAAAGAAAGTATAAAGCCTATTGTAAGTACCCAAATCTGGCTCATGCCTTCCGGTTAAATTTCCCGACAATTTCGGTAAGTTTCCCGGTAATTCCCCGGACCTTCCTAGTATTCCGGAAATATTCCGGAACTGTTCCAAAACAAATAAGGGCTGAAGGGGAAGCTTCCTAATTAAGAAACACGTTTTTCTTAATTAGGAAATGTTCTAGAATTTGCCACCTTGCATGATTCTAGAAACATGCTGAGTCACAAGGGATAATGCCGCACGGCTGCATTAGCCAAGGGTCTCTGGCCGCACGGCTTCATTGGCCTTATCCAGACTGCCTATAAATAGAGCCCTCCTCTACCCATTTTTAACAACAACAAAAATCATCAATCACACATAATACGTGAAATACACTCCCAAGAGCTGCTGGAAGTCCAAGAAGGTGAAGAAGAAGGCCAAGAAGCCACCTCCCTCCTCCTTGAAGATCCCAAGATCAACCTTTCCACCTAGCTCCATCCAAAGAAGAAGAGGAAGCCATTGGTAACCTCTCACGCCCTAAACTTGCATCCTAATTGCTTTAATTGCTCATTGCATTTCATATATTTGTTATTATCTTTGCTTGGGACTTGGCATTCATAGTTAAAGATCATATCTTTATACCCCCTTTCCCCCTTTGCATGCATTAGGCATCCCTTGCCATTAAAGATGTAATCTTTTGAATCAAAGGTGCATCCTTTGCACCTAAAAATCCTATTTTTACATAAAAATGCCATCTTCATGCATCATTTGCATATAAAAATTCAATCTTTATGATAAAAATGCATCCTTTGCATATGAAATCCTTTTTCAAGCATCCTTTGCATTAAAGATCATATCTTTATCCTAAATTAGCATCCTATGCTTTTCAAAATACAATCTTCATGCATCCTTTGCATATTTAAATCCCAATTTCTTCATAAAAATGCATCCTTTGCATAAAAATCATGTCTTTATGCATCCTTTGCAAATAAAGATCACTTCTTTAAATCAAATGCATCCTTTGCAAATTAAAGATCATTTCTTTAAATCAAATGCATCCTTTGCAACCCAAAAATGTCATCTTTTTACTAAAAATGTCATTTTTACATGCATTCCCCATGTCCCCATTAGCAACCTTGGAACGGACCGGTGTAAAAGATCCTATCTTTACATCGTTCCTTCCATAAAAGGTTTCATAATTTCTTTAGAAAGGGACAACCTTGAACCCTATATCTCCGATTATCACTTAAGACGAGTATGAAGCATCTATATGAGCTCGACCGTCTTAAAGTGTAGGATTGATGGGCTGATGACCCTCCTTTTCTAAAGAACCTCATCTTTGACTATAAAGAGAGTCATTCTCTCGATCATGCAAAGTCCCGAGGTTAAAAATGCGATGATCACAAGTCCAAGATGAGGACGGGATCATAATCCCGAATACATAAAATTCCAAGAAATCCCGAGCGACAACCAATAAATGGTTTGCACGTCCGGAAGACGAATTGGGACATTCCCCCCCCCCCCATTATTTTCAAACACATGCACACAAGAAAGCAAGCAAGCAAGCACGATTAATGAAATCTTGGGAGACTTGCTCCGGCAAGGCACCTTGGGTGAACGACGATCCGTTCTTCACAAGGGGTAACTTAACCTCCGAACCCATAAAACCTTTTTTCAAAGTTTTGAGGTAATCAAAATGGCGTGGCGACTCCGTTTTTCAAATTAAACCGGATGTCTTCAAACTCGCGTGAATTTCCAATACACAAAATTTGGGGCACACATTCACAGTTTGGCGACTCTGCTGGGGAATATCCCAAAGGAGAAAAGCTTTTATTTTCAAAACAAAAATCGATACTCGGTATATAGGTGGAAACCACTTAACCTTCCTGTATCACTCCCTGATTTGGGAGTTGGGATAACCGGTGGTTTAACAATCCCACGTACCAGTATCCCTTTTTGAAAAAAAAAATTTGAAAAAAATAAAAGAAAGCTTTTCCCTTTGAGCGGGTTAGACTCTCATCGCTGATTTCATTAATCTTGCTTGCTTTCTTTACCTTGCATTGCATCATTTCCATCTTGGAATCTGTGCATACTTTGAATGGGAAACAACCCGAAAAATAGCAAAGGAGTGGAACCTGGAAAATTGATCCATGCAGTCGTACGGCTCAATCCTCCTTGGATTCTGACCGGGCGACCTCAGTGGCAATTCCACCAGGAAAAATCATGGTTAATCTGGCAGTCCTAGCAGCTTGGGGCTACTCAGCTCCATGACTGACTGAGGCTCCCAGAAAATTTACGTGCTTACGTGCTGCATTTTCCCCGCCCCGAAAATCATTCCTTTAAAACACATTTATGAAAATCTCTGTTTTAACTCAAAAAGGAACATTTTTAGGAGACCGCACACTACGCGCACCTGATATATCCTATACACTTTGCACGCACGTCCTTCAAACCCGGAGTGGTTCCAGCTGCAGTCACGGACAGCCTTACGATGCTCCCGGGCGTGCACGGAATCATTCCAACCTCCCCATGGCAGCCAGTGTCGACCAATGCACAGTCCGTGTCACACGTTTCAAAAAAACCGTGACTTTTGGTTGGTTTTTGGTCTAGTCCGTGTCATATAGCACAGTTGCATACCCTCGTAAAGGTCAAGCCTTAGTTCATAACGGAAGCCAAGATTTTCGCTCAAGCGGAACTCTACCAAAATTCCGATAAGGAAAAATTGGTAGGATCTTGACTCCGACATTGACTTTGACCTTGACCCGCACGGAATGCGTAAGAGTCGAGACCGAGTCTTTGCCAAAAAATCCAAAGATCTTTCGCTCAAGCGAAGCTCTACCAAAATTCCGACAAGGAAAAATTGGCAAGATCTTGACCCGGCATTGACTTCGATTCCGACTCACGCCCGGTGTATGCAACGAAGTTCAATGTGACATCGCGTCATCCGGCTTTTACCGCCCGACCCATGCCTATTATCTTCTCGGACATTACCGAAAGTCAAAACGTCATTCGCTCAAGCGAAACTCTGCCAAAATTCTATCAAGGCAGAAAGACGAGACTTTCCCGGTATTGCCTTGACTATAATCCGCATCGCTCGTGCGTTGAAAGTTCCTATGACCCGCTAGACCCGTTAGGAGCGTTCTTTACTCTCGGTCGGTGGGATCTGCGTGCCCTATAGGACCCTCGCCCGGGGCTGTCCACCCTGGGAGGTCGAAATACAGGTGGAATACGAGGGGCTTATAGACGTAGTGACGGAACCCGGCGATCCAGGATCTAGAGTAGTTGCGAAAAAGAAGGGCAAATTCCCTTTTTCAACCAAATAGATATTAATAAAAGACAATGATTTAAGTAAACTGGAAGATTCTAATTTGCATATTGCCTGAGCCTTCAGCCTAAACACCTACCCCGAGTCTAAACCTTTCCTATCCCTTTCCCGCAGCGAGAAAGAAGTGGGTGAGAACACCGGGTCAGCGACTTGTTAGCGCAGAATTCTCAGACAGTTCGCCAGAATCCTCAGTTTTGTCAGCCTTCCAGTGTCAAAATGTCCAACATAGTAATCAAGAATGGTAATAACCAAATGGTCGGAGAAGCCATCCCAGTTCAGCCCAAGCCCCACATCTGGTATGATGTATGCGGCACATGAGGACTGTCTGGAGTATGAGTATCAAGAATGGATTGATGAAGACGCTCCTTCAAGAAAGAAGAAGAAGAGGAAGTCCACGCAGCAGAAATTAAAGGAAAGGTATGAAGCCGGGGACAAGAGCGTCGGAACTCTGGGAGAGCCTTCCGGCAAGTTCGATTACTATGTCAGTTATGCCAAACAGCCCGCCAAGGAACCCATCATTCAAAGCACAGTCCGGCTGATACCCACATGGACGGTGACCCTCTTGAAAGCGAAAGTGTTGAATTTGTGGCCATCGTGAAATTCAATGAGAAGCTAGCAATCTAGAAGCGAGAATACGAAAGCCTATTGAATACGTAGCCAGTCAAGGAAGAATTAAGATCCCTTCTGAAGAAGACTTCATCAGCATTATCCAGGCCAACCCTCCTGTTGGCTATACTGACAAGGTCGTGGTGTCCAAGATCAGTAAAGAGAAAATGAGTTATTAGCAGTGCATTGATAAGATGAGCCAGAGTCTTCAGTCAATGAGTCCAGTCATCACGGACGAGCTCGCCGAGAGATTGCATCAAGCTACTCTAGCTCCCCTCACCATCTTTCCACGGTACCGGCCTGTCAATGATTTCCGGCAAGTTTTTGATCAATTTGAAGTCTCAAACTTTCTGAAGAATGCTGACAAGACTGCTACTCCCCAGTGCAACAACAAGAAGGAGTGAGATCCCGGTCCAACCCTTGTCAAACACCCTCGAGTCAATAAGTAGTGTAGGGTCCAAAGTCAGTAGCGTCTATTCAGTCGAGTCAGGAATCTTTGAATTCCAGTCCTCTGAGTCATCCGAAGGCCTCACGCCTGAGGACTATCAAAATGTAATCGATGTCATCTTTCCCCTTATTTTGAATGAAATGACAGATCTTTCTGATTATCCCCTTATTGCCAACTTAACAAATGATAAATTAACTCAAAACTTAACAACAGTTAATAATGAATCATTTGAACAAGATGCAAACACACTAAATGAACAATACATTAAAGAAATCTTTAAGCAGGTTTCAGAAAAAGAGGAAAACCGGGCCCAAGCTGCCGAGGAGGTTTTGACAAATGTGAACTTGGGTACTATCGAGGAACCTAAAGAGACACAGATTGGAAACTTCTTCCAGGGGGTTGAACGGGACAGACTGATCGATCTGCTCAGAGAATACGTCGACGTGTTTGCATGGTCATACAGGGATATGCCGGGGCTAGACAGTTCAATAGTGGAGCACAGGATCCCTCTAGCACCAGATGCTAAGCCAGTAAAGCAGAAATTGAGGAAGATCAAGCCAGAATGGTCTCTACAGGTCAAAGAAGAAATTGAGAAGCTACTGCGGGTAGGATTCACCAGAGTCATCGAATATCCAACATGGTTGTCCAATATTGTGACCGTCACCAAGGCGAATGGGAAGGTACGCTGCTGTGTGGATTTTCGAGATCTAAACAAGGCCAGCCCCAAGGACGATTACCCTTTGCCAAACATAGACATCCTGGTGGACTCCACCGCCAACTACGAAGTAAAATCCTTCGTTGATGGCTTTGCAGGCTACAACCAGATCAAGATGGCCGAGGAAGACCAAGAAAAGACAGCCTTCACCACACCGTGGGGAACTTACTGTTATACAGTGATGCCATTTGGGCTTAAGAACGCCGGGGCTACTTATCAAAGGGCAGCAACTGCGCTTTTTCATGACATGATCCACAAGGAGATTGAGGTCTACGTAAACGACATGATAATTCACTCCAAAGGAGAGGATGGGCAGCACTTTGTTGACCTGCGAAAGTTCTTTGAGAGGCTGAGACAACATTCCATGAGACTAAACCCTGCTAAATGCACCTTCGAAGTGACAAGGGGAAAAGTGCTTGGTTATATGGTCACGGAGCGAGGTATCGAAGTTGACCCCCGAAATATCAAAGCTATTATGGACATGAGGCCACCTCAAACTCAGACAGAAGTCAAGAGCTTTATGGGGAAGTTGCAGTACATCAGCCGTTTCGTCAATCAGTTGACCACTATGTGCGAGCCCATCTTCAAGCTCATGAAGAAGAATGTAGACACAGAATGGACCGAAGAATGCCAGGATGCCTTTGACCAGATTAAGGCATACTTGGTACATCCTCCGGTGCTATGCCCCCCACATAGACAGAAACCTCTTCTGCTCTATCTCACTGTCACTGATACGGCAGTTGGGGCTATGCTTGCTCAGGAGAAGAAAGACTCTCGGGTAGAGAATGCCATTTACTTTGTCAGCCGGAAGCTGCAGGGAAGTGAGCTCAATTACTCAGCATGTGAAAAGACCTATGCAGGACTGGTCTGGGTAGTCGGCAAGTTGAAGCATTATATGCAAGCCCACCCTGTGAATTTGGTCTCAAAAATGGACCCCATCAAGTACATCTTTGATAAGCCTTCCCTCTCGATGCGTCTGGCAAAGTGGTCCTTCTTCTTGGCAGAGTACGACATCAACTATGTGACCAGAAAAGCCATCAAAGGCCAAGCATTGTCAGACCACCTGGCAAATTTTCCCAGTAATGAGGACAGAGGGCCTGAACCCCAATTCCCAGATGAAGGGATCTTCGCAGTTGAGCCCGAGAATCGATGGCAATTATTCTTTGACGGAGCCGCTAACAAAAGAGGAAATGGCGTAGGGATGCTACTGGTCGATCCGAAAGATGAGCATACACCCATAGCCCTCAAGTTGAACTTCCCTGCCACGAACAATGTCGCCGAGTACGAAGCTTGCATTGCTGGTTTGGAAGCTGCCTTAGAAAGGAATGTCAAGGAGCTTGAAGTTTATGGAGACTCGGCCACGATCATCAACCGGGTCTCCAACAAATGGAAGGCTGTGGACCCTAATCTTCAGCGGTATCATGCCCATATGGAGGATTTGTTTGGACAGTTCGGAGAAGTGACCTTCCACTACTTGCGAGGAAAAGAACAGGATTCGCGGATGCCCTAGCTACTCTAGCCTCACTTGGTAGAGATCCACCGAGGGAAAAGCCATAAAACCCTTCAGAGTGGGTAGAAGAGAAGCCCCAGGCCTTCATTTGTGAGGTAGACACGGGACCCGAGCCTATAAAGGAACCTTGGTACAATCAAATTTACAGTTCCTCAAAGATGGAGAATCGGCTTTCGTAGACGAAGAAGGTAGACCAAAAGAAGGTGTCGAGCCAAGAGCTTACAAGCCACGAAAAGGTTGGCCTCCCATTATGTCATTCTAAGAGGCACATGTACAGAAGCGGTACCAAGGACCACTCCTCTTGTCGTCACTCAAGAAAGGGCCAAAGGGTTGATGACCGAAGTCCACAATGGTCCCTGCGGTCCTCATATGAATGCGAGCCACGATGCAAGTGATCCTCGAGAATGGGTTACTATTGGATTTCCATGGAAGCATGCAGTGTCCGGCACATCCGAGCATGCGACAAGTGCCGGCGGTTTGCCAACCTCAACCATCTCCCGCCTCATGACACATGTCTTGCATGACGACTCCTTGGCCGTTTGCAACTTGGGGTATTGACGTAATAGGGAAGATAGCTCCGGCAGGAAGCAATGGGCACGAATTTGTGCTAGTAGCCATCGACTACTTCACCAAGTGGGTAGAGGCCAAGTCCTACAAGGTCCTCACCTCCAGAAAGGTTGCCCAGTTTATCAAAGAAAATATAATGTGCAGATATGGGGTGCCCAACGAGATCATTTCCGATAATGGGTCGCACTTTGAAGGAAGGCTGCGATAGGTTACTATCGAGTTCGAGAATCACTCGCCATAAGTCGTCCCCATACGAGACCTCGAGAATAATGGAGCCGTGGAAGGCTGCTAATAAGACGCTCGAACGGATCATCGGGAAAATGGCCACCCGTGGTCGTGATTGGCCCGAAAAGCTGCACTTGGCACTCTGGGGCTCTGTAGCGTCTGTCAGAACAGCTACAGGAGAAACTCCTTTTGCCCTAACCTACGGGATGGAAGCAGTGTTACCAGTGGAGTTGGAAATCCCGTCATTAAGGGTCCTCCTGGAAAACAGTGTTAATGAAGTAGAATGGTTGCGTAGTCGGCATGATGAGTTGGCCCTGCTTGATGAGAGAAGGCTAAAAGCCATGGAGCACACCCGAGCCTACCAAAGGCGAATGGCCAGAGCGTTTGACAAAAAGGTTAAGGTCAGAGACATGTGACTTAGTGTTAAAAGTGAAGCCCCCTACCAGAGACAACCCCCTGGGAAAATGGGAACCCGTTTGGATCGGCCCGTATGTGGTGCAGAAGATACTATCGGGAGGAGCCATGAAGCTTGCAGACCTGGACGGAAATCCCTTTGTCCACCCAGTCAACGGTGATAAGCTCAGAAGATACTATGTCTAAAAGAAAAATAAAAAATATAAAAAGAAAAAAGTGCAAAAAGAGTAATACCCAGCTAGGCTGAAAACCCCAAAAAGGGCGGTCTAGGCAAAAGACAGGGTTGCACATAAAAAAAAAGAAAAAATCTTAGTGCAAAAAGAGTAATACCCAGCTAGGCTGAAAACCCAAAAAGGGCGGTCTAGGCAAAAAACAGGGCTGCACATAAAAAAAATATAGAGAAAAAAAATAGTTCACCAGAATGAACTACGAAGACCTGAGCCCCTTAGTATTTCTTGTAAAAGGGGAACGTAGGCAGCCATATATGGTTTGGTCTAAACAATAAAAAAAGGGCAATCAAGCTTCCTTGAAGTGCGTCCTAAATAATAAAGGATATTCCAGTTTCCATAAAACGGGTCCTGAGCAAATCAATAAGACATTTGAATTTCCATGAAATGTGTCTTGATTAATTTCTAAGATAATATCTCTTGTTCATTACAAGTTAAAAACTTCTTGATGAGTTCAAGCACGGTCTACTCTTGACTCTGCTAACCTGCTACAAAGATCTAAAATACAAAAAATGCCTATATAAACTAATGTGTTTGCAAAATGGCAATAAGGGAATCCTAAGAAAAGATCTGTCAGTCGTCATTCGCTGAGTCTTCTTTGGTCTTCTTCCCTTTACCTCGACCCCGTCGAGTTTTCTTTCTCTTCTTCTCTATAATGTCGGTATCCCTCATTCCGATCTCCGGTATCCTCACTGGAGCCTCCACCAAACCCGTGTCAATAAGTGCCCTCTCTACACGAGCACGAGTCCGCACTTCCTCCCTCTGAGCCTCAGTCAAAGGAGTGACCTCGGACAATCTCTTGTATCGAGCCTCCATATCTCTGATCAGGTCACCCGACTGGTTATGGCGACTCGCCTTAGCCTCAGTCTCCCTCAGAGTCCTACTCGAGTCGCAGTCAGCCCCCAATAAAGCCTGACGTCTCTCCCCCAGAATGACCTGAGTTGCTCCCATTTCCCTCTCGTACCAGTCCAAGTAGACAGTGGTCAAGATGGTACTCTTCCTGCTCCTGAAGATAGCCCTGGGTGGGAAAGTAGTGTATGTCCAAGCCCTCAAGAAGAATGAGAAGCTGGCTGGATCCCTCATATACAATGGCATCACCTCCATAGTCCGGATGTCCTCCCAATCGCTCAACGGCTCCTATAAAGCCCCGAACTGCCTGGATACCAAACAGGGAATGTAGAAGGATGACCAGCAAAACCCTGGAACCCTCACTATATAGGACTCCTGAAATATCCTCCTGGTCTGCAACCTCCAGTGAGGTATCCACCAACGAATGTCTGAAGTGGACAACCTAGCCATCGTCAGCTCCCAGCTACCCTGGTCCTGTTGCCTTGGTGCACCTCTCCGAGAAATCACCCAAGGGCACTGAGTCGGCAAAGCCCCTGGCAAAGCCCCGAGCCTCTCCTGCAGCCATAAAGTCAGCACAGCTGGACTCCCAGACCTCATGAAATGGTCTCCCCTAGCCATCCTGTCAATGCCATGCAATGTCTCTCCCAAAACCAGTGGGACAATGTCTTTCCCAGCCCTGCAGTCTCTAACCATGTCCAAGAGACCACCATGACAGATTCCCACGGACTCAGCGGTGAGCAGAGCAGAAAATATGCAGAGAATAAAGGCATCCATAGCCACCGTGGTCGCAGCCATAGTCGGAGACCCAAACCTGCCCGGGATATCCGAAAGGTCAATCCTGTCCGGGGCTATCATCATCCCCTCAGCCTCTTCCAAAGAAATCTGCAGAAAAGTTGCAAGCTTTGCCGCCACCGGCATGTCTCCGACCAGCGGAATAGATATTGCCTCGATTTCGGGACCCCCAATCAAAGCTCGAAAGTCTTCATGCGTTGGGACAATCTCGTTGTAAGAAAAGCAGTAAACGTGTCTCCGGACGTCCCAAAACTTTGCTGATGCTCTCAAAAGGTCCCAATCGGGCGGGAGATCCCTCAAATGCCATAAAGACTTGATCTTGAAAGAAGAATCAAGCAGCCCCTTGTGAAATTGAAAGTTGTGCTTCACCCAAGATTTAAGATCGGACAGAAAACGGTCTCGCTTCCCCCTTTGCAATCTGACGGGCTTTTCCATTGCAAAATGACCAAAGATGGTGTCTTTAAGTCCAATATGTGCTCTGGGAACAATTGGGACAAGTCTAGAGTGAAAATGAAATGAAATGGCCAAGCCTTGATTTTATTCAGAAAATAACCAGTTCAGACAGAACTGTGAGCCGCACGGCTTCATTTGCCCCAGAGACCAAGCCGCACGACTACATTTGTCATCTGCAGAAAAAAATCTGCAGCAACCAAAGTTGCTGCCCAAGGGAGTTTTCACCCCACTTTCTCAACCAAGACCTGTACAAAAATGTGTTCAAAGGTCACCCAAGCATTTATATATCATTATAAATCATTTTGGCCCCGTTTTAGCCCCAATTCCAAGCAAAAAACTGCCCCGGGGCTCAAGTAATATGCAAATTAATAAAAGCATAAATAGAAAAGCAAATAAAACAGTAATACAATGTCTTCGCCCCATCGGCGCCCAAATAAAGAAAAAAATAAACAAAATGTGCATAAAAACGTGTTCATTGTTTGTTTTGTTCCTAAATCCATTCTAGAGACCTCCTAGGCCTCTGATTCTTCTTCTTCTTCATCGCTGCTCAGCTCGTAGACGCTGGCCTCCCTCATCAAGTCCTCCGGGTCGCTCACATCAGACAGATGGACATTATCTTGCCCGTACTCAGCCAGCTGCTCCAGAATGTCAGCATTGGGTCCCCGTCCCCGAGGCATGGCACTGGAAGAGTACTCCGAAGCCGATGAGGTAGACGCTGTGCCCCCGACATGCCTTCTCTTGCGCCCGGGCTCCTGTGCGTCTGCTGCCGCCTTTGAAGTGCAGGCTAGCTTCCTCAGAAGGGACCGGCACATGTCTTTCCGGCCCTGATTGCACGACCAATGTCATAGGTGCGAGCTGGAACCTGAGAAAAAAGAGGAGAAAAAATCTCAGAAAAATCTCAGAAAATCTCAGAATTTGCAAAAAAGCAAAGAAATCTGAAAAAGGGAAAGACCCTAAAAGTGTACTTACAGTGCTGTCAGGCGGCAGGGTATACTGGGGCTCCCTAGTGTCGGGGACAGGAATCCTCATCCTCCTCGGAACTCCGTGGACTACGTATGAAATGTGCGCAGGAGGGATCGGCGGGTCAGAAGGCTCGTCCTCCCCATATCCCTGAGTGACCGCCAGCTTCATCGGCACGTGGCGTCCACAGGGCGGCCTCCACAAACACAGCGTAGGGGGTATCCATGTCAAAGTACTCCTCGGCGGCCACGCCTGCCTGGTACCTAGCAATCTCATCTGCCTGCCAATCCCTGGGCTGTAGCATCCGTGCTGGAGGATCATGGGGAGTAATGGCATCCAATGGAGGGACATGGCCATGCTGCCTAGAAAATCGGTCCCCCAAATAGATGACATCACATGTCAGCCCAGTCAGCCATCTCCTCTGCCTCGTCGCCTCAATGGCCTCTCCTAGCAAAATCTCTGGATACCTGCCCCAAGGGTAGAAGTCCACTCCATCGTGCCCATCCCTGTTGATGACCGGCCTCACCATCTTATAATCAAAAGTGATCCGGGTCTTCCCCGTGAACTTATCCCTCGCATCTCCCCTCCAGCGAACCATAGCAGGGAAGATGGTGATATCGCTCTGTTGGTTCCACGGAAAGAACCCAATCACCTCACAGAACCAGACCTGCATGTTCAAAACATCAAAAGGGTCATTTTTCTTTCATAAAAGTCTCAAGACAAGAAAAGAAAGAGAAAGAGAAGAGGGACTACCTCAAGGGCAAATGAAAAACAGTCCATGGAGGCAGCCTTGTTCCGGCTGTACATATCCAGAGAGAAGTAGAGCTCTGCCAATCCGGCCTCTCCCCAGGAGACCGTCCCAATCCCATCCACATCCTCCAAAGAGTCAAGGAGGCTAGTCATGGCCAGAGTCCCAGAATTTGCGAAGATGGTGACCGACAGCATCAACCACACAAAGGCTCTAGCAAGCTGGTGGGTAGCCTCCTCACTAACGGCAAAGTCCCGTATGCAGTTCTGGACTGCCACCTCGACGTTCCTCGTCTCCATTCCAAGCCCCTTGGGAATCAATTCAAACCCAACCAAAGCTCGGAACTCCTCAGCTGTGATATGGTCCCTCCAAGTCACAGGCCTCCCCGTGAACTGTAGGCCAGTGATAGCTGTGAAATCAGCGGGAGTCACCGTCAACTCTCCCCAGCTCAGATGAAAGCTATGAGTGGTGTCCCACCAAAACTCAGATAGGGCCTGGACCAAGCCCTTGCTCTTAGAAGTGATATGGATTCCCCTGCCGATCGCCTCAATGAATGAATCTAGGCCGGTAGCCCGCACCAGCTGCTTGGGGTTCGCCCCATTCTTCTCGAAATCTGGCATCCTCTGCCAAAGCCTGACTGCGATCTCAGAAGGTCCCCTGGATTTGTTCTCCTGTAGGAAGAACGCAAAGAAATGTGTCAGTCCTTCATCATTTTCAAAAGCATGCATATATTCAAAAAAAATGCACATGTTTTCAAAAGAAAAGCATTCATAAAGTTTTTCTAACATCCTTTGCATCAAAAAAGCATTTTTCATCACTTGAAACACGTCATGTCAAGCCCCATTGCTTTCCTAAAGCACAAAATCACAATTTTCACAATTCTTTGCACATAAGCATTATTCTTTCAAAAAGTGGCATGCATGAATCCTTTTCATCTTCCAAAATCCTGTTTTCTCATTGATAATCAAAATTTTGACCTAGTTCTAGCACATGCAAGAACTCCGTCTCACTTTAGACAATTATCATTCTTACTTTACTTTCGAGAAAAAAGTGGGTCATTCCCATTATTTTTGTCAAATAAATTGCACATGCATGTTCTTAGCCTCATAGGTTATTCATCAATGTCTCAAAATCATTCAAAAATCCTAGGAAAATCCTAGAGAATTCTTAAAATTCGGGTCAAGCCCTTAATCAATCAATACTCAATCAAAATCGACGGAATCGAGCCAAATAAGAATGCTTACCCCAACCGATCGCGGGTTCGTCGATTTGTGCTCTCTTCTCCCCGGATAGAGCTCCGATGGAGGCGTAAGAAAGTCGTACCTCCTATCCGTACGAACGAGTTCCTTCCTCCTCCTTTGAGCGGCCGCGAAGATATTCCTCCTAGCTTGCCTTGGCACCGGATCCATTCTTGATCAAAGGAAGCAAGAGGATTGAAAGAATTTCGAATTCTCTTCCTCTCTTCTCTCTCTCTCCCTCGGCTGGAATGGGCGGCAGTAATGCCCAATAGCCCGTTCAAATCAGATTTTAAATAATCTGGAAAAAAAAAGACTTCTAGCCGTACGGCTTCTTTTTCCTCCCTCTCATGCCGGGCGGCATCATTCGCTCTGAGCAGAAATTACAATTTTGCCCCTGGACTTTCCACTTGGGCCTACAACTCCCGTTATCCTTTAACTAAGATAACACCCTTTTCAGAAGATATCCCTTATCTCTTAAGCAATTAAGCTTTCTTCCCAGTCGCCTCCGTTAATTCCGTTATAACGGGATAACGCTAGGTGACAACCTCCGAATTGTCGAAATCCGAACTTAAGCTACCTCTATCACGAATAGTGAAGTATGCTAAGTTCTCTAAACTTAAGCTACCTCTATCACGAATAGTGAAGTATGCTCAAGTCTTCTAACTTAAGCTACCTCTATCACAGATAGTGACGTACGCTCAAGTTTCTCTAAACTTAAGCTACCTCTATCACAGATAGTGACGTACGCTCAAGTTCTTCTAAACTTAAGCTACCTCTATCATGAATAGTGAAGTATGCTAAGTTTTCCAAATTTTAGCTACCTCTATCTCCTCGATAGTGACGTAAGCTCTAGTTTCCTCAGGTGACAACCTCCATTAATTGTCAATCAGGTGACAACCTCCATTAATTGTCAATCAGGTGACAACCTCCATTAATTGTCAATCAGGTGACAACCTCCATTAATTGTCAATCAGGTGAAAGCCTCCATTAATTGTCAAAACCTCAAGGATCCTAGACATCGTTCCTAACTATCTAGTGATGCTTGAACTACGATCAAGGCTTGATTCCTCCGGGATACGTAGGTAGCCTTTCATAAAAGGTCCAGCCATCCGACCACTTTGGTCACCCTGTTCCTTCGTCACTCATCAGTGATGAAGTAGCCCCTCATAGAGGTCTAGATATCCGACCACCTCGGTCACTTCTAGCATATCCCAGTAGGATCAATTGCTTGACCTCTTAGGTCATTTTCTCTTCTACTTCCCCAGCAAGAGACCAGTTTCTCTTCTCCATTCCTCAGCGGACCCTATTCCGAACTACGGCCTGGCTTGATTCCCATTCGGGATACGTAGGTAGCCTTCCAGAGGTTCAGCCACTCGACCACCTCGGTCTCTCAATCCGTCTCGGCATTCGCCAGATCGGATCCTTTTCTATCGACAACCCCACTCGCCCTGCAAGTGACGTTGCCGAGGGGCTTCTGTAAGTACCCAAATCTGGCTCATGCCTTTCGGTTAAATTTCTCGACAATTTCGGTAAGTTTCCCGGTAATTCCCCGGACCTTCCTAGTGTTCCAGAAATATTCCGGAACTGTTCCAAAACAAATAAGGGCTGAAGGGGAAGCTTCCTAATTAAGAAACACGTTTTTCTTAATTAGGAAATGTTCTAGAATTTGCCACCTTGCATGATTCTAAAAACATGCTGAGTCACAAGGGATAATGCCGCACGGCTGCATTAGCCAAGGGTCTCTGGCCGCACGACTTCATTGGCCTTATCCAGAATGCCTATAAATAGAGCCCTCCTCTACCCATTTTTAACAACAACAAAAATCATCAATCACACATAATACGTGAAATACACTCCCAAGAGCTGCTGGAAGTCCAAGAAGGTGAAGAAGAAGGCCAAGAAGCCACCTCCCTCCTCCTTGAAGATCCCAAGATCAACCTTTCCACCTAGCTCCATCCAAAGAAGAAGAGGAAGCCATTGGTAACCTCTCACGCCCTAAACTTGCATCCTAATTGCTTTAATTGCTCATTGCATTTCATATATTTGTTATTATCTTTGCTTGGGACTTGGCATTCATAGTTAAAGATCATATCTTTATACCCCCTTTCCCCCTTTGCATGCATTAGGCATCCCTTGCCATTAAAGATGTAATCTTTTGAATCAAAGGTGCATCCTTTGCACCTAAAAACCCTATTTTTACATAAAAATGCCATCTTCATGCATCCTTTGCATATAAAAATTCAATCTTTATGATAAAAATGCATCCTTTGCATATGAAATCCTTTTTCAAGCATCCTTTGCATTAAAGATCATATCTTTATCCTAAATTAGCATCCTATGCTTTTCAAAATACAATCTTCATGCATCCTTTGCATATTTAAATCTCAATTTCTTCATAAAAATGCGTCCTTTGCATAAAAATCATGTCTTTATGCATCCTTTGCAAATAAAGATCACTTCTTTAAATCAAATGCATCCTTTGCAAATTAAAGATCATTTCTTTAAATCAAATGCATCCTTTGCAACCCAAAAATGTCATCTTTTCACTAAAAATGTCATTTTTACATGCATTCCCCATGTCCCCATTAGCAACCTTGGAACGGACCGGTGTAAAAGATCCTATCTTTACATCGTTCCTTCCATAAAAGGTTTCATAATTTCTTTAGAAAGGGACAACCTTGAACCATATATCTCCGATTATCACTTAAGACGAGTATGAAGCATCTATATGAGCTCGACCGTCTTAAAGTGTAGGATTGATGGGCTAAGGACCCTCCTTTTCTAAAGAACCTCATCTTTGACTATAAAGAGAGTCATTCTCTCGATCATGCAAAGTCCCGAGGTTAAAAATGCGATGATCACAAGTCCAAGATGAGGACGGGATCATAATCCCGAATACATAAAATTCCAAGAAATCCCGAGCGACAACCAATAAATGGTTTGTACGTCCGGAAGACGACTTGGGACATTCCCCCCCCCCTTATTTTCAAACACATGCACACAAGAAAGCACGCAAGCAAGCACGATTAATGAAATCTTGGGAGACTTGCTCCGGCAAGGCACCTTGGGTGAACGACGATCTGTTCTTCCCAAGGGGTAACTTAACCTCCGAACCCATAAAACCTTTTTTCAAAGTTTTGAGGTAATCAAAATGGCGTGGCGACTCCGTTTTTCAAATTAAACCGGATGTCTTCAAACTCGCGTGAATTTCCAATACACAAAATTTGGGGCACACATTCACACCTATGGATTTGTTGATAAGTATAAAGCCAGGCTAGTTGTCAAAAGGACATTATGATTCATGCAAGATTATCCCATTGACACAACAGAGCGTTTTATGTCGCACAACCGTGTTGAATCTACTTGTGTATTCATATGAACTAAAACAAGCAACTAAACAGTGGCATGAGAAGTTCGTTAGAACTATGTTATCAAATGGATTCAAGATTAATGAATGTGACAAATGTGCCTACATACATTAAAGGAACATCTGAATCATTTGTTAATAGTCTATCCTTACTGGATAACAATGGTAGTTATGATTGATCATGAATACTAAAGACATGATAAAGAAGAACTTTGACAAGAAAGATATGGGATTAGCCGATGTCATATTAGAAATAAAGATTTCTAGAACATCAGAAGGAATAATCCTATCTCAATCCCATTATCTTGAAAAAGTAATTCGAAAGTTCAAGTAGAATCTTGAGAAGTAATCTCTGTAAGATAGATTCCTGAAAGGTAGACTCTAAGGAGGTCAAACCACTTAGAGATACTGAATACTTGGGAAGTCGGATCGGTACAAAGATCATTGTAATAAATCACTAAGGATGGTCAAAGTACTTGGAATACTTAAAGATATTCTTATGATTACAGATCACAATAAATGGAGCAACGGTTTCAAAATTCCAAGACAACTTGAACAACTCGATTCAATAAGGAATCTGAATGGTCTTGAAAGATATTCCTTTGTGGAATAAGTTTGTGTCTACATGGCCTAAGGCATTGTGATGACAATGAGAAATAGGAAAAGGTGTAGAACATCATGGTAAGTCTAGACATATTCGTCGTAGACACAATACCATTAAACAGTTGATCAAGAATGGCGTTATCACTATTGATTATGTAAAGTCATGTGATAACTTAGTGGATCCGTTTACCAAAGATATAAATCGAGATCAACTGTATAATCTGTTAAGGGGAATGGGTTTAAAACCCACAACAAAAGGACTTATAGCGGACACTCAACCTTGAGAAATGGAGATCCCAGGCCCTTGGTTCAATGAGACAACCAAGTTATAAGTTCTAGTAGAGTTACTTGGAAACAACAACTCGGTTTATTAACCTGGAGATGTTGAATACTCATTCCCAGAACATCCAAGTACAAGCACATGCAGCAGTGGTAAGGATAAGTTGAGAAAACTTTTAATGATTTCTATACCTACGGGTGGAGTAGTGCATGATACTCCTTATAGTGAGAATCACCTATATAAGCGAGAGGTAATTAGGCCGCCTCTAAAAGAACGCTTATGAATGAGATACGGTCCAGGGCCGAAATGGACAAAACGTGAGAACAACAATTGTTAGAGCTGTTATTATGTGAGTATTATTGTCTTGGTACACATTCGACAGTCACTGGTTCAAAGCGACTCGCTACCAAATGGCTAGTATATCTGATAATATTTCACTAGGGAAGATTCAAGGCCACAAGCTATCTATCCCGATGTAATAATAGTTCGCCGGAACTTTGGACGAAATTGCATTCATGCATTAATTGTCATTCATATGGGGGATTGTTGGAAATAGATAACGGAAAGTTAAGTTTGACTTAACGTTGATCTAGTTTCTAACGGAAGTTCGTTATTTGTTAACGAAACTAGTTACAAAATGTATTCTACATTTGTTGTAGATTATCAAACTCATTTAATGTCTCAAAACCATTTAGGGTGAATGAGAATTAATGACAAAGGTCTTTTGTAACTTAACAAAGTTGGTTAAAAGGGTCAATTTGGTCGTTTGGATCAAATTGGTTTTGAACAGTGTTTTTGGGTGATGAGATTTGGCTCAAAACTGATCAGAACGAATGGGGACTCTGAGCACGAGTCGTGAGCACGAATGGGATTCTGATGACCATTTGCTAAAATCTGATCAGAACGAGTGGAATGCTTGGGAACGAGTCGTGGGCACGACTCGTGCCAATTAGCACGACTCGTGCCCTTCACTACTGTTCGAAAAATCACACATTTTCAAGGAAAAAGGCACAAAACCTTTTGATTCTCTTTATATACTTCCCCCTCCGAATTTCAATATATATATACAGTCATTTGAGCCTCTTTACCCTCTAGTGAGATAGATTAACATAGCCAACTCATATCATCTTGTTGCATCAAATCCTTTCAAGTCCAAAGTTCAAAACATTGTGTTGTTCGTTAGATTAGTTATATTGGAGTGCTCCTTATAACTAATAGTAAAGTCGTTTTATCTTACGAGAGTTTTGTTATTCAACCGTAAGCACCTGTGCGGGACAAATAACTTTTACGGAGATTGTATTTAATACAAGACTCGACTTGTTTTTTATTTGTTTTCAATCTCCGTTCTTTCTCCGTTACATTTTCTGTTAAGTTTTCAGTTAAGTTCTTGAGAAGCCTACCAAAAGTCCAACATACAAAACGTATCCAAATTTATATATTTAATAATTTCCTTAAGAACTCACTAATTTGCCAAAAATGTTATTCTAATAAGGCTATATACTTCCAAGTTTCTTCCTTTTTCCTCGCCCCTCCCACCTCCCACCGACCAAGATGTGCAGTCCAGAAAGCTTTCTAATTACGATAGTAATATACATTTTCCTTCTCATCCCATACGGGGTTAATTGGGCAGTCATGTTAACGAATGTTACATGGTCGTTGTTCATTTCATTTCATTCATTCTCGACAATTCATGTTGCCTCAACAATTCACTTAACAATTTTTGACCCAAAGCACACTTTCTGATTTTACCTTTCCGGAAACCTGACTATCTACGATATCCAGCAGTTTGTTAAAGCATCCCATGGTAATATAACAATATTTATCCCATCTTTTTAGTTTCCACAAACTTTTTGACATGAACAATGTTCTTATGGAAAATATACATTAATCCAAGCAGGAAACTAGCATTTTCAATATTATTCCAAGAATTACCAGAAGAACGAGAAACTAGAAAGCTGTTGATATCATCGTTTACTCTTCTTACTCATCATTTTCCAAGTTTTGATTTTTGATTGAGCATTGGATGAATCAAACGGAGGGCGAGCCTTGGCGCAACGGTTAAGTTGCTCCTTTGGTGACCACAAGGTCACGGGTTCGAACCTTGGCGAACAGCCTCTTGGCAATTGTCAGGGGAAGGCTCTAGCAAATGGTTCCCTCTCCCAACCCCCGCTTGGCGGGGAGCGCTTGGCGCACCGGGGTTTGCCCATTGGATGAATCAAACGGTCAACCCTTGCTTTCATCATCAAGTTTTTTTTTTTTTTTTTTTTTTTTTTTTTTTGTGTATGAATTATATTCTGATACCTGCGTAAGTGATTCAATTTCGACCTTATACATATAGCGAACACGAGGCAATACGTCTGGGTCTTCATACACAGACATTGTATATGAGTTTAAAGGAACCAATGGCTCGAATGACAATATTTAGGGAAACATCGTTGTTCGTTGAATATCATTTGTATAATTTCTTCTCTCACTAATAGTGATAATTAAAAATCAAATTTTTTAATACGTTTAGTTCTGATGAGCCCGGATCTACTGGATCGGGCCCGCGCTCGGTCTAGTCCAAGGAACCAGTGACGTAGCAGTTCCTAGACCGCTGTAGGGAAGACCGCGGTCAAATAGGCCCTTGTGGTCAAGACCGCGTCCCTCCTCGCATCGTCCCCATCGAGGACCATTGGGACCCTGCTCGCTGGATCCGTGCCCGCATGAGTCATGCCCGCATCAACCGTGCTCGCGTCATATATCTTTGACCGCGGGCACAACGTTGACCGCGGGCACATGCTGCTTCCCGGTTAATGTCAAGCCTTACTGAGCAAGTTAGCTTACTGGCTCTGACAGGCCACTTGCCGGCTCCCCCATCACGCATTCAATGCGGCTCAGTCCGGCGCCTACTATTCCATTTAATGCACTAAGCCGGCTACACGGCTCATGTCCCTTTCACCATGTCCCTTGGACAATCAATGTTCCCTCCCTGACAGGACCAATTAGCTGCGGACACGTGTAGCTGGTCAAATACCAAAGTGCCCCCTAGGGCTGATCTCATTGCTTACCTCAACAAGCACCATGGCATTGCCTATAAATAGAAGGCCTTTACCCCCTTGGGCAAGGTAAGTTCCATATACAATTGAGTAAGCTCTATTACTCTCTAAACCTAAACACACACACTCCAAAGGTATTCAAAGCCTTATTACTCAGTATTCTTACTCTCACACCCGAGGGCCTGAGTTGGAGTAACATCCAACTTTGACCTTAACGGTGCTTGTTTGTGTTGTGATCTAGGTACATCAAACCATCAAATATATCCTAGCCTGATATCCTTGAACCGCTCCTGACCCCAAAAGCTGTGGCGTCATCAGTGGTTCCGATGCCTGGAAGCGACTTTCTTTCGTTGTCTCGTTAAAAATCTTTTGTTTTCAAGGCACCTCACGTGTCCTAAACAAATTCAGTGCCGAAAGGCTCTTCTTTTTACATCACTAGTTTTTCCCGTTTAAAACTCTTGTTTTCAGATACACCTTGTAGTCTAAACAACTGGCTGTCAAAAGACACTTCTTTTCAGTTATTTTCGTCTTTCTGAGACATGTCTCAAATTCTGAAAAATGCTGGTCATTTGACCCTAGAGGAGGAGAACCAAGCCGAACCCTCCACCATCAATAGGGAAAGGCAAACCAACTCTCTTTTAAATAGAATGGGGGCCCATTCTCAGCCTCAAAAATCCCCAGCTCAACGAGTTCTACACCGGTTAACCGAGGAAGCCCGTGCTGAGAAAGCTCAGGCCCTACTAAACAATAGCCCAAAAACTCCCCAGGCTCACATAAAAAACACCACTCTAACCACCCCACTTTCCCCAGAGCAAATCCTGAGAAGGAAGGAAATCCTGGCCTCCAAGTCCAAACTGGTCGCGGAGGCCATGGCCATCAACGACGCGGAGATGGAAATGTTCGAGATAGAGGCCAATGGAGGGCTACAGTTCCCTCAAGGGTCACAAAGGTTCTCCCAACGAGCTCCCGCTAACTCGCTTGCTAGTCAAGCTGTGGGGGCAAACCGGGGTGAACCAGCCCTTGAACGCGGACAGCCGGCCAAGCGAAGCGTGGTGCATGTAGAGGATAGCGAGGAAATGGGGGAAGAGGCACAGTCAAACCGCCGTGCGAGGTCCAAAGCCAGACCCTTGGCTCCGGCCAAGGAGAAGGCCGTGACTCCACGAACTAAAAAGCAGAAGGTTGATGATCAGAACCCCGAGTTTGTGGAATTTATGCGTAAGATGTGGGAAACCCATCGAAGGCTGCCCAGAAGTGTGGCCGCACCATGGACGCCTTCGCCGATAAAATTGCGCGGCACCGATCCGGAAGGGCAAACCCCCTGATGGACACCTATGATGGATCCAAAAATGCCAAGAGTCATATGGGAAGATTCGAGGGCCAGATGGCTTTATTCTCCGCGGACGAGTCGCTGATGTGCAAAGCTTTGGCTGCGACCTTCACCGGCAAGGCCCTATCTTGGATGCTAGCCCTCAAGCCCCGCCAGTATCCAGTCATTCGCCGCCCGTAGTTCTCTTCCTCAATGCCTTTGCCGGAGCAGTGTGTGCCCGCTAGACCAAAGACAGATCTTGTCCGTGTCAAGCGTGCACCAAACGAGCCTACAAAAGATTATATATCCCGGTTCAGAAGGTGAGCGAGGAGATTGTGGACTGGACGAGGGAGATATCGACTATGTTTTGAGGGCGGCCTCGCCTCCTCCTTCCTCAAAATGAATTTTGCCTCCAACAAACCTAAATCAGTGGAGGAAATGTATGAAAGGGCCTCGGCCATTGCCTCCGCCGAAGAGCCTAGTGTGCCCGCTCCCCGAGCTTCTGCGAAAGAAAGGATAAGCCAAGTCCAGGAGACCACCCCAGAGCCTGCTCACACCAATAATCAGGGCAAAAACAGAGGTCGGGGATCAGAAAGGCTCAAAAAGGCCATGGCCGAAACAAGCTTACACAGAGCTCACCGACCCAAGGGTGGTGATCATGAGAGCCTCGTACTTTCCCCGCTCCTCCCCCATGCTTCGAAAGCCAAATGAGAGGAGTAGACTTAAGTTCTCGTGAGTATCACAACGACCACGGCACGAACCGAGGACTGTTTCCACTGAAGCGAGTAATCCAGCAGAAAATCAATAACGGGGAGCTAACCAAGTGGGTTAAGGGAAACAATACTGCCCCCATAACAAATGATCAGAAGCGGGCACGACACACGCGGGGACCAGAGAGAAATGAAAGAGATAATTATGATGACGATTTTGGGGACTATGACATTAACTTCATTGGGGAGGAACCTCCCTCAAATAAGCAAATTGTCCCTCCAAATTCGGACGTTAGAGAAGGTTTTCTCCATCCCCGCCCGGCTCCGGAGGAAGAGCAAGAAATTGGGTTCAAAAGGAGTGAACTTGCCTCCACCCTTTTTCATTCCACACACGCCCACTCACCCTCGGGATGAGAATCAACCGGCAAACATAGGCCGAGTGTTGATAGATACCGGAGCCGCCCGCGACATACTCTACTACCATACTTTGGTTGGAATGAGAATGACGGAAGCACATCTCACTCCATATGCGGGCATGCTCGAAGGCTTCACCAACCACACTGTAAGGGTAAAGGGGACGATTGTGTTTGACGTAGCTATTGGGGAAAAGCCCACGCAGAAGACGGCCAAGATAACTTTCATGGTGGTCGATCTTCCTTCCCAATACAATGCCATTCTCGGCGTAATCCCTCATGCCGAATTGGGAATAGTTGCGTCCGTCCCCCACCAAAGGGTGAAATTTAACACCCCGGGCGGGGTTGCTACCATCAAGAACCAGCCCGGGAGATTCCTCCGAGCACTGGAGGAAAAAAGGAAAGAACAGAAAGGCCAGACCTCCTGCCCGCAGATAGAGGGCGAGGACAAAATGATAGAGGGAAAAGGCGAGGACAAGTCAAAAAAGGGGAAAACTCTTGCACTCCCGCCGCCGCCCGTACCGATTGGCATGCTTTCTTTCCATTCCACGAAGGTGGAGCTCAAGATGAGCAGAAAATCGAAGCAGTTGGCTGCCCCTGTTGAGGGAGGTTATATTGATCGAGGAATAGAGGGGGAAATTGACCGTGATATCATATACTCAATGGCAACACTGACCGAAGCTCAGGTCAACCCCCCAACTATTGTCATTGACTCCTTGCACAATCGTGAAATCAGCGACCTTCAACCTAACGACGAGCTCGAGGAGGTGGTAATCAATCCCCACTTCCCCGAGCAAACAGTTAAGGTTGGGCTGGAAATTCACAGCGAGGAGAGAAGGATACTTATTGAGTTCCTTAGAGCAAATTGCGATGTGTTCGCTTGGAGGGTGGAAGATATGCTGGGAATCAGCAAGGACGTGATCCTCCACAAAATCAATGATGACCCATCCTTCAAGAACATTCACCAGAAATCCAGATATTTCTCCCCGGAAAAAGAGATTGCCATCAAGGAAGAGGTGGAAAAATTGCTAAAAGCGGGGATAATCAAGGAAATTACCTACCCCAAATGGCTGGCCAACGTGGTCATGGTTAAAAAATCCAATGGCAAATGGAGGATGTGCGTTGATTTCACCGATCTTAACAAGGCATGCCCCAAGGATTGTTTCCCTCTTCCTCGCATAGACAGATTGGTGGATTCTATAGCCGGACACAGAGTTCTAAGCTTTATTGATGCATACTCCGGCTACCATCAGATCCAGATGGCTCCTGAAGATGTCCGCTCTGTAGCTTTCATTGCTGCGGGCAAGACATACTGCTACACTATGATGCCCTTTGGGCTAAAAAATGCAGGAGCCACATATCAGCGCATGGTCAATCTGGTCTTTAAAAACCAACTAGGCAGAAATCTGGAGGCCTACATTGACGACATGGTCATAAAAACTAAGGAAAACTCCCACGAGCTCGACGTGGAGGAAACCTTCAAAAACTTGCGCCACAACAACATGAAGCTAAACCCCCTTAAGTGCGCTTTCGGGGTCAAGGCGGGCAAGTTCCTCGGATTCATGGTCAACCAAAGAGGGATAGAGGCTAATCCAGAGAAAATCCAGGCCCTATTAGACATGAAACCTCCTGCCTGCGTGAAGGATGTACAAAAACTCAATGGTCGCATCACCGCACTTGGCCGCTTCATCTCGCGGTCAGCAGAGAGATGCCTCCCCTTCTTCAAAACTCTCAAAGGGGGGAAGAGAGCTGATGAATTTACATGGAGTACTGAGTGCCATCAGGCTTTTGAAGAAGTCAAAACATACCTCGGGCCACCAGCTCTACTCGGCGGCCGGTGCCGGAGAAGAGCTCTTTTTGTATTTAGCCGTGACTGATCTGGCAGTAGCTGCTGTTCTTGTAAGGGAGGAGAATAACTCCCAAAAGCCAGTTTATTATGTAAGTAAGGCACTGTCCGCCGTAGAAGGGCGTTATCTTAATATAGAAAAGTTAGCTTACGCCTTGCTTGTATCTGCTCGAAAATTAAGAGCCTACTTTTCTGCACATCCTATAACTGTACTAACGGAGGCCCCGCTTAGAAAGGTTTTACATAAACCAGAGTCCTCGGGGAGAATGCTAGCTTGGTCTATAGAGCTCACTGAGTTCCAGATCACCTACTCCCCGAGAAAGACAATCAAAGCGCAGGCCTTAGTTGATTTTGTAGTAGAATCATCGTTCAAATTAGCGGACAGCGACCTCGGGAAGAGAAAGCGAGCGTAATCGAAGATGACCCAGAAGCCCGAGCACGTAAATTGTTCAACCAAGGGAGCGTCCAGAAGAGGTATGGATTTTACATGTGGACGGCTCTGCGAGCAAGTTAATCAGTGGAGCGGGTATACTTCTGATCGCACCCTGCGGGGAGAAATTTATGAGGGCCTTGAGATTCAAGTTCGAGGCATCAAACAATCAGGCTGAGTATGAAGCGATTATAGCGGGCATGGAATTGGCAAGAGACTTGGGAGTTCGTAATATTGAAATCAATAATGACTCTCGGCTCATAGTTAATCAAATTAGGGGAGTATGATACTATCAACCCAAGTACTAGCTCGATCGCGGCCTTGCAAAAACCCTCATCAAAAATTTCACTTACTATGAGCTGAACCAAGTCATGAGAGAGGATAATGTGGAAGCTGACCTCCTCTCAAGAATAACCGAGCAAGAAATTGGTGAGTTGGAGGCAGATTGCCAGATTGAATTCACGGAGAGACCTGCTATAGATCGAATTCGTATAAACAATATTGAGGATCAAGTAAGGGACTCGGGTAGATGAAATGAAGGATTACATTGAAAAGCAAACCCTCCCCGAGGACCCAGTAAAGGCTAGAGCCATCAGAGCGGTGTCCGCGAAATAACTCGTCCTCGATGGGGTGCTTTTTCGGCGATCATTCACCAAGCCTTTGCTAAGATGTGTTAAGGCTCACATGGTCACCAACTTACTCTATGAGGTCCATGAAGGAGTTTGTGGCGGACATCCAGGTGCTCGCACCCTCTCAGACAAGATCAAATTCCAAGGATTTTTTTGGCCCACAATGAGAAGGGATGCGCAGGAGTATGTTAGAAAATGTGATAAGTGCCAGAGATTTGCGGACATCCCCGCACTACCATCAACAGAAAGCGAGACTTTGGTTGTACCATCGTGGCCGTTTGATACGTGGGGGATAGATCTTATTGGACCATTTCCAACTTCTAGAGGAAGCATCAAGTATGCCGTGGTGGCCGTGGATTATTTTACCAAGTGGACGGAAGCAAAGGGCTTAGCCACTATTTCCGAGGATAACACTATCGCTTTGTCCACGACCACATCTATTGTCGATTTGGGGTTCCCGAGCAATAATTTCAGATAATGGCACCCAATTCTCCGCAAAATTCACTGCCGAATGTGTGAGAATGAAGGTGCAACACCGTAAGTCCGCAGTTGCCTATCCTCAGGGAAATGGCCAAGCTGAGGCCGCAAACAAGCTAGTTCTGACCGCCCTAAAGAAAAACTTGGAAGGACGAGGAGGACGATGGTTGGACGAGCTACGTATTGCATTATGGGTTGTCCGCACCACAATTAGAAATTCTACAGAGAAACTCCTTTCTCGCTCACGTATGGGTCGAGGCAATGGCTCCAGCTGAGGTAGCCCTACCCTCGTACGAGTCACATACTTCGACGAGTCTCAAAACGAGGCAAATGTAAGGTGTGACCTGGACGATCTCGAAGGAAAGAGAATGCGGGCACATGAAAAATGGTGAACTACAAACAGAAAGCGAAGAAGCACCATGACAAAAGAGTAAATAAGAGGAGTTTTTCGCTGGAGACCGGGTACTCGAGCGTAGAGGTCCAAGGGACCCAACCCGGTTTCAACAAGCTGTCCCCGAAATGGGAAGGTCCATATGAGGTCACAAAGATAGTCAAAGAGGGCACCTACATATTGCGACCAAAAGAGGGAGAAGAGCTTAAGCACGCTTGGAATAGCGACCACCTTAAGAGATATTTCTTTTAAATCTTTGTAATTTTTTGGAAGGAGTATAGTACTGTGTATACAAAGGAAGTTATCATCATATTTTGATGCAAAAATCAATTCCCACCAGCCTCAAAAGCTAGGGTGGATGCCCGCGTGCGGATGCCAGTGGGTTCAAGAGCCAACATATGAGCTCCTACTTACTGATGCGCAAAGATCTAAGGATCCGCATGCCTATATATGTACAAAGATCCATTACGATCCGTACTATGATCGCGGGGAGGATACTCTCTCCTGCCCGCGTGACACCACCAAAAATAAGTGGATATAGATGAACGTAGGTACAAAGGCCATGATGCCCGTGCCTACGGATTCTAGTGGGGACAATGACCTGAAGTCCGGACCCACTAATTGCGCGAAGGACCTCGTTAGGGCCGTTACTCGCATGCCTGTATGTGACAAAGGCCTACATATAAGCCCGTTCACCAGATCGCCACGAGACCCTCACGAAAACCCTAGGGAGTTTTGAATAAAGGGTCAAATAAGTGAGAACCTCCAATAAGGGGATACAGATGCCAGGGGTTAAAGGGCCTCTATGCTAAAATATGCTCCTACCTTCGTTGCGCGGACAATAGCCTCACGGCCACCTTCGCATGCCCTATGAAAGTATGCTTGCCTTGGCTACTTTTGACTTACACCACAGCTCGCAAGGCTGGGAATAAGTGTAAATGGATGAGAGTGATCAAACTAGTTTAAACTAAGCCAAACAGACAAACGAGGTTAAGGCCTCAAAGTTTGCCACAAGGCTAAACAAACGCGATCATAGAAGAATAAGGCTGACTCTCACAAAAAACCTAAGGGTTTTGAATAAAGAGTTAGGAAAACTCAAAAAATGCGGGCAAAGGGCCTACTAAGCTGATGCCCGCAGAAGGAGAGTATAAAGTTAATTGCAAGTCAAAAACGCTGGAAAAAGTAATAGGCAAGAATACAAGTACTGAGGTGCTCGAAAATTGCCAAACTACTCAAAATAGCCTACGAGACAAGCAATTAAGATGAAAGTAAAGGAGCCAAGTGGGGAAAAATGCTTCTATTAATGTTAAGGAAATATTTACAAAGTCCTAAAACTATTACAACAAGAAAAAGCAAAAATCCTATACTAATGGAGCATTCTCCTTGGGCTCCTCGGTGGCCGCACCACCTATGCCCGCCTCTGGCTCCTCAGTGGCCGCACCCCCTGTGCCCGCTTCTGAGTCCGGAGTTGGGGAAGGCAGGCTGGTCCCCAGAGGCACCTCGGTAGTGGGAGCAGTTTGTTGCTCGGTAGAGGCTAAAGCGGGAGCTGCCCGCTGGGGAAAGAGATCTCCTATGGCTGGCCCCTCGGGAAGAACCTGAGCCAGGGCATCCCCCAAAGATAAATGGTTGTCCCCGAATCGCAGCACATCCAGCCTCGGCGATCGTGCCAAGGCGCTCACTTCGCCACAGGAGGCAGAGAAGCCGCGGAGAGATCCGCACCCTTGATCTCGTCCTCGGACAGAGGAACTAGCGCATGCCCGGCACGCGCTCCGCGTCGTGCAAACGAGCCGATCACGGCCAACTGCTGCACGGAGAACATACCCGTGGCCGCGAAGTTTCGGATCTGTGTCCGGACACCGGCCTCGTACTGGGCCAGGCACTCTGCGTTAAACTCATCGGAGTTCTTATACTCCTCGATGGCCTCCTTGCAAGCTTCGGCCAGCATCCTCTCCTTCTCCAAGCCGAACTGGGTCAGAGGCAGCAGCTTCTCGGAGAGATCATCCGCCTTGGCCTCCAGGATCTCCACTTGCTTTTGGGAGGCATCCAGCTTGACCATGAGCTCGGAGTTCCTTTGCTCCAGCTGAAGTTTGTGGCCCCTGAGCTCATCCCGCTGACCCTTTGCCCTTTCAAGGCTCTTCTCCAGCTCGGTCACCCGCTCCTGGAAGCCCTTCAGATCGGACTCCTTGGTCGCGAACTCTTTCTCCTTGGCATCCAGAAGGGAGCTCAGAGTCCCCACCTTCTCCTGGGCCAGCTCCAGCTCGCGGAGTTTGCCCGCCATATCCTTGGTGTTACTGGCAAGCTCAGCGGACAGGCTATCACAGGTCTCCCGGAGCCGCATAGCCTTATTGCCAACCTGCGAGGAGGATAATTAGAACAAGGAAGGCTAACAGTGTCAAAAGGACAGACAGAAAGAGTCAAACCTCAGTGAGGGCAATCCCAATGTCTCCCATCAAGGCTGATGGGTTCTCCTTCTCCGCCACGGCATGATAAAAGTCCGGGGCAAAGAGCCTATTGATGAGCCCAATCCCAACAGCAGAGTTGTGGGCAGAGCGGGCGTACAGGTCCACCCCTTCAATGGCGGGCACACCTCCCACCTGTTTCCTCTTCTCCCAGGTCTCCTCGCGGGTGGCCAGGGAGGAGATCGGGTAGGCCACCGAGCATATGGTCCCCGCGGTGGAGGGAGCAGTGGTAGAAGCGGTGGCAGCAGCAGGGGGGCTACGGGTAGAGGTATCCACCACTTTCTGGGTCTTGGAGGACCTCTCCCTATGCGTCAGATCCGCCTCTCTGTCAGTCCTTTTCTTGGACTGCTCCTGGTTATGCCCGGAGGCAATAGTACGGCCGGGAGATGATGCCCGGAGAGCATTGGGTGGAGGAGGACCCCGGGGAGGTGGAGGCAGATTCCCAGTGGTTAGAATGGTTCTGGGAGCAGATAGAGCCTCCCCAGTCCTCCTGCTCGCTACAGGCACGGTCTTATCTTTTGTGGGAACCCCTCCCATCTCATTCTGCCTCTTCTGGGCAGCTTCCTTGTTGGCCCTCTGGTTCTTGGCCTTCAGCTGAGCAGCACTTAGAGGGGCCATCAGAAATTATACACTTCCGGATCTACTCTGGAGGGAAAGAAAAATGGTTAGCAGAGCAGTTCAAAAATCGAAAGCAAAGTAAATTGGCAACAGTTTTATAGAGGAATCAGAGACCGATTATTTCGGGAGGATCGCACTCAGCGCCCAGCATACAGGTCTTACAATCTGCCTCGAACTGGTAATGTTCGTGCACCCGCCAATCAGGGTCGCGGGGCAAAGGCTCTATCTCTACTCTGGGGGCATGTGGGGCGCCCTCCCTGCGAGGAGCCACCCCCGAGTAGATCAGTAGGGGCTCATCTTCCACTATGGCGCCCACGTCATATACGGGCTCCTCCCCGCTGTCCAAATAGAGGGCCAGATGCCTCTCTATGGCAGTGCGCATGGCATCGGCTGAGGACGGGTCCGGATATTTGCTAGCGGCCACCTTCATAGGGACGGGGTGTGAAGGTTTGGAAAAGGGCCATCCAAATCTTGACTCAATAACCAAAATGTCCTTCTGATTCCATTGGTCAAACTTGTTGGAGGGAGGAGAGAAAGTCCTGGTGGAGTAGTTCCTAGCCTTCAAGCTCAGGATACCACGGCTAATCTGGTTCTGATAATAAGCGTAGAGCCCAGCAAGGGTAGGTTCATAGCCCAGGAATCTGCACACAGCAATGAAGGAGACAATGGCCCGGATGGCATTGGGAGTCAGGTGCATGGGCAGGCAGGCATTGAACTCCAGGAAGAAATAAAAGAAAGGGTCCAGGGGCAGCCTCAATCCATTCTCAAACTGGGCCCCATAAAAAACGCAGGCTCGGTTGTCCCCGCGGACATCTGCTATGGTCTCTGGCCGCAGCTTGTCCTTGTCCGCCAAATGAATATGCCCTAGGGTGCGGACACGGTAGGCGTTGCGGTCCACGTTGTAAACCTCATAGATCTCCTCCTCCCAGTCAATGGTGGCCACCTCCTTGGCTTTCTTATTTCCGCGGCCACGACCAGGACTGTGGTTCACATCCCTAGCTGGCCTCTTGCCTTTGTTCCGGCAGGGCCACGGCCTCCTCCTCCTCCTCGATTCGCAGCTCTCGAAGGCATCCACAATATTGGTGGTCTCAGCGGCCTTCTTGGAGGTCCCCGCGGCCCTCCTATCCCCCTCATCGCGCTCATCCTCTTCGGTCTCCGAGCTCGAGGAGCCAAAGAGACCGGTGGGGTCACCGCGGGCAGAGGTCACTCCATCCTCATCCTCCCCGCCTACAGTAGTCTCAAAATTCAGGGGATCAAGCTCCTCACTGCTACTCAGCTCAATGGGTTCAGCACCAGGGGCCGCGGGCACCACGCTTGGGAAAGATGGTACTCGGGGCGTAACATCTAAAGGGTCACTCGTGGTCCCCGCTCGGTGCCCGCGAATTGTTTGATTGTTCAGGGTCCATTAGTTCGCACTTTTCCCAGTCACAAACTACTTCGGGGACGCGAATCGCTCTCCTCACTAATTCAACGGCGTTCAGAGCCGAGCCTCTCTCGCGGGGAAACCTGCACAAAACCCCCATCACAAAATTTCTCAGCCTACTGGTATCCCCCAACACCAAAACATCACCGTTCCTTTTTACCCTTTTATCCTTGGCCTCCCACAACCGGGGTGGGACAAAAGGCCCCCATTGGGATTTTTCACAGAAATATTGGAAGCACTCAAGGGATAACCTAAGCCACCCATGGCCTACCTTCCTAAATATCCCCCCTGTCCGTTTACAAACAACAAATAGATCTGGAGTGCTCCCATCTCCTAACTCTATGGGACGGCGGGGTCCAAACTCTCGAGTAGTCATTATTCAGAAACCAGAAATAAAAGAAAAAACAGAAGGAGATGAAGAAGAAAGCACCCAACGTTACTTACGAGAGAAAGATTGAGAGAAGGATTCGGAAAGCAGTAGCAAGAAAATCGCAGCAAGAAATTTCTCTCAAAGGCTCTCTGAAGGTTTGGAAACGGTAAAAAGGGTTTGAGGTTTAAGGGTTTGGTATTTATAAGGCCTACCTATACGGGTTAACCCGTTAACCCGTATTAATTAGCCCACAAATCCTACCTCGGACCCTGAACCGTCTCCAACGTTTGAAAATTCGAAAAATTAAATACCCTTTGCATTTATTGCCCCCCTTGAATGAGCGACACGTACCCCTGTACGTACCACTAACCCGTCTTTTCATCTGCCAAGGGGCCCACTGTTAACCGGGAGGCACGCCATGCAAGGGACCACGTGTCACTCACTCGGTGCCTCCCGAACGTTCCCTTTAGGCCCATGGGGCCAAGCAATGCACAACAAAAACGCTAACACCGGTGCTCGCTCGAGGAGCAATTGGAGCGCACCGAGCTTCTAGTAGCTCCTCACTCGGACCATAAATAATCACACTTGGAGCTAGGGGCCATTGATGAGCCCGGATCTACTGGACCGGGCCCGCGCTCGGTCTAGTCCAAGGAACCAGTGACGTAGCAGTTCCTAGACCGCTGTAGGGAAGACCGCGGTCAAATAGGCCCTTGTGGTCAAGACCGCGTCCCTCCTCGCATCGTCCCCATCGAGGACCATTGGGACCCTGCTCGCTGGATCCGTGCCCGCACGAGTCATGCCCGCATCAACCGTGCTCGCGTCATATATCTTTGACCGCGGGCACAACGTTGACCGCGGGCACATGCTGCTTCCCGGTTAATGTCAAGCCTTACTGAGCAAGTTAGCTTACTGGCTCTGACAGGCCACTTGCCGGCTCCCCATCACGCATTCAATGCGGCTCAGTCCGGCGCCTACTATTCCATTTAATGCACTAAGCCGGCTACACGGCTCATGTCCCTTTCAGCCATGTCCCCTGGACAGTCAATGTTCCCTCCCTGACAGGACCAATTAGCTGCGGACACGTGTAGCTGGTCAAATACCAAAGTGCCCCCTAGGGCTGATCTCATTGCTTACCTCAACAAGCACCATGGCATTGCCTATAAATAGAAGGCCTTTACCCCCTTGGGCAAGGTAAGTTCCATATACAATTGAGTAAGCTCTATTACTCTCTAAACCTAAACACACACACACTCCAAAGGTATTCAAAGCCTTATTACTCAGTATTCTTACTCTCACACCCGAGGGCCTGAGTTGGAGTAACATCCAACTTTGACCTTAACGGTGCTTGTTTGTGTTGTGATCTAGGTACATCAAACCATCAAATATATCCTAGCCAGATATCCTTGAACCGCTCCTGACCCCAAAAGCTGTGGCGTCATCAAGTTCTATAGTTGTGTACAAATTATATTACATATATGATAAAATTTATCCTAGATGTCGTCTGTACAGCCACCATATTAACTGTATAAATTAACTTAATATTTGATGAGTGAACGGCATAAACCGAGATATAAACGTTGATCCGTGGCCGGGCAAGATCCAATGGATTTTGCCTAAAATATAATCCATTCAAGTCTCAATTACGTCAAAGAGAGTGGGGTTCCCCTACCTTTGCTTGTCGTGCTTCCTCGTCATTCCCACTATGTCGACCTAGACATAGAAGAGCGTATAATGACTGAGGCCCAACAAAACCATATGCTGACGTGGCTCAAATCTCATATGACGAGCAAGGCATCCAATAAGGCCGAGCAAGGTCTCCTCTGAAGACGAGGAGCTCCTCCTCGGTCTCCATATATAACAAGGAAATGGGTTTCCTTATCCTTACTCTACACTTCACCGGCGTCAACACAAGCCGACCAGGCCTGGTACGAAGAAGAGCACGCCTCAGGCGCACGTACAGATTGCTATTAATCAATCCTATTCAAATAAGAACTGTAAACATTTATAATTCCCCTAGGATTATAATCTTATCTCACACACTTTCTTATCCAACAAGTACTGAATAGTTATAATCCCTCTAGGATTATAACCTCCGCACCTACGAATTCATATTCAACAAGAATTCTATAATGATATGCCTATAAATACAAGACATAATTCACATTATTTTGGTAATCTATCTTTTGACTCTAAAACTCTTGACAATTGATTTCTCTCGTTAAACACAAATACTTACTCTCACGCCGGAGGGCCTTCACCGGTGATGCCCCGGCTAAGTTTATGTGTTTGTTCATCTATTTCAGGCTAGTATTACTCATGAACATGATACGTTCTTGAGGAAGAGACTCATGGCAACACTAGGACTGCTTTTTATTTTCCTAATGGGGAACTGCCTTCTCCACCACCGCTGATTGATGGGCTGCCGCCCCTAGGAATGAATGTGCGTTCCAGGGGGTACCCAGTAATTGACAAATTAAAGACGAATCCTCCTTGTTATCGGTGTCGAGGAAGGCCTGTCGGTAGCCAGACGACGAGGAATGCCGTCCAGGGGGAACTTGGGCTCCCCCCCACAGGTTAATTGCAGAACTTTACTGCATCAACAGATGGAAACATTGCAATGCATTTACGAAACACAAAATGCCTTGCTTCAATTAGATCCTGAACATTCGTTGGGATGAATTCATAAGGCCTACGAGGACTGGAAATTCCCTTGAAGGGAAGAGCCAGGTTGACAAGCGCGGTAGTGAGGGGAATAGAGAAAATCTTCCTCGTGGCCAACATTCCCCTCGCCATGGCATCTCTGGTAGATCCAGACAAAACCCCCCAAGATGTCCCTCCTCGTCACAAGGCAAAGGGGAATGGCAACGTAAGGAATGAGGTAGACTTGAGAAGTCATTTGAACCACCCAAGGGAACAGGAGGTTGATTCTGCTGACTTGAGAGCAAGGCTTAGTCAGGCAAGGCAAAGATCCCCTCCTCGTCGTAACCCCTCCCCTCATCACAGGAGCCCTCCTCGTTATACGAGCCCTCTTTGGCCGAGGAGCCCTCCTCGTTACAGGACTCCTCCCAACTCAGAATTGGCACCTAGAAAGGACAAATCACCATCTGGGTATGGGGATAATCACCAGGAACACTAGGAACATAGTAGGGTGAATGGGCACCAAAACAAAGAAAGGACCCACCGTAACTCTCATGTTAGTTCGGGGATCGATGCACAAGAAATTCTCCTCTTGAAAAAGAGGCTAGATGAATTGGAGATGGGAAAGAAGGAAGTGGATGTTGACGATACCAGTGTCACTCGTCCTTTCTCCCTAACGATTAATGATCTACCTCCCAATCCGGCTCTTGGAATCCCAAGATTCAATAAGTATGTGGGAACCATCAATGCACGGGATCATGTGCAAAGCTTTGAATCCACCATGGCCCTCCTCACTAAGGCAGATGATATACTCTGCAAGGCCTTCGCAAGTACCTTCTCCGGAACAGCCCTGTCCTGGTTCAGTTAGCAAAAGAAGGAAAGCATTGACAGCTGAAGATCATGCGAATGAGATTTTTGGATCACTTCACTACAGCTGGGAAGAGAAAGAAGAGACTGACTGACCTTGCTAACATTGAGCAAGGAAATAATGAAAATACTCTAAGTTATTACAATCGGTTCCGAACCATGGCAGACCAGGTGGAGGAGAACCTGACTGAACGGGAGGTAATAGTTTTCTTTAACTCCGGATTGAGATCCGCGCAGCTGATCTATGAACTTTCTGCCAGAGAGCCTAAGTCAAAATCATATCTATACAATGTGGCTTACGCCTTAGCTATGGCAGAAGAGAAAAGTAAGAAGAGGTATGAGAAACCAGAAGCTGAGGCAACTAGAACCCACTCGGATTAAATTGGAAATGGCTATAAAGGGAAAAATAGAGCTCGGGCTACTGAAAAAGCCGAGGTTTTTACCCCCATCACCAAGCCCATTACTGAAATCATGCAGTTGGTGAATCTGCCGAATGCCCGACCACTTCATGAAAGAACTAAATACACCTGTGACAACTCCAAATACTGTGCCTTTCACAAGGTCCACAGACATGACAAGGAGAATTGCATCTCCCTCAAAAGAATGATCCAAAGATGGGTAGAGGAGGGAAAGCTAGATCGCTACGTTATGCGAAAAGTAGCAAGCGGAAGAGAGAGGATGATGACGATGAGGATAAGGAATCAAAGAACAGGTGTAAAAATTCCTAAGTGCTGAAATTATCAGGGAAGCAACATACCCTGTTTGGTTGACCAATGTTGTGATGGTCAAGAAACATAACGGGAAGTGGCGAATGTACGTGAATTTCACAGATCTCAACAAAGCCTGCCCGAAAGATAGTTACCCTCTCCTCAGAATTGACAAGTTGGTAGACTCCATTGCTGGACATGCCACTCTCAGCTTCTTAGACGCTTACTCTGGTTATCACCAAATAAAAATGGCTAAGGAAGATATTGAAAAAACGGCTTTCCAGGCAGTTGGAGGGATTTATTGTTACACTATGATGCCTTCGAGCTCAAGAATGCAGGCGCAACCTACCAGCACAAGGTCAATAAATTCTTTGGGGAGCAGATAGGCCGTAACATGGAAGCCTATATAGATGACATAGTCATCAAGACTAAGGATGGCAGTCACGCCCCAGACATAGAGGAAACTTTCAACAACCTACGAGCCAACAAAGAAGCATTGAGGCAAATTTGGAAAAAATCAAAGCCTTAATAGAAATGAAGGAACCTACCAACATTAAAGAGATTCAAAGACTGAAAGGAAGGATAACTGCACTTGGGAGATTCATTGCTAAATCCACTGAAAAATCACTGCCTTTCATCAAAGTCTTGAAGGAGGCCAAGAACTTCTCATGGACACCTGAATGCTCATACTCATTCAAACAGTTGAAGGTGTACTTGGGATCCCCTCCTTTGTTGAGCAGCCTGATTACTGGAGAGAAGTTATATGTCTTCCTAGTATCCACGGACAACGCAATAGCTGCGGTATTAGTACGAAACGAAGGAACCACACAAAAACCCATCTACTATGTCTCCAAGGCAATATCCGATGTGGAGAGAAGATACTTCAATATAGAAAAGATAGCCTACACCCTAGTTATAGCGGCAAGAAAGTTACGAGCATACTTTTCTGCACACCCCATCACTGTGTACACTAATGCACCCTTGAAGAAAATCTTGCATAAGATGGATTTCTCAGGACGTCTCCTTAATTGGTTCATCAAACTCACTGAGTTTGACATTATATACCAACCTAGGAAGATGCTCCTAGCACAGCCTCTGGTCGATTTCATGGTTGAAACCACCTTCATAGGTGAGCACAACCCCACCTCCCGTAAATGCAAAAAACCTATGGGGGAAGAATCAACCATCGAGCTCCCATCCAACTGTTGGGTCTTATATACAGATGGCTCAGCCACTAAGAAGAGAAGCAAAGATGGAATTGTGCTAGCAAGTCCTGATGGGGAGCACACAATCCAAGATATAACCAGATTCAAGTTCCCTGCTTCCAACAATCAAGTGGACTACAAGGCCCTGATATTTGGCATTGAGTTGGCTTCCTTCTATAAAGCAACCATAGTTGCTACTTTGTGTGACTCCCAGCTCAATCAAGCAGATAAAGGGGGAGTATAGCACGCAACATCCCATACTTACAAAGTATAAAGACCTGGTCCTAGACATTACGAAAAAACTAGAGTTTTTTGAAATAAGTCAGATAGGAAGGGAAGACAATCAAGTGGCAGATGTTCTATCCAAATTAACAACTATTGACGTGGCAGATCCTAATTCTAACCCACTCATATTCTTTGATGAAGAACTTGCCTATGAGAGACTACAAGTAATGCTCCTAGATGATGAGGAGAGGTGTGGATAGATGACTATATGGACTTCATTGACAAGAACCAACTACCAGAAGATGAAGCACATGCTAGACTTGTCAAGAAGAAATCAGCAAGGTTCACAGTGATAAACGATATTCTATACAGAAGATCATTCACAAAGCTCCTGCTGAGGTGTGTCTATCCTAAGGAAACAGAAAATCTATTAGCTGAAGTCCACGAAGGCATTTACGGTGGTCACCCGAGGGACAAAACCTTAGCTGATAAAATCATGAAGCTAGGTTACTATTGGCCAAACCTGAGAGATAAGGCGCAAGTCTATGTAAGAAAATTTGACAAGTGCCAGAGATACTCTGACATTCCTAGACTCCAATCAGTTGACCAGACTCTCATAATACCTACGTGGCCTTTTGACATGTGGGGAATTGACATTATCGGGCCCTTCCCTCCTGCCTAAGGTAATTGCAAGTATGTGATCGTGGCAGTTGACTATTTCTCCAAATGGATTGAAGCAAAAGCCTTAGCCAAAATAACAGAGAAGAATGCAATAAATTTTGTCCACGACTTCATTTGGTGTCGATTTGGGGTTCCACACACTATCATTTCAGATTATGGTCTTAAGTCCTCTAAGGCATTCACGATAGAGCTGAACAGACATGGAGTCCAACTCATCAAGTCATCTGTGAGCAGATCACAATGCAACGGAGAAGCGGAAGAAGCCAACAAGTTGGTACTAACGGCCCTAACTTAGAACCTTGAGGGAAGTGATGGTAGATGGTTAGATGAACTTCCCTTAGCCTTATGGGCAGTTCACATAGCCACCCGGGGGCCAACCGGGGAAACCCTATTCGCACTAACCTTCGGTTTCGAGGCTATGGCACCAGCTGAAATGGCTATCCCTACAGCAAGAAATTATAACTATGATGAGAAAGTCAAAAAGGTCAACAGGCTCCTAGACCTAGACCTAGTAGATGAAAGGAGACTAGCTGCTCAGATTAGGATGGTGAACTACAAGTAAAGGATCAACTCCTATAATGACAAAAAGGTCAACAATAGAGTATTCCAAGTGGGCGATTGGGTACTTAGAAAAATTGAGGCAACTGGATGAAACGCTGAACAAAACAAGCTCTCCCCAAACTGGGAAGGTCCCTACATCATCACTCAAGTCATCAGAGAAGGGACCTACATAATAAAGACTACAGATGGGCAAGAGCTTAAACATCTGTGGCATTCTGATCATCTACGGAAGTATTATCAGTAGTTTTAGTCTATTCTTTATGTAATAGAGTTGTCTTTGTTAGTCTTTTCCTTTTCAAGTAAAGATAGGATTACAGTTTGATGTGATCAGTTTCACTAAATGAAATTCAGCTTTTCTTCAAAAACAAGTAACTTGCAAGACAAACACTGGAATACGAGGAGAAGTCTCTTCGGCATCCAAGGGATAAAACCCCATCAATTTACCTAAGACCTTTTTCGAACGACCTTCCTCGACATAGAGACATAAATCATCAAAAAATTGCCTAAGGCCTATGTCGAACGACCCTCCTCGACATAGATAGGTAAATCACTAAAAATCACCTAAGACCTGTGACGTATGACCTTCCTCATCATCGAGAGGTGAATCATCCAAAATTATCCAAGACCTATGACCGAGCAGCCTACCTTGGCCCAGAGAGATAAACTGAAAAAATAACCCATATGTCATGCCGAGGAACCTCCCTCGGCCTAATGACCAAACTACAAAATTTATCGTGTTTTAAGGCCAAACAAGCTTCATCGGTTTAAAACCACCAAATACAATAGTCGTGAAGAGCCTCCTTTGCTCCTCAAGACAGTTTGATACTTGTACAAATATTTCGCAAGCAATCATACAACACATTCAAAACAATAAATATTCAAGTCAAAGGCATTTCATATCAAAGAAATAAAATTGAAGTCGATGAAGAATTGAGAAAAGGCGTTTCCATTGATATAAAAGTTGAAGTACATGCCCTACTCTATTACATCAAAAGCAAAACAAAAAATCCCTAAGCTTGATCGTCTCCTCTAAATAGCTCATCTTGATCGACGGCGGCATTTGGGATGATGACTTGATCATCTTGGGCCTCCTCAGCTTGGGCTCCCTCAGTTAGCTCTACCGTGGCTTCAGCTCCCTCGTCTTTGCTCAGGACCTCGTTCTCAATCCTTTCAATTATGGTATTAATGTTTTGTGGATCGAGAGGGGGAGGAACCCAAGCAGGACGGCCAGCCTGAGCATCAAGGGAGGCAATCATCTTGAGGGAATTATCAGAAAAGGGAACAAGATAGTGAAGAGACCGAGCAGCCTCATCGTAGGAAGCCTGGCATATCAGCCGAGCAATCACCTCTAGGTTGAGGTTGAGAGACGTGTCGGCCATGGCCCTCCTGGCCAAATATAAGTACCTATCCGTGTACATTGTGGCCGTCTTCTCAGTCACTGCTTGTTTAAATGCCGAGCTGGCCTTAAAACGAGCAATGGCACTTGCCTCCCTAGATGGGATGCTTGCCTCCAACTCTTTCAGCCGGGCAGCAGAAACTTCCTCGACCTTCTTCACGGCCTCAGCCTTTTCCTTCTCTAGCTCGGCCTCCCTTAGCTTGGCCGCCTCATCAGTACAGGTTAATGCCTCTTTGGCAACCCTTCCTTCTTCCTCGGCTTTATCCCTAGCTGCCTTAAAGGCTTCAACATCAGCCCGGAGTTGTTTGAGGAGCTACCCGGCCTTTTTTAGGTCGGCCTTGTCCTTTCTCGCTTGCTCCTCAAGCTTCTTGTCATCGACCTCAGCCGCCTTAGACTTGAAGGCCTCATAGGCCGTGATCGAGGCAAGCTACATAAGGAATGAAAGGAAAAATGGTCAGTAAAAGAAAAGTATATGAATAACCGAGTAAAGAAAAAAAGAAGAGACGAGAAAGCCTACCTCACTCAACAAAAGGCCCTTTCTATTAGTAAGGTGATCCGAGGATGGCTTATCCGTAATAAGATGGTCCATGTATTCCTGGTCAAAGGACCTGCAAATAACAACCAGGTCAACCCTCTGAGGAGGACCTTAACGAGCAAGGAGATCCATGCCATGGAAGATTGGTGCCTCATTTGCCTCCTGTACAAACTTCTCGCCCTCAGCATATGTTTTTATATGTCGAGCAGAACACCCTCTTTGATGGACCAGTTCTACCCTTTGCCGTTTGGGTGTAGGGTCCTTCCCCTAACAATTTCTTCATCGGGCCCACCTAGGTCGGCTACCTTCTGAGCCTCCTCTGCTTCAAGAGTTGGCATGCCATGGGAGATCTCCCCTTCAGCTTGGGCCTCCTGCCCGTCATGGGTCTCCTTGGTGGAAGCCTCAGTTCCCCCTATTGGCTTTAGGGGCAAGGCCTCAGTTAGATCTATAAAGGACAATAAAGACCAATAAACAAAGGTGAGAAGACAATAGTTAAAAAATTTAGCAAGCGTTAAAGACGAGAAGGAAAAGAAACATTACAGACGGGCAAATCATCAACGGCCAAGCACCAATTTTCATATAACTTACAAACATCACATTCGCTATGAAAGACAACACCAGGATGCACCCTCCAGTCTGGAAATTTGTTACCTCTTGTAACGGTGATGAGAGGCATCAGCCCGTCCCTAGGCCCAGGCATTATGCCAGCTTGTACATAATACCTATGGTCAGTTTCCAAGGTTGACCAGCACAAAGTGCCCACCTCGGTAAACTGCCTTAGCCTCTCAATTAACTCCCCACTCCACTCTGGCCACTACACTTGCTCGGGCACACAAGGATATTTAGAGGGAGAAGTGAATTCCCAGCCTTGTCGGCTCTCTACCCTGATCAAATAATTGTTCCACCCCGATACTTTGCTGGACATGGGATAGATAAGTTTATGTCACTTCATATCACTAACAATCTCGAATCACTCTTATAACTAACAGTGAAGAAATGGTGGAAGGCACACTGACAAGGTTCAAAACCTAAGCTACGACAAAGCACAATAAAGTCGGTGAGGAACCTCACGACATTGGCACCTAGCATGGCCGGGACAGCCTGCATATCTTCAAGGAAATCATTTATGAATGGATCTATGGGTAGACAAAGACCTAACTGGAACTGTTTGAAGAAAAAGTGAACATGATTTAGAGAATACATGAAATCCTTCTTGGCTTCCTCGTCCTTAACGGGCATTCCGAGGAAATAACTAAGTTTATACTCCTCTCTCGACACCCCATACTTGGAGTAAAGTTCATCTATCATGGGCTCATCGGCTCTAATGGGTTTGGGCCTAGGTGTATAAACCCTACCTCAGCCAAATCTACCTCAGTCTCCTCCACAATCTCCAACACCAGCTCCCTCTGAGAATGCGTCTACAATCCTCCCCGAAGTTGAAGGACCGGCAGGACGAGCGACTCCACTTCCTCTTCCAGTCATGGCTGCATAAACAAAAGAATTTAAGTTCATTATTTGGCGCATATGGAAGACGAGGAAGAGGAAGAGCATCCCTCCTCATCCTACAAACTAAAACCGAGGAGGGAACCTTACCCAACAATGGAAGACGCTCCAGGTGGTCAGATTTCAAGTAGTAGAGATTGATTTGGTCAATTATCTCAGACCAGACTTGGAACACTACAACATTTGGGAAATCTACGTTCAATCGGTCAATTCTATATCGGCCTGGGTAGTGTACGTCGGTTCTAGGGCTTGATACCTCGTCAAAATTTGGCCTATCTCATTCAAACTCAGCATCATCCAAGGACCATCGATTAACTGATAAACCCTAAGATTTTTGGTGTGGTAACAGTAGAGAGCATTGGGGTCACTCTTCCATGTTCTTGCCATCTCTAAATAAGAGGGAGACACAGATTGCTCAAGAAAAGCTTCAAGAACAACAATGGCGGTTTTGAACAAACCCACAAAGAACAACTCGCAAAAAACCCAGAAATTAATAGTAAAATGCAAAAAATAAGAATAAAAGAAAGATTTATACCTTAAATCGAAGTTTGATGAAGAAAACACGGGGGAAATCGAATACAAATGCACGAACCTTGGCAACGGAATCAAGAAACCGACAACACGAAATGTCGATTTCAAGCTTGCTAATTCTCTCTCAAGGATTAAGGGTGATAAAAGATTGAAATTGAAGGAGGTTTAGGCTTATATACCCAAGTTCGAAACGGGTATGGGTCAAAATTTGAGTAAAGTAACGCCGTCCTTTCCGAGCATTAAATGTTATAGTGGGTTCCCAAGGCGAATGTCAGACTTCGTACGACACGCCCATCATTGCACGAATTAATCGGCGGAAAATGAAGCACCACATGACACGTAAGAGCCCGTTCGTATTCGTTTAAGCCGAGGTAGAGCATCACTTCCTCCTCGTCATAGCCGAGCTTGGAAGTCGAATGCCACTGAATGGTATAAACCAAGGTACGAACATGAATCCGTGGCCGGGCAATGCCCAATGGATTTGGCCCAAAATATAATCCATACAAGTCTCAAATACGACAAAGGGAGTGGGTTTCTCCTACCTTTGCTCATCGTGCATACTCGTCATTCTCACTATGTCGACCTAGACATAGAAGAGCGTATAATGACTGAGGCCCAGCAAAATCATATACCGACGTGGCTCAAATCTCATATGCCGAGCAAGGCATCCAATAAGGCCGAGCAAGGCATCCAATAAGGCCGAGCAAGGTCTCCTCTAAAGACGAGGAGCTCCTCTCGGTCTCCATATATAACAAGGAAATGTGCTTCCCTATCCTTACTCTACACTTCACCGGTGTCAACCCAAGCCGACCAGGCCTGGTACGACAAAGAGCACGCCTCAGGCGCACGTGCAGATTGCTATTAACCAATCTTATTCAAATAAGAACTGTAAACAGTTATAATTACCCTAGGATTATAATTTTATCTCACACGCTTTCTTATCCAACAAGTACTATAACCTCCTCACCTACGAATTCATATTAAACAAGGATTCTATAATGATATGCCTATAAATACAAGACATAATTCACATTATTTGGGTAATCTATCTTTTGACTCTAAAATTCTTGTCTATTGATTTCTCTCTCTAAACACAAATACTTACTCTCACGCCGGAGGGCCTTCGCCGGTGAAGCCCCGTCTAAGTTTACGTTTTTGGCATCATCAATGAGGGACAAATCATTATGTAACCTTTTAATCTGAATCAAATGGATTGTATAATTTACTTTGTGAAAGGGCTAATTGTCTGCATTCCAAGGATAATTTTTCCGAATATAAGCATCTACTACGTAATAGATGCATTGATTATGTAGTGCTACTAGCCCAAATGTGCCACTATTATTAACAAGAGTGGCACTATTCAGTTTCTTTATTTTGGGGTTTTCTTGAAATGTACAGTCATATGAAATCTATTTGTGTACAAAATATAAGAGCATGATTCAAGATTCCCCATTTTCAAATTTCTCAACTAGCAAAAGTAAAGTATGTCCTAGCAGAATTGTCCAATTAAGCCTTCTTAGTTACCCTTTATCACTCAACCTATTTAGATGAAAACACTAAACAAGGATTTAGTGATCCCAAAATCTAATTTGTATTCAACACATTCATCCATCAATAATGCTGATTTTAATTTTTGCGTTGCCTCAGGTATAGCCTCACAGTTCTGCAACAACTTGATGTTAATTATACATCACAAAATCTGGGAAGAAACGCGTTTCTCCGTCGCTTATGGAGAAACGGGGCTTGTTATGTCGTGCGACATACCTAGCCACAAAAACTGGATATCACTTCATCAGCTTCTGGATATCCAGAAGCTTTGAAAAGGATAGCCAGAAGCTTTGAAGGATATCCGTAAACCAAATATTTTTCGGATATCCTTTACAAAGCTTCGGATATCCATTTCAAAGCTCTCGGATATCCGTAGCTTTGTAAGGATATCTAGAAAAATACTTGGCTTTCGGATATCCTTTACAAAGCTTCCATTATCCATTTCAAAGCACGGATATCCGTAAGCTTTGTAAAGCGATATCCGTAAACCTCCACTTACGTCGCGCGACATAATAAGCCCCGTTTCTCCATACGCGATGGAGAAACGCGTTTCTCCCCAGACGCACTCATTATACATTTGTGTATACACACTTTCAACCATGGTTGTGTTTTATTGATACTTGAACCTTCTGGCGGGTAGTTTTTGTCGAAATTACCAATTGAAATATAATGTTAGTCGAAAACTACCGATGAACATTTTACAGCTGTAATCCCAACAATTTTTTTCCCTAGGGCGCCCAATAGGTATATTCTTTCGACAGGTGTTGAAAATTTCCTAATTTTCTATGGGAATATCATATTTCTAATAGTTGTGACAACGTTAAAATTTACATTAATATACACTCCTTGCATCTTTTAAAAATTAGTTTCGCATTGACTATCTTTGTCAATTCGTTTTAATTTTGACAAAAAAATTATAATTTTTTTTTTTTTTACAAAACGACGTCGTTTTGCTTTGGAAGAAAAAAAGGATTAATAGAAATTGGAATGCTGAAGATCAGAATTCAGAAACAACCAGCGTCCGTCCGTCTCCTTCTTCAGTTCCTGCGTGCGTCTCGGCCGTCTCCTCCCTCCTCCCTCCACCGCCGCCTCCCTAGTCCCTCCCCGCCGCCGACCTCTCCGGCCATAGAATGGGCGAACCAAACCCCCCTCCGCAACCCCCTCACAAAATCAAGAAGAATTTCTCGAATTAAAGGTAAACCCCAAAAATTTAAAATTGCTTTAATTTTCTTGATTTGAATTTTGATTGGTTTTTTATTTGAATTTTAATTTGGATTTTGAAATTTGATTTGGATTTTGAATTTTGATTTGAATTTTGAATTTTAATTTGTTCTAAATTCTATAAACTCAACTAAATTGGATTTTTGATAACATGGTAATAGGTTGGATCGGTTCTTTACGCCGAATTCGAAAAATAAAGCAAGAACTAGTGTTCCAATTGTTCAAGAGGAAGTAGTTGTTAAAGATACACAAGGACCACAACCTACTAGTGCTTCAATTAAATCTCAACATACAATATGATTACGAGGCGAAGATGTGATACTAAAAAGTGATCCGGGCAAAAGGGAGGCAATCACGGTTTCTCATCCAGATGAAGTTGAAAGAGTTAGAAGAATGTACATCGTTATAGGCCCGGAACAACCAATTTTATCAGAATATCCAACCACTCTTATCTCAGGTAAAAAGCAGAAATTTCGTCACGAGTATTTTAGTCAATATAAGGAATGGTTGGAATATAGTAAATCGAAAGATGCCTTATTTTGTTTGCCATGCTATTTCCTTAAAGATGTGAGTAAATATGGTGGTGAAGCTTTTGTTGATAAATAGGATGGTTTTAGGAGTTGGCCTAAAATTGGAGAGCACTTGAAAGACATGCTAAAAGTGATTTTCATCTAGCAAGTAAAGCAAAATGTATCACTCTCATGAACTCTAAGCAAAGTATTAGAACATGTATGAATAGACAAACGGAACAAGAAGATAATGATTATGTAATGAACTTGAAGACATCACTTAGAGCTACTAGATTACATTTGAGGGGTGGGCAAGCATATCGGGGCCATGACGAGGGCAAAAATTCTTCTTACCAAGGTCATTTTCTTGAATATGTAAGTGAATTAAGAGAGGTTCATGGTCAACATGGATGTCGTAAGATGACTTCCCCGGCCATTCAAAAAGAACTTGCAAGGGCATGTGCTTTTTTAACCACTTCAAAAATTTGTAGAGAGATTGGGGATGATGTATTCACTATTTTAGCCGATGAATCCGGTGATTGTTCTATGAAAGAACAAATGGGGCTTGTTGTAAGTTATATTGATTTCAAAGGTGGTGTTGTGGAAAGACTTTTGAGGATAGAACATGCGAAAGAAACAAATGCCATTTCACTTAAAAATGCTATTGAAGACATTTTAACTAAGAATAAGTTTAGTATGTCTAAGATTAGAGGTCAAGGGTATGATGGAGCAAGCAATATGAGTGGTTGTTAAAATAGATTAAGAACTTTAATTCAAAATGAGAATCCTTCTGCATTTTATGTTCATTGTTTTGCTCATCAACTTCAATTGGCGCTAGTTGCGGCTGCAAAGCGTAATATTGATATGAGTGCTTTTTTCGGGTTAGTTAATCAAGTTGTCAATATAATTGGATGTTCTAACAAAAGACAAGAGTTGCTTCGAGACAAACAATTTGCTCATTTAGCCAAAATTTTAGAGGAGGGTTTGGTGGAAACCGGTAGAGGTTTGAATCAACAATCATCTCTTTCGAGGGACCGGTGATACTCGTTGGGGGTCGCATTACAAGACTCTTACGAGTATAATGAGTTTGTATGGTCCGGTAATTAAAGTCCTTGAAACAATTGTTGAAGATGCTTCTTGTGACGTTTGTGGACAAGCAAGCACTTTGATAAATGAGTTACATGATTTTTGTTTTATTTTCATGTTATATTTGATGGTTAATGTTTTAGGGATTACTCATGATTTGAATTTGGCTTTACAAAGACGTGAGCAAGATCTCTTGAATGCTTTGAATCTTGCCACAATTGGCAAACGGCGACTTCAACATAAGAGGGATTGTGGATGGGAAGTACTATTGAATAGTGTGGTTGAAATTTGTATGAGACATGACATTGATGTGCCGAATATGGATGGACCTTTTTACTTGTTGAAATACCATCGTCAATGTTCATTTGTTACTAATCTACATCATTACAAGAATGATTGTTTTTTTAGTATTTTAGATGTGTAATTGAAAGAACTTGATGAAAGGTTTAAAGTGGAAAGAACTGAACTATTACAATGTGTAGCATGCTTGAGTCCTTCCTCGTTGTTTGCTTCTTTTGACTAGGTCAAATTGATGAGGATGACACAATTGTATCCTAATGATTTTTAGGAAGAATGTGCATCATCTATCCGCAATCAATTGGCTATTATATTATGGATGTTAAGTTAGATTCTCGTTTTTTAGATTTGAAAGGGCTTGTTGATCTTTCAACAACACTTGTGGAAACAAAAAAGAATGAGACTTACTATGTGGTTTATAAGCTTGTGAATGTTGCTTTGCTTTTGCCGATAGCAACCGCAAGTGTTGAGTGGGTTTTTTAAGCTATGAAGCATGTGAAGGGCGACTTGAGGTCTAATATGGGGGATGAATGGTTAAATGATCGTTTGGTAACTTTTGTAGAAGAGATGTATTCATGACTATTAGTGATGATGAGATTTTAGCTTATTTTCAAAACATGAATCCTAGGAAGCATCATATGTAAATTGTGTTTATTTTATATAATGTTGACATATTAAAGCCTATTATAGTTTTATATGTAAATGTATTGAATTTTAGTTTTGCATTTTTTTTATTAAGAATAGGCACCACCAATGCTATTGGTGTAGATCCGCCACTGGCATGAAGGCACACAGTATATGTAATCTTCTACTTCAAGAGGGAAAAGATAATAAATATCACTAAGACATAAATAGGTTTGTGGTCAAAGGGTAAAATAGGGAATGTGATTGAAAGGGTATGAATGATTTCAATAGCATATTACATTACCTTTATTGATAACTCTACTTGAAAGGTCTTGATCGAAAAAGGAGGAATGATCATGCAAAGAATCAAAGACTACAGCCTGTGTGATGGTGTTTGGCACAACCGTGCTTTGTGGCTATCATGATTGCATAAGAGACCAGAATGTTCAGTTTGTGGAAACAAGTTTTGCACAGCCATTCAGACTTAGGGCACGACCATGCACCGCGGGCTTGGCCAGATATCTGATTTCGGGAGTTCCTTTTTATTAAGAGTTTAGGACTTATTCTAGGGTGCTTATATAAGCTAATTTTTTCCCGTAAACTCATTCATCAAATTAATATATTATAGTGCAATATCTTAGCTTGGCAGTATAGAATGGAAGAACTTAATCTTTATTATTCACTAATAACGTTTATAAAGTACAATGATTTACATTGAATGAGATCTCCTACCAAAATGCAATAACCTAGTTTCCTAAGATTAATATAAATACAATCTCCTTGCATAATTAGAGATATACACAATCCTAACAAATATAGGAGAGCGAGTAAAGACTCGGTCGGACTCGGAGAGATGCGAGCTGGGTGGAGTCTCATGCATAGTAACATAATTAGTCGCATCTTCAATTGACCCCCTCAAGATGGATGATCTATGGAAATGTCCAATCTTGGAAACCAATAATGAGAACAAAACAAGAGACAGGGGATTGGTGAGAGCATCTAAAAGTTGACGATTGCCCAAAATGTGTTGAACATGGAGAGATCCAGACTGTACCTTTTACCGAATAAAGTGAAAGGAGAGTGCAAGGTATTTCATACCGGAGTGGAAAAAAGGATTATCTGAGTAGCTAGTTACTCCAAGATTATCACATTATATAGCTGGGGCGTGAGGGAGTTAGACACCGAGTTTAGAGAGCAGATTTTTTTCCAAATGAATTTGAATACCTGAATGGGAGGTAACTTGAAGATAACATAGAACCCTTTTCAGGGCAATTCAGTGAGTAGGAGTATGGTGTTGAATATTTTGAGCAAGTTTGTTGACAAAGAATGCGGCATCACGACGAGTTATGAAGAGATACTAAAGACTCCAAACAATGGCTCTAGGTTGGTGTATAAGGTCGGTTGGGCAGTGGGTGAGGATGAGCTTAGAGTCTATGGGGGGTAGGTTTGGTATTAGTCATGCTATAGTGGGTGAGAAGGTCGTGGGTGTATTTGGCTTGAGAGGCAGAGGACCTTGGTTGTTAGGTATGACTTTAATACCTAAGAATTAAGATAAGGGACCGATATCCTTGAAAAAGAAATGAAAGGGAAGACTCGAGATGAATGAGGTGAGAGTGGGTGTGGATAGCCCGTTGACTATGATGTCATCAACTTAGACAAGAAGGTAGAGAGGTTGAGGAGTTTTTCTAAGGATGAAGAGAGATGGGTTGACTAAAGAAGAATGGAAGCCATATGAGATGAGGTAGGTTTTGAGCTTAGTAAACTAAGCTTGAGAAGCTTGTTTAAGTCCATAAAAACTTTAGATAGATGACAGACAAAGGGGGTAGGTGGGGTCAATAAAACTAGGAGGTTGGGCCATGAAAACCATTTCTTGGAGGGTTCCTTGAAGAAAGGTGTTACTGACATCAAGTTTCTGAATGGTCCATTTGTGACTAACAACAAGAAAGAGAAGAAGACGCATAGTGACAGGTTTGACTATAAAGCTAAAGGTTTCTAAGTAATCACCCCAGGGCATTCGTGAAAGCCTTTTGAAACTAGGCAATTTTTGTATTTTTGGATGGTGTTGTCGTGGTTGTATTTAATGCGAAAGACAAACTTGCAACCAATGATATTTTGAGAGGAAGTGGGATGGTGGGGTGTGATGACATCTGTGGTGGCTTCAACTGGTGAAGTGGGTAAGGCCATGGAGGTGGTTACAGATGTGATCACATCCAGGATTGCATTAGTAGATTAGTTGGGAGGGTGGGGTGATGTGGAGGAGGAAAAGTCTTTACTGATGGGTGGTGTTTGAGTGGCGGATGAGGTGGGTGGATCAAAGGGAGGGGTGGGAAGGAGAGGAACGATGGTGGGGCACCATTGGATGGGGTGAGGTTAGGCTATGTATAAGGATATTTGGAGAGGGAGGGATACAGAAAATCATTTTCAATGAATTTCACATGTCTGGAGGTGTAAACCCGGTGGTTTGTGGGGTCAAGGCAGTAATATGCACTTCGAGTTGGAGAATAGCCCACAAATATGCGAGAAATGGATTTGGGAGCTAATTTATGAGGGGTGTAAGGGCGGAGGCAATGGTAGAAGAGGCGAACGAATTTGCAATGTTTTGTGTAGTTAGGGTGAATTTGCATACGGACATAGGTTGAGGGGAAGATTAGAATGAGAAAAAAGTTTAAGACCAGTTTCGAAAATGTGTCGATGATGATGTTTGACATAGCCATTATGTTAGGAGTGTGGCGAGGAGATGTAATGTTGCAAATGTGTCAGATTTATTATTGAGGGTATAGCCAAATATACATTGTGTAGTGATCTACGAAAATAACATAATATTTAAAGTGATCATGAGATAGTACAAGTGAAGTCTAAACATCAAAGAGTATGATATCAAGGGGTTCTTGAGAAGTGAGAGAAGTAGTGGAAATCGGTAACTTGTGACTTTTAATAATATTGCATGAATTATAAGGAAATGAAAAACTGGCAGAAGCTGACAAAAAAAAAAGATTTCTTAATTAAGAAAGGATTGAGGGGGAGGGATCTCCTAATTTATGATGCCAATATTGAGGTGTTGTGGATAAGATGTGGTGAGCTTGAGGAGGTGGCGGATGCAAGATGTAAACTTCATGATCAAGGTTTCCATGGAGCAGAGTTTAATTCGTCGCAAATGAGTTAATAATAAAGGAAGATGGTGAGAAATCGATAGTAGCATTGCTGCAATTGTAGGGATAGTGAAGGGCGAGATTTGAGAGGTCATTGGTGAAGTGATGTGTAGCATCGGTGTTAATAAGCCAGGAAGAGGGTGGGGCATGAAACGGAGTAGTGGCTATGTAAACCTGAGTGTTAGGGTAAGTGGTGGTGCAGTTAGGCCGAGTAGTAGAGGTTGGTGGTGGGAAGTTGACGGAGGGGTAGTCACATTTAAACTGAAAGCACTGGGAGATAACATGACCAACTATGCGGAACTATTGACATTTGCTTTTAAATGGGGCAGGGCTATTAGGATTTGTAGGGTTGCTTGGTGTGGTTGCAGATGCGATTACACCAGGGGACGAGGAGTTGTGGCAGTCGTAGGGGCAAAAGGATTTTAGACGGGCTTATGCTGCGTGGGCAAAAGCATGGAAGGAGGCATTGAGAAGGTCTAGACTAAATAGGAAAGAGGTGATTTGGGATTCCCAAGTGATATCGGTGAGGGGGGGTAAGGGGATTGCATTGAGATAAATTAACAAGAATCATGGGATTTTTGGGATCGACCGGGTTGGAGAGGGTGGTTGAAGTGGTGCCAGACACGGTGGGAGTCGACGGCAGGAAAACAAATTAGGGTGGATCGAGAACACTCTCTATACCATATAGAATGGCAAAACTTAATTTTTATTATTCACAAATAACGTTTATGTAGTACAATGATTTGCATTGAATGAGATCTCCTACCAGAATACAATAACCTAGTTTCCTAAGATAATAATAAATACAATCTCCTAGCATAATTAAAGATATATACAATCCTAACAAATATGGACAAGGATTGGAGAGCAAGTAATGACACAGATGGCCTGGGATAGGCGGATGGAGTCTCATGTTCAGTTACATCTTTAGTCATATCTGGAAGGCCTTGTGTACTTAAGAAATAATTAAACAAAGTTAGGCAGCAGATCCTTCGTGTTAGTTGTCTAGATTAAGATTGTTAGTAGAATGAGTTTATGTAGCGGAAGTAAATTTTGGTGATGAAAGAAATAAATGAAAAGACAGATTGTATGTCGGTGTATGAGTAGACACAAACTTGAGACAAGTAATTTAAAGTGGTTTAAAGATAACCTTCTCCTGTGTCTACACCTACTGTCCTTGACAAGTGAGATCAATCAACTATAATCTTCTTTCCAAGAGTTACAAAGATTGATTAGGCAAGATCCTTGAACCCCCTCTTCTTAATTGATACTTTAATTATGGTGGCTTCTTCCAAAGCAAACAAAAGAAAAAAAAGCACAAAATATAAGAGTAACAATTGATGTGAGTGTAGGTATATTTGGGAGTGATGAACAGGTTGATGTTGAGCTTTTGGTAGCAAGGGTTTGGTTAGGGGTGTTGAAAGGGTTATGGACAACATGTCAATGAGATCCTTTATATAGGACTATAATTTAGTCGTTGGTGAATAAAGGATAAAGGTTTATTTGAGGTAGGTTGAGGCAGAGGAAATTTTTGACAGTTATTGTCAAAGGTATGACTGACAAGTAGTTGAGAAGGGATTTTGGTTGGGTTACAGGGCATGCCAGGTTGGATAAGGGCTTTAACAAATGATAGTAATATCTTCATAGTTGTTTGAATATATAAGTTGGTGTTCAAGCATTGTTGTTTAGTCTTGAGTCACTCTTGAATCAGTCTCTGATGTTAGGCTTGAGTGTGTCTACAGCCTGAGTTTAAATGTCTATGTTGTTTGAGACTTGATTGAGTCTTTGCAAATGGATAAGATTCTTGCGAGATTCTAGATGTTTAATGAATGATGCCAAGACTTAGGCTCAATTCTTAGGGTGTCTGCTATCTAGTGTTTGTCCTAGCTGTTCAGTGTTTTTGTCTTTGTGGTTCAGTGGATAAATTGGCCACTGCTTCAAGGTCAACTGTCTGGATTATGATTAGTGTTATTTGAGATATTTCTTTATCAAAACACTTTGCTAACTATATGATCATAGTTAGTGCCTAACAATTTCCTCCTTTTCGGTGAAGAAATATATTTTGAACTTGTAAGGATACTACTGATAATTTACAATGAAGAAGGAATATTCTTGAGTATCATAGTAAAAATGATGAACAATAGTTATGAAAATAAAGATACTTAAAGAATTGTTTAACAGACAATGAAATTAACCAAGAGGTAAAGATAGATAAACTTATCCTAGCAAGCTTTTTCTTATGGCTTAATCATCAAAATCAAGGTCTTTGGCTATTAACCTTTTGGCAACAAGCACTTCAGCCTTTATTCATCAAATCTCTTCCTCATTTTTGGCTGAAGAACTCTGTAGAAGTTATCATTATTCCAGTCATTATCCATATCATCATCATACTTGAAATGATCATTTTTTCTGGCCTTTAACTGAGCTCTGGACATTGGTTTGTTGAGCCAGAAAGGTGTTTGGTTGTAAGTGAGTAGGTGCAGGAGTGGGTGAGTAGGGTATCATGGTTGTGATAGGTCCAAGGGTGAAGACAGAGGAGTGTTGATTGATAGGTTTGGGGTCAGAAAGGATAGGAGGCATTTCTTGAGGGTTAAAGGGCTCTCATTGAGAGCTATGTTCAGGGAGAGAGTCATCTTCTGGGAGGGCATCTATGTATATACCTCTAAGAGCCAAGAATTCCTCAATGTTTCTTAATCCTCTAAGCATCATATGCCTCAAGGTTTTTCTCAAATCAGAGTCATAGTTGTTAAAGTCCTGAAGTGTAACATGGTATGGAGGAATGAACTTTAAAGGATCAAAGATGGATGGTCGGTTCTGCATTTTGGTTCTTGGGTTGGCATCAAAGATTGGTAAGGTAGGTGATTGAGAAAATGGAAAAATGGTAGACATCAATAGTGATCCTTTGGTGATAACCCTAAAATGCATAAATTTCTGGTCACAGCCTCCAAAAGAACTCTTTGGCAATCTCAATGTAGTAAGAATACTCAATAGTTGAGGGTATGTATATACATTCATGAAGGCTTGCAAAGATAAACTTATAGAATACATCTTCCCTTTGTCCCAGTGTTTCAAGGTTGAAGAATTTAGGCATCTTTGGTGCAGAAGAGATAAAGGTATTACATATGGTAGCCCTAAATATCGTCCATTCTTCATAACTATAGAAAACTAATCCATCAAGATTCCTAGCACGAATTATCATGTGAGATTCGGATAACAGCCAAGGGGTAGGGATGGTACAGAGATTGATAACAAAGCAAAGAGCAATGATATTTTTGAACTTCTCATGAGCTTCCATAACAAATGGGCTAGAAAAGTTAATGAGTCAGTCAAGTATCCATGGAGATTGACTTGGAAGGGGTATGAACTTATTTTTATCAGACAGTAGAGACTGGGTAGAGATAGGATGTGAGAATATAACTTGAGATCTATCAACATTCAAATGAGACTGAGTATCAGTCTCAATTGGTGTGATAGTTCTGTCATCAATCTCTGGAATGGGAGAGAGGGGTGCAATGGATCTTATTATATCATCAATATCAATTTGTACCATGTTTAGTGCTAAAGGAACCACCTTCTCCACTCAACTTCTTTGCATTCTCTGCCTTAATGACCTCAATGGCATTTAAAGTTTCTTGTACAGAGAAGGATTTGTTCATCTTATCAAAGACATATTCAGTTTGCTTTTGGGTAAGGCCAATTAAAGTGAGGTCTTTAATGGATTCTAATAGAGCAGGAGAAAGAATGATTGGGAAGAGATATCTGAGACAATCGATGATATAGGACTAGGTATTGTACTGCTAGGGTCTGCTGTTAGACTGTGGCAAGTAATTCAGTGTTCCCCCTCAACTCAGTGTTTTCTCCCAAAGTGTTTGAAAAATTTCCCCTATCAGTTTCAAGGGGTGCATTGGGTTTAGATTCATATGTTTGAGAAGACTCATGGAGATGTAGCATTCCCTCAGCTACTAAAGATAATCAAAACTAGATTGTTTTTTAATTGGAAGGTGATGAAATGGGAGTGTTGGGTTTTGGCCTTTTGGACAATGGAGCCGACTTATATTTCTTTCTCTTTCTAGTAAATTTAAGAGAGGAATGAGACAGGGATGGGGTTACCTCAGCTATTGTATCCTTAGCTATCAGATTAATGATTGCCAATGACATAGATGACTGAGTCTCAGCTGCCAAAATCTCTTCAGGAATAGTAGTCAGGCCTTCTTCTCCATGACCATGTGCAAATGAGTCTTCTAAAACTTGTTGTATGCCAAGATTTTCATCATCAAATTGATCCATATGTTCTGAGCCTTGAGAGATTTGATCATTTTCTCCACCTTGCTCTTCTTCACTAACACTTTCCACATCTTTATCACTAATGTTGTGTTCTTCTTTTTTATCCGAAGAACCTTGCTCAGCTCTGAATTTTGTCCTTTCCTCTCTAGAGGTTATTGTAGCAGCTAACTATCTTCCAACAATTTGTTTTCCTTTCCTATGTGTCCTTTATGCCTTTCGATTGCCTCATCCAATGTTTTAGTGGTACCATTTTCTCCACCCATCTTAGCTGCTCCTTTCTTCCCTTTGAGATTCAATGTCTTCACATCAAATCTATTGGTAGTACTTAATGGAGCAGTCATAAGCCATTTTTGATTTAGAGGGGGATTAAGAGTTGGGACTATTTTGGCAAGGATCCCACTCATAAACCTAAATAGGTTTGGTCTAATAGATCTATATTTTTTTTTCAGGGAGATTGATTTATGCATAAGTAAAAATTATGGAGAAGGACCATACACCCGTTTTTATTTGTCCTGAAAAAATTTAAGGCTTGTTTCCACTCATTTGGATTGAGTTGGTCAATAGATGGTTGTTTTCCATCTAAACGTTTTATCACTACATCACTGAGGGTGAATTGAAGGTTTTATAGGAGGCTTTCTTGATTTTCCTTTTCAGAGTTGAATACTTACAATTAGGTTTATTGATGAAGGTCTTATAGAGGGGTTTATATGCTTTATCATTCTTGTCATCCCAAATGTTTGAGATTTCATCTTCTTTAATTGGGATTCCATAAGTGGTAGACACATCAGAGGGAGAAATGGTGATGGTGGTGTTGTCAATGGTGGTCTTGATTGATCCATCATCCTATCTGGTTTCCTTCATGAAAATTTCTTTGCAAAAGGCTTCATAAATGGGAGGGGTTGGGTTGCTTCCATGATTTTGAAAAGGTTGTTTTCTTTCAACAGGGTTTGAATATAAATTCCTGATTCTTGTTTGTAGAAGGATTTATCGAAGTAGTATATATGGGCTTCTTTAAAAATATGGATTAGGGTCATATTTTTTGTTGAAAGAGATGGTTGTTAGAGGAATCACGTAGAGAAAGAAGTTTGGATTGAGTGGATGTTTGAGAAAAAGATGGGATAAAAATGGTGATGTGCAGTAATGGAGTTGAGGGTGTAGAAGCAGGAGGATTTTTAGTGAACAACGTGGAGGAAAAATAGCAGTTGAGGAATAGAGTATTTTGTCCCATGTTACAATTCATTGAACAGTTATTTCTATCCCCCAAAGTAATTTCAAATTTCAATTCATTCCCAAAAATAAGGGTGGCCAAATAACCTTTTGTGAGGGTTCAAATTTGTCTTGAATGACAAGCAAAACTCTTTTTTTCTCTGGCACATCAAATCGAATTTTATCTAAGTGATTTGTAGGGAAACCAATTAACCTTTTTATAGGATAAGTGCAAAAGTCATATCTTTGACAGCAGAGGCTAGATTGAGTGAGATGATTATGTCTAGCTGAATGAACGCCTCGCCGAAATTGAATTACTTTTTTTGTTTTAAAAATTGTTTTTTATTTTAATTTTGGGAGTCGCCACGCCGTTTTTAAGGAAAACAATGAAAAACCTTCTTTAAAGAGAAAATGGGTTCGAGGGTCAAGTTACGATGTGGGAAGAGAATATGGAGCTCACCCACATCGCCTCTTTTGAGACTTTCAATCAAACAATGGACAATTATAATCATTCAAAGTGTGTGCGATTTGTGTTAACAAACAAGGCATGCAAATTTGGATTTCATTGATAATACTAGGAACTGAGTACAACTTGTGAACCATTAAAGGGGGCCACACCCTTACAAACAGTTGCTTGAATTACAAGGAAAAGACTGAGGCAGTCTGTCCAGGGATTTTGGGTGTCGTCCGACACAGGACTTCCTCAGGAGAGGGATGTCGGACGACACAGGGTGTCCTGGTCAGATTGCCTCTTATAAAGGGGGTGGTTAAGCCACCAAAACCTAATCTAAGGCTAATATAAGGTTACTTTAACTACGAAAAACCACTGTTTAGGGTCTAAGATCAATTTGGGGTTGATTGGAGTATATAAAGTCAAGAATGACTTTTGGTGATACGGATGTCGTATGACACAGGACATCCAGGGAATCCTGTGTCGGACGACATGAACCGCCTCCATCATCATATTTCACCCAAATGGTTTCAGAATTTGTAAGTACTCAAATCCGGATCGTCAAAATCCGTCAGAAAGTTAACCGAAATCCGTTAACTGGCCCGCTCCAGGTTAACCGGAACTCGTTAAGCTCCCCGATGCCATGCCAACGAGACGTCTCGGGACTGCCCTATGCATCCCGACGTCGAAACGTACTTGACACGCGTCATCGCACATAAAAGTACGGCTTTCCCTGAAAAATGCACTTTTCGGCACTTTCCGGACTGTTATTTTAAAAAACGGACAAAACCGGGACCCGGGAACGAACTCCCACACATTTGGTGACTCACAGGGACACTTGGCATGCATGCCACCTCCCTCTAGTCACCCTTCAATCAAATTCAAAGTGAAAAGACTAAAATACCCCTGGTATACAGTCTCAGTTCGGTCGGACTCCCTTTGCAGACTTTTAGAAATTGCCAGCAAGTCCCTCAAATTCCCAAAGTTTCACAAAACCCCCTGGATTTCAGCCTAAGTCCGGCCGGACTCCTACTGAAATTTCTCCTATAAATAGAGATGCTGTCAAAGCCATTTGTAACAACATTTTTACTCTCCATTTTCACAAACCCCACGGCCCAAACCAGTTTCACCCCTTCCCGAGCTCCCGTTTCATCTCGATTCGCGTGAAACTTCCGTATTTCGATCAAATACGCCCCTCACCACTCCAAAACACCGTTCCAAACTACTTTCCGTATCCCGTATATACCCCCGAGCCAAAGGAGTCGACCCTAGCCATAGATATAACTCCCTCTCTCTAATCTCTCATTTCATCTCGATTTACGCGCCAGTCGCTACAACCGCTTTGAACAACGTCTTTGAAATGTAGATGCCTCCGTCTAACGGGGTTCGATACGTTTTAGCCCCTCGATCCTCTTCTCTTCCCGTAAGAGAAGTAATCACGGGATAAAACGGCGTTCCGACCCCGTTCCGTTTACTTTTTATGTCATTTACCGTTCCGGATCGATCGATCCGTCGATTGTCATTTACTTTTCTGTTATTTACAATTCCGGACCATTTGATCCGTTGAACGTCATTTACAATTCTGAGCCATTTTGGCTCGTCGATCGTCATTTACAATTCTGAGTCGTTTGGCTCGTCGATCGTCATTTACAATTCCGAGTCGTTTGGCTTGTCGATCGTCATTTACAACTCCGGATCGTTCGATTCCGTCGATACCGCATTTAAATACTGTCATTTACAAGTCCGACCCGTTTGGATCGTGATAGTATTTACTTTTCAAAGTCCGAGTCGCAACCCGATTCATTGATTGCATGCCATTTAATACGTTTTTTCCCGTAAAAATCGTTAACAATGTAATGCCCGGTTCAAAACCGGAGTTCGTCCTTCGAACTCTCTTTCAAAACGCGCGAAATGACGTTTGGCATCCAAACGCTCATCTTCAAACTAAAAGCCGACTTTTGACATTCAAAAACATTTAATACGTTTTTTCCCGTAAAAATCGTTAACAATGTAATAACCGGTTCAAAGCCGGAGTTCGACCTTCGAACTCTCTTTCAAAAAGCTCAAAATCGACGTTTGCCACGCAAACGCTCATTTCAAACTCAAAATCGACGTTTGCCACGCAAACGCTCATTTCCGTCTCAAAAACGATGTTTGTCATTCAAACGCTCGTCTTTTCAAACAAAGTCACCTAATCAACGTTTGACATTCAAACCAAGATTAAGCTTGTCATTCAAGCCCCCATTTCAAAACACACACACACACGATTTTCGAGAAAGGTAGAAAGACTCGTCATACGAGGCATTTCGGGTGATCTCGTAATACTCTTCCCGAAACGTAATGTGACCTCCGAACCTAACAATCTCTGATACTCAAAAAGCTTTTTACTCATTTTTGCTACCAATAAAAATGATCCCCTGTTTTCAAAGACTTTTCCTAAGTTTTTGCTACCAATAAAAACGACACCATTTTCACTAAAGCCGTTTCTCAACGTTTGGGCTCAAAATACAAAACCGCGTGGCGACTCCTCATTTTCCTTCCCATGAAGCGAGGTCTCAGACACCAACCCTTCGCGAAATACAACCGCGTTTCGCGTCCGCGCGATATCCCGGATAATTTCAGTTGGCGACCCCGCTGGGGACTTGGATACTTTTTTCAAAACTAGCGTTGTTTTCTAAAAAGCCTTCTGTGGGTCAAACTTTCGTTTACCCTTCCTCGTTTTCGTGTGCGTGTGTTACGTTAAACCTCGAACGGTTTTTTCAAAGGCATTACATTGTCAACTTTTCAAAATCATACCATGTTTGTGCATCCCCATTCATGTTTGATTTTCATTGCTGTCTTTTGAACTGCGCATCATAGTGCTTTAAGACACATTCTGAAAAATCTCTGTTTTACTCAGAAAAGGAATTTTAGTGACCGCACACTACTCGCACTTGCTGCCTCGGTACACCGCACTCCACGTGCACTTGCTGCCTCGGTACACTGCACACTACGACCCGTAACCCGGGATGGCCTTATCAGTTGCACCTCGGTTGGTCTGCCAGACACCTTTCGAGGGCGCACGGGGTCATCCCAAACAGCCCATCCTAGCCTGTGTAAGCCATGCACTCTTTGTGTCATACTTTTTCCAAGACCCCGGTTGGTTTTTGGCTTAGCTCGTGTCATAAAGCCTAAGTGTATGTTTTTTACGTCGGGTTCCGCCACGAGTCAAGATCGAGAGGTTGAGACCAAAGGTCGTTCCCGACCCGAAGTCTTGAGCTTTTCATCCTTGACTTTGACGCGGAGCTCTGTCGAAAAATATACCCGAAGGTTCAATGTGACGCCGTGTCACCAAACCTCACCGTATGTACCGTGCCAGCCACAACTTGGCCAACGCCAAAAGCTAAGGTCCCTCGCACAAGCGAGTCAGGAGAGGTCATGCCGAAATTTTGGCACGATCCCCGCCTTAACTTAAGGACGTTGACTTCGACTGTGGCCCGTGCGTCACATACGTTGGAAGTTTGCGTGATCAGCTAGCCTTAAGTTCACTTTTTCCTTTGTCGATGGAACTCGCTTGCCTTATAGGACCTCGCTCGGGATAGTCCGTCCCGAGAAAGATGATCTACAAATGGAAACGAGGGGCTTATAAGCGTAGTGACGAGATCCACTGATTAGAGCTCTAGGATTAGTTGCGAAAAAGAAGACTCACTCTTTTCCAACCGATTAGGACTCTAAGAAAATGCGTTTTAAGTAAACATTAATCAGTAACTGCACATTGCACAAGCCCGAAACCTCGATCCAAATCCCCCTTTTCCGAAGCCTAAACCCTGCCTTTCGTTCCCTACAAATGAGCGTAAAGTGGTTCGATTTCGGGTCGGCGCCTCGCTGAATCACCGTTACGGCGGCGTCGAGCTTCTTCGGTTCCCTCGGTTCCCTCGGCCCGGAATTCCGACATGTCTAGCTCACCGAGAAATCGTGACGGGGACGGACCCCCGCCATCGGTAACAGATATGACATTGGAAGAAGCCATCCGGGCTTGTGAGGTTCACAAGAGGCAGAAAGAAGATCAGTAGAATTTCGTGGTACAGCTTCTGAATGAGCGAGGTATAGCAACTATCTCCCAGTCAGACGGTACTTTCGTCCTAGTCGAGGATGACGATTCCCCGAAACCAGTTCCTCAGACCTTCAACCAGGTTCCTCTCCCGCCAACTTACGGGATTCCTTCGAACCAAGGAAACAGCCGACCTAGGCTTCACATTGCCACCTCTCAGGGCAACCCTGTCATATTTGGCCAGGCCAGTGTTACTCCCATCACTCAATATCACCAGCGCACCGCTGGACCATCTCAGACAGATGCCAATATTCTTCAATACCCTCCCGGGTTCGTCCCGTTGCCTATACACGAATCCCAAAACACCGGGGACAAACCCCAATACAGTTCAGAAAAGGCCCCCATATATTCTCATTTATCAAGCCTTCCACCTCCAATCACTACCGCTCACATGGTAGCACCCGGCGCCGAGCCTCATAGTCCACCATTGGACCCAACCTTAGCCTGGATGGTCGAATAGATGAAAGACCTGAAACCCACCATGAGCAGCTCAAAGCAGGAAACGCTCAAATCCACAGATCCGGGAATGGTCACGCCTCTCCCTGCCAAGTTCAGAATGCCGGAGATGGACCGATTCGAAGGAACCGAATGTCCTCAAACGCACGTCGACACCTACGTTCTCGGTATAAGAGCTAAAGGAGCAACCCTCCAGCAAATGGCCGACCACTTCCAGCATACGCTCAAAAGTTTAGCGTTACGATGGTTTCTAGGGGTTAAGCATGCGGATCGCCACGCCTGGGATCAGATCAGTAACATCTTCCTAGAACGGTACCGATCCAACATAGAGTGGGAAACAAGTCGCGAGGACTTAATCACCACTGAACAGAAAGCGGATGAAAGCGTCGGAGAATTCTACAAGAGGTGGAGTTGGAAACTCTCCGAGATCATGGAGCCACTCTCCAAGGATGAACAGATGCGGATCTTCAAGTCCTGCTTAAGACCGTCCATCAGAACTCTCATCAGTCATCATTTCTTCCCAGATCTCCGGGCCATGGTCAATGCCGGCTCACAGTTCGAGAAGGATCTCAAGGAAAAGTTGGCTACCGCACGCCCATACGTATACCGATCGGCGGTTGCATTCAATCCCGCACCGGCCCCGGCAAAGGGAAAGATACGTCTGTCAACTACATCCATCGTGGACAATAGTCGGGCAACAGAAACCCAGTCCCGCAAAGCAACAACTCCACTTCGAAGCAGCCTGCCGTACACTTCGACAAGTTGGATATGCCACTAAGCAAGATGCTAGAAGGGTTAATCAAGGAAGGTCTCCTTAAACCCGTTGCAAATTACAAACCCAAGAATCCTGTAGTCAATGCTGACAAGAGCAAGTATTGCGCCTTCCATCAGTATCACGGCCATACTACCGACAACTGCGTGGGGTTACGATACGAAATTCAGAACTTGATAGAGGAAGGAAAGTTGGAGCGCCCCCGTGGGCCCAATACAGTCGGAAACCCTTTTCCGAACAACAACAACAGTGTGAATTCCATTGAGTGGGTTCCCAAGAAGATTGCTGCAGAGCCAGTCCCTCCGCCTCTTCCAGCTGGGTCCTCATCAAGTGTCCACATCAGCTACGATGTTTGTGACTGCTCCGCCTGCCTGGAGTACGAGTCCCAAGATGTGGTCCGGAGTAATCCTACGAAGAAACAGAAGAAGTCCTCTCAACAAAGAATCGAGAGAAAGATATGAAGCTGGAGACACCAGTGTGGGTACACTCGGAGAGCCATCCGGGAAGTTCGAATACTACGTACTCTACTCCAGCCAGTCCTCCCTTCCTCCAGGCCATGCAGCCTTAGAGCAGACAGGGGTGGGAAAGCCGAAAAGTCCCGCTGACACCAGAGTTCAGACCTTGGGACACCGGAATACCTCAGATCTTGGTAATCTCCCTACCAGTTAGAAGCCTAATCCCCCACGGGATCAGCTAATGTTCAACTTGTCCAGCTTCCGAGCCCGAACTGGCAAAGGAAGATCAAAGTTAGCTTGGCACTCGCACTCGATCAACGTGCTAACCAAGGGCGGCAACTGCCATAAACAGCCTCAACACAATCCCGAGGCTCCATCAAATGCTTTACCTCGCAAGAGGAAAACAGGAAACGGATGGCTTGATGACTCTCCTTCTCCGGATAGAGATCAGATCTACGATTCCCGACTGTATGGCAGTATGATCACGTTCTGTGACGAAGACCTACCGAGAGATGCCTCAGGGCACAATGAAGCTCTGTACATTACTCTCAAGCTCAACACCATATCACTCCCCGGAGTATTGGTAGACAACGGGTCAGCCGTTAACGTTCTCCCTCTCAGCATGATGCGAGCCCTCCGTATCAACGAAAGCCATCTGATTCCGTCTACGCGAACTATCAAGGCCTACGACAGCACGTCTCGTCCCATCCTGGGGACGGTGACTCTAGAACTCTGGTTCGAAACCCAAATGGTGCCAGCGAAATTCCACGTGATAGACATTCCATCTGATTTCACGGCTCTGTTAGGACGCCCTTGGCTGCATCACATGAAAGCCATAGCTTCCACTCTCCATCAGTGTGTTAAGTTCATTAATCGGAAAGGAGATCTTAAAGTCATCCGAGGGGACAGTTTCCTCATAGGAAACGAAGCCGAGACAGCAGCCAAGCGTGCCCGCAGTCAGGCACCGGGGCTACCTCCTTCAAACCATTTGGATCGTGATAGTATTTACTTTTCAAAGTCCGATTCGCAACCCGATTCGTTGATCGCATGTCATTTAATACGTTTTTCCCGTAAAATCGTTAACAATGTAATGCCCGGTTCAAAACTGGAGTTCGACATTCGAACTCTCTTTCAAAACGCGCGAAATGACGTTTGACATCCAAACGCTCATCTTCAAACTTAAAAGCCGATTTTTGACATTCAAAATCATTTGATACGTTTTTCCCGTAAAATCGTTAACAATGTAACGCCCGGTTCAAAATCGGAGTTCGACATTCGAACTCCCTTTCAAAATGCGTGAAATGACGTTTGGCATCCAAACGCTCATCTTCAAACTCAAAATCCGACGTTTGACATTCAAACGCTCTTTTCTTAAAAGTCAACATTTGACACTTAAGATAAACGGTTAAAATCAGCATTCGCGCCACTTTTCCTAAAACATTAAAACCGACATTTGTCATTCAAATGCTCGCCTTTTTCAAAACAAGATCCCATAATCAACGTTTGACATTCAAACCAAGATTAAGCTTGTCATTCAAGCCCCCATTTCAAAAATGCAAACACACACACACACGCACATGATTTCGAGAAAGGTAGAAAGACTCGTCATACGAGGCGTTTCGGGTGATCTCAATATACTCTTCCCGAAACGTAACGTGACCTCCGAACCTAACAATTTGTGGTACTAAAAAGCTTTTTACTCGTTTTTGCTACCAATAAAAATGACACCCAGTTTTGAAAGTCTTTTCCTAAGTTTTTGCTACCAATAAAAACGACACCTTTTTCAACCAATAGTCGTTTCTCAACGTTTGGGCTCAAAATACAAAAATCGCGTGGCGACTCCTCTCCTTCCCGAAAGCGAGATCTCAGACACCAACCCTCCGCGAAAGACAACCGCATTTCGCATCCCGCGCGAAATTCTGGGTAATTTCAACCACCTAATCCTCACTTTAAGGTCCCGAGCTTTGAAAAATATAACGAACCCAAGACGCGAAGGACCACGTGCAAAGTTTTGAACAAACTCTGAACCTCCTCACCAAAGCCGATGACATGCTCTATAAAGCTTGCGCGAGCACCTTCTCAGGAACAGCCTTGACCTGGTTCCGTGAGATGAAAAAAGGTTGCATCGATAGCTGGAGAGGCATGAGGAGAATGTTCTTTGACCACTTTGCCACTACTGGTAGGAGGAAGAAGAGGTTGACTGACCTTGCCAATATTGAGCAAGGGAAGAATGAGACCACCCTCAGTTATTACAATCGATTCCGAACCATAGCGGAACAGGTGGAAGAAAGCCTCACTGACAGGGAGGTAATTGTTTGTTTCAACTCTGGATTAAGATCTGGACCGCTGATATATGAACTCTCCGCCAGGGAGCCCAAGTCTAAAGCAGACTTATTCAATGTGGCATACGCCATCGCCACGACAGAAGAGAAGAGCAAGAAGAAGTCTGACAAGACTGAAACCGAAGAAAAAACAAACCACACATCCTCCAACGGAAATGGTTACAAGGGCAAAAACAGGACGCGGGGAACTGAGAAAACTGAGATCTTCACTCCTCTTACCATGCCAATTTCTGAAAATCATGCAATTGGTGAATCTTCCAAACCCCCGTCCACTCAGTGACCAAACAAAATATCCACGTGACCCATCCAAACACTGTGATTTCCACAAAGATTATGGTCACAACACTGAGAACTGTTTTGCCCTCAAGAAGATGATCCATAAATGGGATGATGAAGGCAAGCTAGATCGTTATGTCTTGAAGAAGGACGGGAAGCGAAAAAGGCAGGAAGCCATCGAAGACAAGGATACAGATGAAGACGACAGGCCCCCCAGAGCCAAGCCCCACTAGTTTCTCCTATACACAGTTCTGTCCGTCCTAGATATAGCCCCTAATCTCGTCATACGGCCAGAACTCAGGGGCCAGCCATGACTAGAAGACAAGGAGAGCTGAGGGACTGTTGGTCCCAAAGGTGACAACAAGGGTGAAAATACAGCTAGAGGGGGGGTAAATAGCTGTTACAAATTTTTCGTCCTCTTTAAAAACTAAACCTCTAAGCTTACAAAACCTCTTGCAGTGTATAAGAAACTGCAAGTAGAGTTGTAAAACGCACAGCGGAATATATGAGTTATAAAGCAATTTTGGGAGAGGCGGTTTTGCAAAGCGGTTTGATAGTGCGGTTGTCAGAAGGTGCAATTTGCAAAAAGTGAGGCTTTGACAATGTTAACTCCAAACACTATTTCACAATAAAGGATAACTATATAAAGATCAAACAGAGACAGAGATAAATGATTAGCAAGCACAGAAAATATAAATGCAGTAAAGTATATGAACAAGCTATTTGGAGTGGTTCAATCGATAAACGATCTACGTCCACTACCAAGATGTTAGTCTTGGATTTCTAAGAGAGATTTTATATTGAGTATTTGAGATTACAAAGTACAATAAAATCTTTTCTATGAAGAACAAATCCTAGACTATAACCAGTGTATCTCAAATGAATAAACTATGTGTTTAAACAAGTGAGGTGTGTGTGTGTTCAAGATCAAGGCTCTTTAAATCTGAGAGATGTAGAGCTCAATGATTCTTGAAAGTGTTAAGGCTTGATTTACGGCCGGGAATATTTCTTGAAGTATGAAGATGAAGATTCAAAGGACTTAGAATTTACGGCGTAGCTTCAACTTCTTATGAACACAGCAATTTCTCAAGATTCAAGCAATCTTCAAATGGTGAAGATTAGGGGTATTTATACCCAAGCATCAAGAAACTAGCCGTTGGATACAGCTATTGTAAGGACAGTCCTTGATGCAATCCCATTGGTCCACAGCAACCACTTTTGTCCTTTGGAACTGTTGATGCAGGAAAAGCTGATCAGACCTCAGCTGCAATCAAGGTGGTTAGGACATCTGTCACCTTTTTAAGATCCTTGCAGATCTTGTCTGAAAAGTAGTCACGTGACAAGATATGGTAGTTGACTTTTGATATAGCTGACGTGGATTCCAACGGTCAAAAGAGTTCACTTCAAGTAGCCAATCATTGGGGTGGTTCTGGGGTCAAGCAGTTTGACATGAAAGCGGTTCCACCAGAAGAAGAATTTCCAAGAGTGCGGTTTGCACTTTGGTAATCAAGCGGTTTCAGATGAAGGGAATCACAAGGCAGAAAGGCGGTTCTGCCAAGCGGTTCTAGAAGGGCGGTTCTGAAACCCTTGATCCAATGATTCTTGTGCCAGTCTTCAAGCCTAAATTTAACCTATTCTATAAAATGGACTTAGCTGAAAAATTGAAGTCTAAGCTTCATTACATAGGGTCCTAAAGTCCTTAAAATAAATAGGAGGTTATGGTATCAATCAAATCTAATACAAAATAGGAGGGTTAAAATATGCATACCCAACAATCTACCCCTATTTGATTGATGCCATTACCTACTACAGCAAAAGCAATCATTGTACTTGGTAAAAATATGTCCATAAGAATAAACATGGTAAGTCATGTCCCAAGTCAATGCACACACTAGCTTAAGCTATAGATTTCTATACTTTTGAAAGATTAGAAACTTACAATTTGAAGAGTATAGAAATGCATTCAGTGCACTTAAAGAGTATGAGTTTAAGTTCAAAGTGCAGTTTAAACTGAATGTTTAAACATCAATTCAAAAGAATGATTTTTAAGTTGAAAAATATTTGAATGAGGTTTAAGACCATAAGCGGTTTCATTGTTCTACAAACAAGCAGTTTGATATGAACAAGGTTTTGGAACCATGATGCAATTTCCATTAATTCCTAAGATGATTACAAGTACAGGAATGAAGGAAAATTACAAGGTTACAAAAAAATAAAACAAAGTAAGTTGGACAAAGAAAAATACAAGGAGAGTGCGGTCCAACTTACACAAGCGGTTCAAAAAAGGAAAAGCGGTTTACTGCTGGGGCGGCTTGTTAACTTCATGATCAGCTCCACTTGGCCCAGCTCTTGATTGGTATGGTGCAAACGCTTTCCTCAGTCTTCTAACTTCCTCTGCGGTTCTGGTGAGAGTAGCTTCAAGCTTCTTTAGGGCATTGACAGAATGAGCAGAGGTAGAATTGGTAGCACCAACCGCTTTGGTGTTTTCCACAAGGTTGTCTCTGATAGTATCCAGCTGAACATGGAGGGAAGAGTAGAGAGAATTGAAGATGGTGTGCACTTCCTCCTGAACAGCAGCAGTCTGAGCTTGAATGGCTTGTTCCATTGGTTCAAGATCCACAGATACCTTCAGGGAGGTTTTGAGATCATTGACTGTTGAGCCAAGTTTTGAATTGAATCCTTCCCTGAGGTTGTCCAGGCGGTCGTTGAATTCATCTTGTATTTCATTCAGCTTTGCCTTTACTTCTCCAGCAATAGTATCAAGATTGACCTTAGAATCTATTTTGAATATGTCAATCTGTTCCAACACTTCATCACGCAAAGAGTCCAGAGCGGTTTGAGTTTCAGCGGTTTGGCTATGCCCTGGTCTTGAGTTCAGAATAGTGAGAAATTTGGAACTAAGTTCTCCAAGATCCTTCTCAATGGCTTTACAAATCTTTTCACCAAGCTCATTAAGGATCTTGTTCAGCTCAGCAAGAGATGCCTTATCTCCCAAGGCTTTGAGCATTCCATCTTCCAAGGATTTTTGAAAGGCATTAAAACAAGCTTAAGCAGTGGATTTAACCATTGAAGCGGTTTCATCCAAGGAAGCGGTTGACGGAGATGGAGTTGATGTAGATCTCTCCCCCTTAATGGCATCAATCAATGAAGATTTAAGAGCAGCCATCTCAAGGGATTGAGAATCTACCTTGGCTTGAAGGGAGGTATTGGAGGCGGTCAGCTTGATGATGTGGCCTTGATTGATGAGGAGTTGGCCTTGAATAAGGTTAAGGGTTTGAAGGATTTGGGAGTAGTCTGTGGGAGGAGCGGTTGAGGGTGAGGCGGTTGGGAAAATGGGAGGCGGTTGAGTTTGGTTGGTTTCAGGAGCGGTTTTTGTCTGAGGAGTTTTTGGAGGAGGGGTCTTTTGAGTATGAGGGGAATCTTGGGGAGTTAGGGATTTTTGAGGGGAATTGGATCTGGAGCGGTTAGGGGTGTTGGAATGGGAGCGGTTTAGGTTAGGGGAATTGACAGGGGTTGGGTCATCTCTAATAGACTTAGAGGTAGCATGTCCAACAGAAGGCTTGGATTGCCATTGTTGATAAGCTTGGGATTTGGTAGGTGTTTGGTTGGAGTGTTGGGAATTTATGGAATGGGAATGTTGGGGTGAGTTATATGGTGATTGAGAGGATAAGGGTGATAGTGATTTTCTAGGGGAAGGTGAAGGGGAATTTTGAGGAGGTGATTGAGGAGGGGAATTTCTGGAAGATGAAGGAGAAGGTGATGGTTGAGCAGGTTTGGTTTTCTTGAAGGTTTTCTTTCCGGCCGCCATTTTCTTCCTCTTAGGTTTCTCCCCCTGAGATTGTGCGGTTTTGTTGGGGGAAGGAGTTATGGATTTGGATTTTGATGGGGATTTGGAAGGGGATTGATGAGGTGATTGGACAGGAGAGGTTTGATGGGTTGGAGGCGGTCTCTCTTCTTGAAGCGGTTGGGTCTCAGGTGGTGGCTCCATATGAGACGCGGTTGGTTCAGTTGTGGATTTGCCCTTGGCTTGATATTTTTCAGCTTGCTCCTTGGCCAATTTTGCAATCTTATCTTCTAAAATCTTCATTTGTTCCTCAACAGTTAAACCAGCCATCTCATCTCTGGCTTTCTTGGCTCTAGCCACCAAGTTTGGAATACTTGGGTCTTCTTCCTCTTCTTCATCATCTTCATCCACCAAGTGCAAGGTTTCAGGTTCCTTAGAGGATTTCTTCCTTTTGCTTGTACCAGCTCCATCATCAGCAGTAGGCGGTTTGGATGCTGGAGCGGTCTTGGTTCTCTTGGGAAGCCGTTCAACTCTTGCTTGGGGATTCCTGGACCGCTTGGCTCCTTTAGTTTGAGGAGCGATTGTAGGATCTCTGAGCTCATAAGGTTCCTTCAAGGGATAGGTATCTGCATCATACAAATATTTGTACAATGCATCTCCATTTGCATATCTGAAGGTATGGCAAGCAAGCAGTCCTAGGAAATCATCTGAGCAGTCCACCATAAGTTCTGGATTCTTGGTGACCATATCATCTAAATGCTCATAGTCCATCAACAGAGCGGTTATGATCCTGCAGAATGGTCTCCACCTTTGATCTTCACCTTTGACCTTGGACTGATAGGTCTTAATGCTATCCTTAATTTCCATGTAGGGGATTTTAGGCCAATGCAGTTGAATCTCCATAAATATAGCAGAACTATACATCCATTGTTGGGATGTAAAGTTGTTGTGATTTCCTGTCTTCCCACAGATGGATCTCCCAACTAGATGACCTATAAAGTTCATCAGCTCACCAAAATTCTTTCTGGGGATCTTCTTGTACTTCTTAGACAGGGTGTCTACTTTGGCGGTTTGGAGAGCAGCATTGTCTTGAATGACTTGATCAACCTCTAAGGGAGCTCCACCAACAGTAAATCTAAAAAGCCTTCTGATGTCAATGTAGTCTATGGAGAGCTTCATGCCTTCAACAACAGCGGTCAGGCAGGAAACTCTTTGACCTTGATCTAGAACTCTTGATCTTTTCTTTGCAGTTGCAAAGAACTGGTCCACAAAGGAAGGCACAATGAAATCCTGCTTCTTGGTGAAAAGCGGTAGGATGCCAGAAACTCTCAGCTTCCTCAGCAACTCCCTTCTAAGAGCATCAGTTTTGAGCTCTTCCTCATTTACTTCCCAACCTGGTAGGAAGGTAGTTGGATCCTACAAAATAAAATTTCAAGTGTTAGATCCATTTGTGTATTCATATTTCACATGCGGTTTGAGCACCAAGCGGTTGAGCAATGGTGCGGTTTTGAAAATTTCAAACCCCAAGTGAAACCATGAATACTTAAACAAATAATGAGGACTTGAGAATAAAATTACTTAAGTACGTGGCATTGTAATTCAAACTTATCCCACACTGCAAGCGGTGATTAGAGAGGAATTTATTGGTTTCCAGCCTATATACTTAGTAAAATTTCAAAAGCAATGAAGGAAGGAATTTAACCAGCATGCAGTTTCAAAAGATTTGAAAATGCGGTTTAGAACATGCGGTTTAGGTTGAATAGGTGAGGAGCGGTTTGAAACAAAAAATTCCTAAGCGGTTGCATACAAGCGATTTCAAACCAAAATGAAATCCAAAAATTTCTGAAAAAATTGAAAATTTTCTAAGTGTTGGAAAAACACTTTCTCAGAATCAAGGCATCCAAAATATATGATTTTTCAAGAACAGTTCATGGGTTTTGTGAAGAACACCAAGAACATTCAAGAACTCCAAGAACAGAGATACATGAAACTTAACCAAAATGAGCAAATAACATATCAAAATGATCACATTGGGAAGGGGATTAACAATATATCAATAAAATTTCAACCTTTACCCAGAATCATCCACAATCACTAAAAATGTAAAGTGGGTTTACGAAGAACAGATTCTGAAAATCACCAAATTAGTACTCAAATCATGCATTGATCATGAAATAAATTACATATATCTAATCTAAGCATTGCACTTGTTGGTCCTTTGTCTTTTAGAAGTAGGTTTTGATGTTGTTGCAATTTCAGAAAATGTTTGAAAATGGAGGTTTTGTAAAAAGTTTTAGAGAGAGAGAGAGAGAGTTGGTGAAAAGTACAGAGTGCAGAGAGTTTGGCAGAAGAAAAGAAGGATTTCACCAAACAAGGTATATATAGGGTGAAGGGGTGGAGGCAGTTGGTCAGAAGGAATGATTGAATTAAACCAACTGTTACACCCTTTCACCTCCTGCACCTCTCTCAATGACGGCTGACATGAGGATTTTTAATGCTCATGTCCCCTTAGCATTAAATGTTCTTAATTTTGAAATAAACGAGGAAAAACATTTGCAAAAATACCCTTATGTCAAAAATAAGGACTAAAAAATAAATAAAGAAATTTGAACAGTGTTTTTTTTTTTTTTAAATAAAGATAAGCAATAAAAATAGACAGAGTTTACTTCTTGTTGAAACGCGGTTTTGATCCAAGCGGTCAGACTGCATGAGCGGTTTGGAACTTGCGGTTGCATGCAGGCGGTTGGATAATCTTGCGGTTTTGGCACAGGCGGTTCAACAGAAGCGGTTTGATTCCAAAAGGAATTTCAACCTAGACTCAACAAACAAGTTAGCAAATAAAAAGTATGGAATTTATTTAAGTTCAAGCATACCCATTTCTCCTCTGAGAAAAAAAAAATCTCTTGGAGTCAAGAGCCTTTGTGAGGATATCAGCAATCTGGTTGTCTGTCCCCACGTACTCTAAATGGATATTCCTCTTCTCCACATGATCTTTGAGGAAATGATACTTGATATCTATGTGCTTGGTCTTGGAATGCATGACAGGGTTGTTGGAGACTGAAATTGTTGAAGTGTTGTCACACATGATGGGGCAATTCCCTTCATGGATTCCATAGTCCACCAATTGCTGCTTCATCCAAAGGATTTGACAGCAACAACTACCAGCAGCAATATATTCAGCCTCTGTGGTTGACACTGAAGCTGAAGCTTGCTTCTTGCTGGCCCAAGCAACTAGTCTATTCCAAAGGAAATGACAAGTACCACTAGTGCTTTTCCTGTCAATAGTGCAAGCTGCATAATCTGGATCTGAATAATCTATAAGATCGAAATTCGAATCTTTGGAATACCAAAGTCCAAGGTTAGTAGTTCCAGATAAATAGCGGATTATACGCTTGACTGCAATAAGATGTGCTTCTCTAGGATCTGCTTGATAGCGTGCACATACACAGACACTAAACATGATATCGGGCCTACTAGCAGTTAAATAAAGTAATGAGCCGATCATACCTCGATATAAAGTTTGATCAACTTTCTTACCTTTGAGATCCTTATCTAGCTTATTGCCGGTGGCCATTGGAGTATCATATGCTTTAGCATTTTCTAATCCAAACTTCTTTATTAGCTCCTTGGTATATTTGGCTTGGCTGAGGAAAATACCTTCTTCGCATTGCTTGATTTGAAGCCCGAGGAAGAATGTTAATTCTCCCATCATGCTCATCTCAAACTTGCTTTTCATTAGCTTTTCGAAACGCTTACAAAGCAACTCATTAGTAGAACCAAAAATGATATCATCAACATATATTTGAACAAGTAAAGTATGATCATTGTATTTGGCAGTAAAAAGAGTTGTATCAATTTTACCGCGTTTAAATCCTTTTTCTAGTAAAAAATTAGAAAGAGTCTCATACCATGCCCTTGGAGCTTGCTTAAGTCCATACAAAGCTTTCTGGAGTTTGTAGACATGATTGGGAAATTTGGAGTCTTCAAATCCAGGCGGTTGGGCAACATACACGGTCTCTTGCAGTTCGCCGTTGAGGAATGCACTCTTTACGTCCATTTGATATAACTTGAAATGCTTGAAAGAGGCGTAGGCTAAGAAAATTCTGATAGCTTCCAATCTTGCAACTGGAGCAAAGGTTTCATCATAATCAATTCCTTCTTCTTGCCTATATCCTTGTGCAACCAACCTTGCTTTATTCCTAGTGATGCTTCCATTCTCATCCATCTTATTCCTAAATACCCACTTAGTTCCTATCACTCCTTGATCCTGAGGTCTAGGCACCAAAGTCCAAACCTTGCATCTTTCAAACTGGTTGAGTTCTTCTTGCATAGCAACGACCCAACTGAAATCTTGGAGTGCTTCATCAATCTTCTTGGGTTCAATTTGAGATATCAAGGAAGTATGCTCATCATAATTCTATCTCCTTGTTTGAACACCGGAAAACAGATCACCAATCACATTTGTGAGGGGGTGACTGCTGACTTCACGAACCTTCGGGGATAAGTCTGGTTGGACTGAGGTTTGCTGAAGATCTTCAATTGGAACGTCGTTAGATCCTTCAGCGAAGTCATGGAAGGTAAGTTGACAAAGAGGTTCTATAAGCTGGATAGGGGAATTTTCAACTTCTTCTTCCCTAGGAGTTGCATCTGGAGTAGGAACTTCAGGTGCGGTTTCAAAGGTGCGGTTTGAGGGAATTTCAGTTGAGGGTGCTGGATTTTGTGGTTGAGGTTTAGGTGCGGTTTGAGATGGTTCACCTGGTTCATTATGCTCAACAAAATCATCAGCAACATTTGGAGCCAAATGTGGCTCAAGGAGAGAATGCTCATCGAAAGTAACATGGACAGACTCAACTATTTTTAAACTAGTTTTATTGAAAACATGAAAAGCTTTTGAATATTTAGCATACCCAACAAAAATACCTTTGTCGGCTTTAGCTCCGAATTTACCTCTATTTTCTCTTCCGTTGTAGAGGACAAAACATTTGCAGCCAAAGATCTTGAAGAATGCAATGTTGGGGGTTCTTCCTCGCCAAAGCTAATAGGGAGTCTTGTTGTAGGTTTTGTTGATGAGGGAGCGGTTCTGAGTGAAGCATGCGGTATTGATTGCTTCAGCCCAAAAATACTGAGGTAGCTTCGCTTCAGATATCATTGTCTTTCCAGCCTCAATCAACGTCCTATTCTTCCTTTCCACAACCCCATTTTGTTGTGGAACACCAGCGGTTGAAAAATTGTGATCAATCCCATGGTCATCACAATACTGAGCAACGTCGTTGTTCTTAAATTCTGTTCCATTGTCTGATCGAACACTAACGATGTCGTCTTCTTTTTGAGTTTGAAGCCGTCTAAAAAGTGCGGTGAGAATCTCATAACAATCATCTTTGGAAATCATCATCTCAACCCACGTATATCTTGAGTAATCATCCACCACCACTAAGGTATATCTATTTCCTCCAATGCTGGCAGTGGTTACGGGTCCAAACAGATCTATGTGAAGCAGTGTTAAGCATCTTGAAGTTGATGGAGCGGTCTTGCTGGTGAAAGACGACGCGGACTGCTTACCAAGCTGGCATGCACTGCATTTCTCTGGATGGTGGTCAGCCACTTTGGGTAAACCACGAACGGGGTTTTCCCTACCAATCTTTGCAAGATACTTGAAGTTCAAGTGGCTCAACCTCTTGTGCCATAGCCAACTATTTTCGCTCACATTCTTAGCTACAAAACAGAGATTAGTAATACTACATGCAGAATTTAGATCAATGATGTAAATATTACTCTTACGAATCCCTGTGAGTAGGGTGACGCCGAAAATGCTATCTTTGATAAAGCAATTTGATGACGTGAAGTTGCAAAGCATTCCTTTGTCGCAAAATTGAGAAATTGAAAGGAGGTTGTGCTTGAGTCCTTCAACAAGAGAAACCTTCTCAATGGTTAGGTTTCCTCTCCTTATAATACCATATCCAATGGTCTTGCCTTTGTTGTTGTCACCAAAGGTTACAGACGGACCACTTGCTTCAACGACATCTTCAAGTAATGATCTATCTCCAGTCATATGTCTTGAGCAGCCACTGTCAAGATACCATTCATTATCCTTGGAGTGACCAGCCATGAAGCAGAGGACCTGAAATGTAAACATTAAGAACGAGGTCACCCTTTATTCCTTGGATCCTGAAGTTAACAACCCTTTATGACCCACACCTGCTTGACAGAAGGAGGTTTACTCTTCATGGCATTGGATGTGAACCGCAAAAGGCATTCTGCAGCCTTGTGACCTAAACCATCACACACAGAACATTTATAATAGCTACAAGCTTCATGAGGTTTTATCAACTCTTTACTCTTCTTAGGAGTTGCATGCGGCTTGGGAGGAGCGGTTGTAGCTGTGACAAAGGGAACTGGTTTTGGTTTGACCACGTGTTTTCTAGGAACGCTATTCCTGCTTTTGAAGGCAGGAGGAGCGATCGAAGAAGAGACGCGGTCAGACCTGGATTTGCCAGTACCACCTTTTCCACCAGAAGCGGTTGGAGCAGGGATACGGCCAATTCCATAAGCCATTTCCTCTTCAGCTACTTCCTCAGAATTCTTTGGCTTCAAATACGAATTCTTCCCATATTGCTTTCCTTTTGGGTAGACAAAATTAAAATTTTGTTGTCCTTTACCCTTTCTTTTTGCATGCTTCCCCTTAGGAATTTCTTTAGTTGGTTCCAAAATTTCCTCATCCTTTTCACTCGAGGATGCACACTTCTCCTCTTCCTCAGATCCAAAACCTAGGCCTTCCTTAATTCCAGGAGGAACTTGGGAGTCCATGATTTTATCCTTGGTGGATTGAGACTTGAGCCACGAATCAATAATCTTTTGGAGATCGTTGATTTGGGTTACCAAGTCATCATTCCGGGGTTGAAGTGCAACAACCTTAGTTTCAAGGATGCGGTTACGATCGACAAGAGGAGTCATACTTCTGATTTGGTCCTTAAGATTTGAAATTTCAGACTTCATCACAGTTTTCTCCGTCTTGTACAGATTAAGTTCATCATGAGCTAAGCTTAAGGCTTTCTTAAGATTAGAGAATTGATGAATCACCATTTCAGCTTCCTTGAACATCCTTTCATGTTCCATGGGAGAAACCTCTTCCACCACCTTTTTCAAAATTTTCTTTGGAATTGCTTTTGAAGGTGGAGCATTTTTAGATGAGAAAATGGGACGTGAATACGAACAATTTCCTATCTTAATGCTAGGAGTAAGTTTGATATCATCATCCAATTTATAATTTGGAAGTTTTGAAAAAACCTCTTTTTCTTCCATATCTTGCAACTCGACTGACTCAGAATCTGATTCATCGGAAGCATCTGCAACTAAGCAGAGATTAACCTCTTCGGTTTCTTCGTCACTTCCATCATCAGAATCTGTTTCAATCCAAGTTGCTAATTCCTTGGAATTCTCTTCCTCCTCAGCAACCATTCCCTTGCGATGAGAAAATTTCGAAGGAAAAGTTTTCTTTTTCATGTATTCATACTTAGGCTGTGGACACTCAGATGCAAAGTGGCCAGGTTTCCTACAGTTGTAGCAAACTAGGTCACTCTTTTTCTTTGTATCTGCAGCCCTAGAAAATGTTGCAGGAGGTTTGCCTTTAGAAAATGATTTTGTGAAAGGTTTTGAAGATTTTCTAAATTTTTGGAATCTTTTCACAAACATGGCAAAATCATCATCATCCATCTCGATGAGTGATGAGGTTGATATGGAAGGATCAGTAGTTTGATTGGATGTGGATGGTTTCTCCTCGTGTTCCACTACGGGCATAGAAAGCGATTTGGTTTTCCCTTCTATCTCTTCAATATGATTTAATTTAAGTTCATAGACTCTAAGATTGGCATGCAAGTTACTTAACGACCAAGTAACCAATACTTTGGAGTCTACTAGAGAGGTAGCCTTATTAACCCATCTAGAACCTAAAGCAGATAGGAAAGTCATATTGATTTCCTTATCGGTTAAAGTTTTACCAAGAGATCTACAAGCATTAACTACCTCCACATAGCGATCGTAGGTTTGACGCAAGGTTTCGTTGGTTTTCTGTTGAAGTTGTTGTAGGATCTTTCAACAGTGTATAATTTGTTTTCCTTGCACTCTTCGTCACCTTCGAGGTAGCTCTCTATGGCATCCCACATCTGCTTTGCGGTTTTGAGGTACATTACTTTCTGAAGAGTTGAAACGGGAAGGGTTCCAGAAATAATGTGCCTAGCCTTGCTGTCCAAGGCAACTAATCTCTTCTCTTCATCCGACCACTCTTCTTTTGGCTTTTTGACCTCTGGAATTGTTGCACTGGTGGTTGCATCTGTGTTGGCCTTCATTGGAACTAACGGGCCATTGATCACGCACTCCACCTGCATTTCATCTATAGTTTCCAAATGAATAAGCATTCGGCACTTCCAGATTTCAAAGTGGTCTTCGTCCAAGATTGGAATGTGTGAATAGTTAACAGTAGTCATTGTCTTTGTATTTGCCATATCGAATCGGCACACAAGCTGTTAAGCTTGAAAAACAGTGGTTTTTAAAAGTGTTTGCTCTGATACCACTTGTTGATCCCAAAGGTGGCAACAAGGGTGAAAATACAGCTAGAGGGGGGGGTGAATAGCTGTTACAAATTTTTTGCCCTCTTTAAAAACTAAACCTCCAAGATTACAAAACCTCTTGCAGTGTATAAGAAACTGCAAGTAGAGTTGTAAAATGCACAGCGGAATATATGAGTTATAAAGCGGTTTTGGGAGAGGCGGTTTTGCAAAGCGGTTTGATAGTGCGGTTGTCAGAAGGTGCAGTTTGCAAAAAGTGAGGCTTTGACAATGTTAACTCCAAACACTATTTCACAATAAAGGATAACTATATAAATATCAAACAGAGACAGAGATAAATGATTAGCAAGCACATAAAATATAAATGCAGTAAAGTATATGAACAAGCTATTTGGAGTGGTTCAATCGATAAACGATCTACGTCCACTACCAAGATGGTTAGTCTTGGATTTCTAAGAGAGATTTTATATTGAGTATTTGAGATTACAAAGTACAATAAAATCTTTTCTATGAAGAACAAATCCTAGACTATAACCAGTGTATCTCAAATGAATAAACTATGTGTTTAAACAAGTGAGGTGTGTGTGTGTTCAAGATCAAGGCTCTTTAAATCTGAGAGATGTAGAGCTCAATGATTCTTGAAAGTGTTAAGGCTTGATTTCTGGGCTGAGGAATATTTCTTGAAGTATGAAGATGAAGATTCAAAGGACTTAGAATTTCTGGGCAGAGCTTCAACTTCTTATGAACACAGCAATTTCTCAAGATTCAAGCAATCTTCAAATGGTGAAGATTAGGGGTATTTATACCCAAGCATCAAGAAACTAGCCGTTGGATACAGCTGTTGTAAGGACAGTCCTTGATGCAATCCCATTGGTCCACAGCAACCACTTTTGTCCTTTGGAACTGTTGATTCAGGAAAAGCTGATCAGACCTCAGCTGCAATCAAGGTGGTTAGGACATCTGTCACCTTTTTAAGATCCTTGCAGATCTTGTCTGAAAAGTAGTCACGTGACAAGATATGGTAGTTAACTTTTGATATAGCTGACGTGGATTCCAACGGTCAAAAGAGTTCACTTCAAGTAGCCAATCATTGGGGTGGTTCTGGGGTCAAGCGGTTTGACATGAAAGCGGTTCCACCAGAAGAAGGATTTCCAAGAGTGCGGTTTGCACTTTGGTAATCAAGCGGTGAATGAAGGGAATCACAAGGCGAAGGCGGTTACGCAGCGGTTCTAGAAGGGCGGTTCTGAAACCCTTGATCCAATGATTCTTGTGCCAGTCTTCAAGCCTAAATTTAACCTATTCTATAAAATGGACTTAGCTGAAAAATTGAAGTCTAAGCTTCATTACATAGGGTCCTAAAGTCCTTAAAATAAATAGGAGGTTATGGTATCAATCAAATCTAATACTCCCTCCGTCCCACGTTAGTTGAGATTAACTTTTTGGGCACACCAATTAAGGAAAATGAATAAGATAATGAAAATGTGTGGTAGAAAATGAAGAGAGAGAATGAGTGGAGTTAATAGTAGGTTGGTTGAATAAATTGTATGGTGAAAAATGAAGAGAGAGAATGAGTGGGTGGGGTAGGGTGAATATAAAATATTAAAATTTTTGTCATTTTGGACAGTCTCAACTAACGTGGGACGGCCCAAAAGGGAAAGAAGTCTCAACTAACGTGGGACGGAGGGAGTACAAAATAGGAGGGTTAAATATGCATACCCAACAGGGACGTAGACGAACTAGTGAAAGTGAGTCAATGAAATTCAAATTTTAGCAAGGATATAGTACTTTCGTTAAGTCTAGTTTAGTCTATTTTTTATGTGATAGATTAGCCAGTTTTACTTTTCTAGCAAGATAGTTTAGCATTCAATACAATCAAATTCAATTTATGAAATTTGTTTCTTCAAATATGCAAGTCAACTACCATGGAAAACACCTACGACCTATGTACGAGTCATCTTCCTCGTCGTAGAAAGGTGACAAAGAAGTAAATCCAACGCCTCTAACGGCTAACGCGGCAAAAACACTTGCGACCTACGTACGAGTCATCTTCCTCATCATAGAAAGGTGACAAAGAAGTAAGCCCAATGCCTCTAACGGCTAACGCGGAAAAAATACTTGCGACCTACGTACGAGTCATCTTCCTCGTCATAGAAAGGTGACAAAGAAGTAAGCCCAACGCCTCTTAACGGCTAACGCGGCAAAAAAACTTGCGACCTATGTACGAGTCATCTTCCTCGTCATAGAAAGGTGACAAAGAAGTAAGCCCAACGCCTCTTAACGGCTAACGCGGCAAAAATGCTTACGACCTATGTACGAGTCATCTTCCTCATTATAGAAAGGTGACAAAGAAGTAAGCCCAACGCCTAAACGGCTAACGCGGCAAAATCATCAAAGACCTATGCCGAGTATCCTTACCTCGTCATAAAAGAGATGAAAAATAGGCCCTACGTCATGACGAGGATACCCCTCGGTGTTAAACGACTAAAGCGACACATAGTCATAACCAAGGAATCTCCCTCGGCCTAATGACATAAAGCAGGAAAAATTGCCAAACACCTAGAGTCGAGATAGCTTCCTCGGTCTTCAATATCAAAGGGATGAGGAATCCTTCCCCGACTCCAATAAAATCTTACATACTTAGACAAGTATAAGAGATATTCAACAATTCATGCGATAAACCAGACGACATAGAAAGGGACAGTTCGTTAAATATTCAAGAGTGAATTACAAGTTCCCTATTCTATTACATCGGAAAGCGGAGTTCCTAGGTAGTCCTATCCACAAAAGGATCTTCCAAGAAGGAATGAGTGGCTTGATCCTCGGCATCAGGGGTGGAAAGGGTGATTTGCCAAGTCTGAGCATCAATTCGAGTCTCCTTGTTGATCGACTCCTCGGCACGAACATCTCCCTCTCCCTCAGCACTAAGGACCTCATCCTCATCCCTAGCAAGAATAACGTTAAGGTTCTGGGGACCGACGGGAGGAGGAACCCAGACAGGACGACCGGTCTCTTCATCAACTTCAGCAATTAAACTCAAGGAATAATCTGAATAGGGGACAAGATAATGGAAAGCCCTGGCCGCCTCATCATAAGAGTCTTGAGTGATAAGCCGGGCCAGCTTATCCAAATCTGCGCCGAGTGACAAGTCGGCCATGATCCTTCGGGCTAGATGCAAATAGCCGTCGGAAAACATGGTAGCCGTCTCCTCGGCTATGGTTTCTCGGAAAGCCGAGCTAGCTTTGTATGAAGTCAAAGCATCCTCGATCTGGAGAGGCACGCCGGCCTCCACCTCTTTAAGCCGGGCTCCAGCCACCTCGGATTCTTTAGACTTGGCTTTGAGTTCAACCTGGATTCCCTGGACGATGTCCCGCTCGGTCCTAACATCCTCCTCAGCCTTGGTGCGTACCTCCTCGGCCTCCCTCTCAGCCTTGGTCTTGGCCGCCTGCGCCGCCTCCAACTCCTCCATCAACGTCTTTACTAAGCTTGATGCCTTAGTCTGTTCGGTCTTGTTCTTCCTCACTTGGCCTTCAAGCTCCTTCATCTTGGCGTCTACGGACCTATTCTGGATAGCCTCATAGGCTGTGATTGTGCAAAGCTACAACAAAAATGGAAAGATGTCAATAAAACGACAAGACTAGTGAAGATAAATGACGAGATACGAGGAAGCATACCTCGGCGGCAAGAAGGCCCTTCCTATTCGCCGCATCCTCCTTGCTCAGCTGAGTAGCAATCATTTGATCAAGGGCGTCCTCATCCATAGCTCGATAGACCACAGCCCGGCCAAACCTGAGCTTGAGTCCAGTACGAGCCAGTAAATCCAAACCCCTCATAGTGGGATAGAGGGCCAACTTCCTTACCACCTTATCGGCATCAGCATTGGTCGTCACCGTATGGGCAGTAAGCACGGGAGGAGTCATATCGGCAATCCTCTTTGAACGAGGCTCATCAGAGGATGGTTCGAGGACGGGGCGTTTTTGGCCTGCTCACCCGACCAAGTTGGTCTCCTCGGCTGAGATCTGGCCGGCCTCCATACCTCCCACCTCAGCTTCGGCAGTTTGAGCTTGGGGGCTATGGCCCTCTTCAGTTTGGCTTAGTGGTTGCCCGGAGTGAGGCTCCTCGTCTTCTCCTCCCAAGGGATCGACGGGCAGGGCAGCAACTCCTTTGGCGGCGAGAATCACCTGGCGTTTGGACGCCTCCTCCTGCCTCTTTGAAATAGCCGAGGAAAGAGAGACTTTCCTCCTCTGCTTCAACAAAGCCATAGGATCAAGCTTTTTCTGAGACATCTTTCTCTCTTGCTCGTCCGTCAGATCTGCAAGATGACGAGAAGGAGTTAACATTTATATATGAAACAGAAACCCAAAAATAAGACAAGTAACGAGAACGGGAAGCATTATAGTCGACGACGCCGTTTTCGGTTAAACACTGATCGTTGTTCTGTCTACAGAAGCCACATTCAGCGTGAAACGCAAAGCCAGGATGTACCCTCCAGTCAAGAAAGCAATTGCCCCAAATAACGGGGACGAGGGGAACTATATTGCCGATGGGCCCTGGCATGATGCCGGCCTGTGCATAGTATCTAAAGTCATTCTCCAAAGACGACCAGCTCAATGTACCTACCTCGGCAACTTGGGTCAACTTCTCTATGAGCTGGTCGCTCCACTTAGCTCTCCATGTCACTTCGGGCAGTCGAAGATCCTCAGAAGGAGTGGGGAACTCCCAGCCTTGCCGGCATTCAACTCGGATGACGTGGTTGCTCGTCATCGTAGATATTAGCTTGGGGCAATTGGGGTCACTCCGAATCACGATCAGTCGGGTATCAGACTTATACGTAATAGTGAAGAAGTGATGAAAGGCTTCTTGGCAAGGTTCGAATCCCAAACTCCGACAAAGGACGATAAAACCCACAAGAAACCTCACCGAATTAGCACCAAGCATAGCCGGGACAGCCTGCATATCTTATAAAACTCGTTTATGAACGGATCTAAGGGAAGACGAAGTCCCTGTTGGAATTGTTTATAGAAGAAATTGACGTGATTAAGGCTGTAATAAAAATCCAAGACTTTGGCCTCAGTCTCAAGGGGAGTCCAATGGGAATAGCTTAAACGGTACTCGTCCCTAGGCACCCCATACTTGGCATATATCTCCTCGATCATGGGCTCACCGGCCTTAGTTGGTCTCGGCCTAGGAGTTGAGGCCCTACCTCGGCCAGCTCCACCACAGTTAGCTCTCCCTCGACCCTCTATTTGCTCGCCCTCAACAAACGCGTCCACAATATTGGTCGAGGACGGGGGGCCACTCGTGCTGTCTTCGCTTCCTCTCCCCGTCATATCTGCACAAACTAAGGAAAACAATCAGCATAATTTCCCAAGGCATTAGGACGGGGAAGAGGAAGGTTGCCCCTCCTCGTTATCTACAACAAGGCCGAAGAGGATCCTTACCCATCAACATAGGACGACTAAGATGGTCCGACTTCAAGTAGAAGAGGACAATGTGATCCATCATCTCGTCCCAGTCATCAAAGAGAATTATATTAGGAGACATAGAATCAACCTGATCTATCCTTATCTTGCCCAGATAATGTACATCTTCCCTCGGGCAACCATATCTCATCAACATGTTCCCTATCTCCATTAAAGACACCAATATCCATGGTCCCCTCTCTCGTCGGTAAACTCTAAGGTTTACTTTGTGATAGCCAAAAATCTCGCGAGGGTCGTGTTCCCAAGATCGAGGCATCTTTAAAACGGGACGAAGGGGTAGGAAGGATTCGAGAAATTATTCAAACAAAAACTCAAGAAAAGCTTCATGGGTTCAACAATAGCAGTTTTGAAGAAGGAAAAGTCAAGCATAACCCTAGAAAGCATAAATTGAAGACACAAATCGGCAATGGGAAAGAAATCATACCTATTTCTGATGAAGAGAAGTGAAATCAAACAGCCAAACGGGAATCTCTCGAGATTCTGGGCAACACAAAACTTCAAAGGGCACGAACAGCCGTTGAATCTTCTTAATTCGCTCTCAACACTTGAAGGTTGGCAAAGTTAAAATTGAAGAAGACACTTTGCTTTTATATTCAGCCCACCGGGTTAAACCCGAAAGCAAATCGGGCCAACGGGTATGGCGCCTCAACATTAAATGTGATAGTGATTTCCAAGAGGCGTGTCAGACCTCGAGCACCGTGCCCCGTCATCACGCGAAATAACCGATGGACAACTGAAATGACATATTGCCACATAGACGCCGTTACATATTTCGTATAGGTCGAGGTAGATCATCACTTCCTCCTCGGCATAGCCTTATGCCGAGCTAGGAAGTCGGGAGCCACTGAACGGTATAAACCGAGGATACAAACTTGGACTAGTATGGGCAAGGCCCAAGTGGATTGGTCCCTAAACATAATCCATCAAAGATCCAACTACGAGCAGAGACCTGGGCTCCCTCGTATTCTGCAATTCAGCATTTCATAGGCCGATTAAGGGGGTCAAAGGTCGAGGAGACTCCCATCCAAGGCCGAGATATCCTCCCTTGGTGACGAGGAGGCCTCCTCGGTTATTCCCTCGTATCTTCCCCGGCTCATCATAAATGATCAAGTTAACGATGACGAGGAAAGAAATGTTCGCACCTCAGCATATCAACCTATGACGAGGAGAGAAATATTTGCATCTCGTCTATCACATCTTGCCTTTCAGTTCTTAACTCCTTCCCCGGCTCATCATAAACCGAGATGGCCATGTATGACGAGGAAGGAAATTTAGGTATCTCAGCATAATGGTGTACGACGAGGAAAGCAATTCTTGCATCTCGGCTTACCGGCAAGCAGTTACAACAATCCTAGTCAAACAAGGATTAAGCAGTTACAATCTTATCAGAATTATAACCACCTCCTACAATTCAGATCAAACAAGGACTCTCTAACAGATATACTCCCTCCGTCCCAGCCGAGTGTACACTTATTTCCCTTTTGGTCCGTCCCAGCCGAGTGTGAACTACCCAAAATAGAAGGGAATCTTCACTATTTACCCCACTCATTCTATCTCCTATTTTACTTTTACACTCACAACATTCTCTCTCCTAACTATTCCTTCCACTCATTCTCTCTCCTATTTTACTTTTACACTCACGACATTCTCTCTCCACTTTTTCTCTCTCTTACTTTTCCTTAATCGGTGTGCCCAACATTTTGGTTCACACTAGGCTGGAACGGAGGGAGTAATCCTCTTAGGATTATATCTTATCTCTTTACAGTCCAAGTTCAACATGAATTCTGTCAATTCATCATTATAAATACAAACCATAATTTTCATATTCTGGTACGTTACTTTTGATGTTCCAAAACTCTGTCAATTTAGTTTCTCACACCACAAACCGTAAGCCCCGACTTAGTTTACGTGTTTTGTCTTATTTTCAGGTTAAGCAATCGCCGGAGCAAACGATCGCTTGGATTTGGACTGATTTGACGATTTTGGCATCATCAAAATTATTATAATGTAATTTTATCACGATACAAGCAATTCATAAACGTTACAAAATCAAATGTGAATCAAATGTATTAATGGAGACAAATTCAATGTTAGCATTATAGATGCTTGATTATTTGGGCTTACGCTAAATTTATATGGGGTTCAATTATCCTGACCCTCAATCTAACAAGTAACAACAACTCGTCCCCCATTGGTGGCAACAGATCAGCAAAAAGGTGGGAGCAACAGTCCTTTGTCCGTGCAGCCATCAGTAGCTCAGTACGCAATATTTACCATTGAGCTCATCTGACCATCCTGTTCTGGTCTGCCAAAGACCAAACTGCATCTAAGCTAAATTTCTAAATGTGTATGTAAAGGTGTATGTGGGTGTGTGTGTGGGTGTGAGAGAGGGAGAGAGAGAGAGAGAGAGGAGGGGTAAGAGAAGAGGAGTCATCAAGCAACACTCCCAACATTAATACGGAAGGCTTGCAACCATTACTCAAGATACATCAAAACTTGCATTACAAAACTCTCAAAATCACATTAGAATTCAGAATTATCCAAAACAATCTTGACAAATTTCTAATAATAGCCGATACAAAATATTGCTCTCCGGGTAAAACTAAAACAAAAATATAAAAGCCAAACAAACCAAAATTCTGGTCAAACTAATCAAAAAATATGACGCCAGAAAGAACCTGCTCTCTAATCCTAAAGAAAATCGGATGGAACCAAAATGGTAACAACCACTAGCCAAACCTATTCTTCCACCGCATCTTCCGGTTTCTAGTTTCATGTAATATCTGCAAATATAGTGTAAAAAGAAAACATATATATATGTGGAGTATGGATTATGGATTATACCTAAGGATGACTTCAAAATTGATGATATCTAAGAAAATGGTGTTTTGGATTTACTCCAAATAAAAAATCTCTGTAATTTCACGGGTTCGACCCATAGACCGTCTCAGCTTGTCATTCCTTGAAGGGGACAGCAAACCTTCAGCTTGGATTTCAGACTGTATAGAGAATTTCAGCCTGTTTAGTAGCCCTTTGCATTGTTCATGCCTGAGAGGACATGTGTCTGTGCTGCAGGTCTGATATGGACCAAGTTCTCTCTGGCTAGTGGAGTCCCATTTAGTTTCTAAATAAGTAAGGGAACGCCAAGGAGGGAGAGGCATGGAGTTTTGCTTGAGAGAGAATCTTGCACCTTCCACCATAGTTTTAAGGAACTGCTTGAGCTTGGTCATGGGGCCCACATAAACTGCTGGCAGAGAATCTAAGAGTGCATTGTAAGGTTTGATGGCCCTTGCTATTTCGAAGTGACTTTTGAAGTCAATATCAATGATATACCGTTCAGAGGATCCTCCGTCATGATGGTTGATTACATCAATAAATTCGTGTTCACCTTCATTCGAACAATAAAAAAGTTTGTCAATAAAATTATAGATAAAATTGCTAGGATCCCACCTTTCCAACCAAATTTATATGGCAACGCATGTGATCGGTAGTTCAGGTTAAGGGATGTGACATCTAACCAATCACGTGCACTGTAGTGTGTACAAGCACAATCCAAAGAATGTCCATCTCTATTGCAGCCAGATGGTGTTTTAATGGAACTACTCCCTCCGCTCCCATCTTAAAGTTCAAAAAACTAGTGGATTCAAGAATTAAGACAGTAAACTTTCTCTATTAAAATATTGCGAGTGGGGCAGGTTGTTGTGAGTAAAAAAAGTGGGTAGGGAGAGAGAAAGTGGGGTAGGGAATAGTTGGTGGATAATTATTGTGAGTATGACATGTGGGGCCATTGAATAAAGAAGCCTTATAAACTTTCCATTTGGGGATTTTGAACTTTAGGAAGGGACAACCTTTTGGGAAATTTTTGAACTTAAAGAACCGAAAGAGGGAGTATACTTAACTCTGTACTAAATAAGAAATGCCATTTCCGAAGGATATTTTAACCTTTAAAACATGTAAAGGCTAAGATGCTCGGACTCGGGTACGAGTGTCCGACACGGGTACGGATCCGAGTGTCGGATACTTCAAATCTCAATATTACGGACTCGGGGATACGGATTAGAAGAGTCCAAAATATGAATATGGACTCGGCATATAAAAACATATTGATAAAATTAGTAAATTTCATATTAAAAAGATAATCCATTTACTAAAATTAAAATATAAATTTCTGTAAATTTATTATGGAGTGATAAAGTAATACAGTAATTAAATAATTGCAATGCTCTCAATAAATTTAAAATGATACCCAATTTAAATTACAATAACAAAAAAAGTCAATTTTTTAAAATTATACAGTCAAATTGTCCGGCTGTAATCACAACCACCCAAACCCTTTAATTTCTTCTCTCTCCTCTCCACCCCTCATTTTCTCTTTCAGTTTTCTTTCTCCGTTTCTCTCTTCTGCGTCTCCGTTTCTCTCTCCTCTGCAATCCCATGGAGGAGACGCAGGCGATTTCCGATCATCACCGATCGACGACCCAGGCAACCAAAGGCGATTGACGACGGCGATTGACGAAGGCGATTGACGACGGCGAACCGATTGACGACGGCGACCTTCGCCATTGACAACGGCGACCTTCGCCATTGATAACGGTGACCTCGACAACCTCAACAATCGAGCCAATTTCTGAGGTAAGTGTCGCGTCCTCTTTCTCCTAGCCACGTCCGACGCATATCCCGTGTCCGTATCCGTGTCGTGTCGTGTCGACACGGGTACGGCGCCCTAATTTGGCGAATCGGAGCATCATAGGGTAAAGGAGAGCTCATGAATGTATTTAGCACATTAAGATAAGACTATGATTTTTTTCAAATAAATGAGCTAATGTCAAATGCAATAGTAACAAAAATATCAGTTTGTCCACGCCCATCCAAGTTAAAACAATGTTTGGCCTAGCAGCACCACTACACCAAACAGGCATGAACAGTAATGATATGAATTTTTTTTGTCCAAGTAGATGTGAACAGTAATTAAGTTGAAGGTGTCATCTAATAAGAAGTTGACTTTCGGAAAAGCAGACATACCTCCAGGAACTTTGCCAAAACCCTGCCACTTTGTTGAACATATGGCAGCATTATATCCAGAAGAGAGCAAAAGCTTCACAAGAGAAACCCTGATGCAGCTCTCACTGCATGTATCCGAATTTCCAAGCTGAAGGTTTGTTTCATTAATGGAAAGAATCTGGGAATGAACCACTTGCAGGAGGTCACTCTCGTACAGGTCCATTGAACGCTTATACTTCTGCAAATTGGAAGTGAATCCACAAATCAACCACCATGAAGTATATACAAATGAAGGATACAATATCGCCAAGCAAAACTAAAATTTTAGATGGGAAATAAAATAACCCAATGAACAGAATTCATAATCTCTCAGCTACAGAAGCAGACAAGAGATGAGGAAGAATTTTGTTTAAGTAATCTATTGGCACTATAGTCATTAAATGCTTGCACGAAAACTGAACACTAGCGCATAGATATCTACCGGAGATGAATTCAATTTGGCTAGGGATTGTAAAGCAGTTTTTAATTAAAAAAATATTTTTTTTATTGTTTTATTCATATATTGGTTATTTCTGGAATTTTTCTCCACCTCTCTCTAATTGTTCTGATATATTTATTTCCTCTTCATGTTAAATATTGAGAAAAAATCATTTAGATATTAGATGTTTCTCATCATGGTTAGAAGGGAATCTACAAATGTTATGCTAGGTTTTACCAGCATCTCTCAGCAAGGAATAAAGGCATAAAATTTACTGTTATGTCATCATAATACTTAACAACATTTATCAAAAACTTTCTCAACCCCCCCCCTTGATACATCCATGTAAAACCTTTATAAAACAAAGGAACCTGACAAGCCATGTTATTGCATGAAGGCAAGCAAGAGAATGCAAAGTTAAGGCTATTATTTAGTCCGGGATTTGATAAGTTCAGTAATAGAAGCACATTCAAGTCACCATATGTATTTAAAGAAAATGAATTCAAGCTAATAACAAGGACAAATTAAAGTAAGATTATAAATGACCAAAAACATAATCAAACAGACCACATCAGGGTAAGATAAGGCATGGTCCCATGGATGAATCAGTGGTTGATAAATCAAGTATTACTAATGAAATAGCATTGGGCAAGTTCAAAACAAGGGCCAAAAGGCAAATAGAAATTGAGCCTCCATAACAATTGCAATCATAATTTCAAGCAAACCCTGACAATCTGGTCAAAGTATTCTTCTGGAATCAGAGTCCGATTTCCATCTTATTTCCTACTTATAAAATTTAATTAGTGACAGTAAGAGAATTTTTGGTGTCAAAAACCAAGTCAACCCCACAATTCAAAGCCACCATGTGTAGAAGAATCACACAAACCCACACTTGTCTAATCATTTTGTAAATTTCTTCAATTTATAATCTGATCATTTTCAATTTAAAACCGATTTACATTTCTCCTTTGAGCAATTCCAAATTCCGAACCTTCAAAAAATCATGCATCTCACATCCCTAATTTCGTGTCAATCAAATTACATTCATCAAATTCTGCTTCCTTCCAAATATTTAAAAGATAATGCAAGCAAATTCAACATTTCTTTACAAATAAGGGCGCACACACACAGAACATATAAATTTAGAGAAACAATGAAAGCTCACCGAAATTTTATCAGCCAGATGAGCGAGATCAGAGAAAGCAGAATCGCTATCGCTGCTATACCGTAGACAATCACGCCCAAGACTGCCACCATTTTCCAAGAAATCACTCACCATAGCCCCCAAATCATTTTCGCTTTCATGACTCCAACCTCCATGGTGTGGAACCCTACCCAACCGGTCGACCCAACTCTTGGCCGCCAAATTCACCCCACCACCACCGTCGGCAACCGCCACAGGTGTCCGGTGTTCGTGGTCCAACATTATTATTATTTATTCACAAAATTCACAAACCTAAAACTCCCTTCTTCTTCAATCGATTCAATTGCTCGAAACAATAAGCGAAAGTGAAAAGGTTGGAAATTTTTTTTCAATTTCGAATTTGGAGAGCGGGAATCGGGAAAAAGGGTTTAGGTTTTGATGAATTTTGACCGGAATTTGGTTTACGAAAGCTTCTAGGATGATCTAAATGCAGAATCTAAAGAGACAGAAATATATGAAAGTTGTTACATGGAAAATTTATAAGGGGCTTGAATGGGTAAAATCGTAAAAGTGATCGGTCTACGCCGCTGCCAACTCCCAATTAATTAATTCAATCCGATTTTATTAGTGATCAATAAGATATTTTAAAGATTGTGAAAATAAAAAATCGTTTTTATTGTACTTAATTTATTCTAAATACTCCCTCCATCCCAGCAGAAGCAGAAGTGTCATTTTTTACTCAAAATGGCATTTCATTTGAAGAGTCACCTTTCCTAAAAAAGAAATATTTTATTAATATTTTATTATCCCATTCACTATTCCCTTCACTAATTCTCTCTCCTCTACACTCACAACACTTTTTAAATTCACTATTTCTTTCACTAATTCTCTCTCCTATTTTCAAATTACACTCACAACATTTTTTCTTCCCACTTTTTTCCTTAATTTGCGTACCACCCCTAAAAGGGTGACACTCTTGCTGGGACGGAGGGAGTAAATTTTATTTTTTTTATTAATTTAGTTTAGCATTCATAAAACATGATAAAATTATAAGACATATTATTTATTTGTTTTTGAGAGAATTATAAAAATATTATTAATAAGGCATCACTAAAAATTACAATGAAATTAAAAACATCTGTCTAACTTTGATCAATTTGGTTTAAAAAGTCAAAATGATGATATTTATTTTTAGACAAAATGAGAAATTATTTTTAGTTAATAATAATTATCCAAAAAATATATTTTATTCGTCTCTAATTGAATGTTCAAATTTCATCGTAAAAGATACACTCTAAAAATATACTCCCTCCGTCCCATAGATTTATGGACTTTTGGGTTTTGCACGGGGATTAAGGAGGAAATATTATATTGAAAGTGTTGTGAGTGTGAAAATAAAATAGGAGAGAGAATGAGTGGAGAGAATAGTAAATTATAATGGTGATGTGGGTATTAAAACAATGTAGGAGAGAGAATGAGTGGAGGGAATAGTAAAGATTCCTTTCCATTTAGGGAAAGTTAGATATTATTGTGGGACGCCCAAAATAGAAAGTTTACATATTATTGTGGGACGGAGGGAGTACTTGTTTTTACTAACATAATGATCCATAATACCACTTTGTAAATATTTAGTTTTACGATAATAGAATATATAGCAAAAAAATGGTTAAAAAATATTTTGCAACAAAGATTTTTGTCAAAATTTTAAAATAAAAAATTCTTAAATTCGGACATTCATATTTAGGAACAGAGAGAGGGAGTACTCTGTAAAAAAATTAAAAAATAATAATAATTATATATATATATATATATATATACTCCCTCCGTCCAGTTACATACTTCACACTTTCTATTTTGGGCGTCCAATTACATACTTCACACTTTGTCTCCTACATTATTTTAATACTCACAACACCATTATAATTTACTATTCCCTCCACTCATTCTCTCTCCTATTTTACTTTTACACTCACAACATTATATCATTATTTTTTTCCTTAATCCACGCGTGAACAGTAACTGTGAAATATGTACTTGGACGGAGGGAGTATATATATATATATATATATATATATGTATATATATGTATATATATGTATATATGTATGTATGTATGTATATATGTATATATGTATGTATATATGTATGTATATATGTATGTATATATATAAATATATATATATATATATATATATATATATATATATATATATATATATGATACAATAGCGGTTAAGAATAACTGCCACACAATGAGTGGCTAGGATTGTGTTTCAAAAAAGATAAAGAGTTGTCAGGATTGATTCTCACCTCCAACATCAGTTTTAACTTTTTTTATTTTCAATCGTTGGATTTCTTTTCAATTTGTTTGATCCTACGGTTGTAGATTGGCGGTTTCTATTTCAATACTTACTCCCTCCATCACGAGACTTTTAGTCAAATTGCAATAATTTTAACAATTAATTTAAATAGAAAATAATAATTCTTATAAAATCTAAAAATCATTATTGAAAATATTATTAATCGTGTTATAATAAAAAATTAAATTTTTATTAAAATCACTATTTTTTATTTAAATTATTATAAAATCTAAAAATCATTATTGAAAATATTATTAAATTTTTATTAAAATCACTATTTTTTATTTAAATAGAAACTGCGCAAAATACAAGGAAGCACTGAAGAAGAGCAAAGGAGTTGCTTCAACTTCAGGTATCTTTGTTATAGATATATTCCTATCTACTTCTAGTTCTTGGGTATTGGATACCGGATGTGGAACTCACATTTGTTTAAATGTGCAAGGTCTAAAGAACAGAAGGATGCTTAAGGAAGGTGAAGTGGACCTACGTGTGGGGAATGGAGCAAGAGTTGCTGCATTAGCCGTAGGAACTTATGAAGTTACTTTACCTAGTGGGCTAATACTTGTTTTGAACAATTGTTATTACGTTCCAGCTTTAAGTAGGAATATTATTTCGATTTCATGTTTGGATAATGAAGGTTTTAATTTTCTTATATGTGATAAGAAATTTTCTATTCACAAGAGTGATATGCATTATTGTGCATTTGTTTCATTCAATGGGCTTTATGTTCTTGATATTGAAAATCGTGATAATGATGTCTATAACATTAACAAGAAATCTAAACCCAATGATGTAAACCACACTTACTTATGGCATTGTCATCTTGGCCATATAAACGAGAAACGCATTTCTAAACTCCACAAAGATGGATTTTTGGACTCACGTGATTATGAATCATATGAGACATGCGAATCTTGTTTACTTGGCAAGATGACCAAGGACCCATTTACCAAAACCGGTGAAAGGGCGGGCGACTTATTAGGACTCATACATACCGATGTATGTGGGTCTATGAGTAGCGATGCTAGGGGAGGATTTCGGTACTTCATAACATTCACTGATGATTATAGTAGATTTGGATATGTTTATCTAATGAAACATAAAATATAAAAATATATATGTAAAAATACATCAAAAAGACGTCACTTTTTACTCAAAATGCACATATTTACATATCCCAGCAGAAGCAGCAGAAGTGTCACTTTTTACTCAAAATGACGTCTCGTTTGAAGAGTCACATTTTCTAAAAAGGAAATGTTTTATTAATATTCTATTATCACATTCACTATTCCCTCCACTAATTCTCTCTACTCTACACTCACAACACTTTTTAAATTCACTATTTCTTTCACTAATTCTCTCTCCTATTTTCAAATTACACTCACAACATTTTTTCTTCCCACTTTTTTCCTTAATTTGCGTGTCACCCCTAAAAGGGTGACACTATTGCTGGGACGGAGGGAGTAAATTTTATTTTTTTTATTAATTTAGTTTAGCATTCATAAAACATGATAAAATTATAAGACATATTATTTATTTGTTTTTGAGAGAATTATAAAAATATTATTAATAATGCATCACTAAAATTTACAATGAAATTAAAAACATCTGTCCAACTTTGATCAATTTGGTTTAAAAAGTCAAAATGATGATATTTATTTTTAGACAAAATGAGAAATTATTTTTAGTTAATAATAATTACCAAAAAATATATTTTATTCATCTCTAATTGAATGTTCAAATTTCATCGTAAAAGATACACTCTAAAAATATATATACTAGTACTAACTACCCGTGCCAAGGCACGGGTCAGTTCTGCTTTAATGTGTTCGTTTAAGGTTATTTTTTCACAAATACGGTGGTGATATGAAAATAAAATCAAATAAAAAAATATATATGTAAAAATACATCAAAAATTCGTAAAATCTAGGGAGAAACGCGTTTCTCCATAAGTTATGGAGAAACGGGTTACGGGTATCCAGAACCTTTTGAAAGGATATCCAGAAACTTTTTGTATTGGCCATGACCTTGTCCCATGGTTACTCGGATATCGGTCAAAGGTTCTGGATATCCAGAACCCTTTGAAAGGATATCCAGAAGCTTATGAAAGTGATATCCAGAAACCTTCAAAATGATATCCAGAAACTTTCAAAATGTTTCTGGATATTCATTTGATGGTTTCTGGATATACATTTGAAGGTTTCTGGATATCCAGAAACCTTCAATAAGCAATTTCTGGTCTTGGCCTTGGATTTGACTTCAAATCTATTTTTTCTGGATATCCACCCAAAGGCTTCTGGATATCCGTTCCAAAGCTTCTGGATATCCAGAATCCTTTGAGACTGATATCCAGAAATTTTCTTCTGGTTATCAAACGTATAGCTTTTGGCTATTAAAAACGCGTTTCTCCATAGTTATGGAGAAACGCGTTTCTCAGCAGACCTACTCTCAAAAATTTATGATTGAAAGTTACACATATGAAGGAATCTAATAGTAAAAGAATAGCTTTAGAATTGAAAAATAAATGAAAAGTTTCTACGCCTTAATTATTTTGAAGAAGTCAACAATAAATCATGAAGATTAACAAAATATAAAATGACCAGAAATTCCCTAGGCCAAAACACACGCACACAATGTTATTCACATTTTGCAATGTTTCATGTTGTAGGATAAATGATAAATTAGAGTTTAGTTGGATAAATGTTTTAGGATAAATGATAAATTAGAGTTTAATTGGATAGAGGGTTTCTGAAATAACCAGAATTTAACAAAACCATTTTTTGATGAAAAATGTTACAAACCTCCATTTCCCTCCTTTCGGTCCACCCCCTCCCACCCCACGTTACCAGATTCAAATACCCCTACCCCTACTTCTCCTTCATCTTATCTGTAACTACCCCACTCCCTTCATCCCTCCTCTTCTTCCTCCCTCTCTATCTAGATTAAAAATCCTCTAGATCCTTAACTTGTTCAAAATCCACATCCAAGAAATCAACCCCCTTCCCCTTCCTCTAAATTTCTCCTTCTTATCTCCCACCTGAAAATCATATGCAAGAAATCAACTATCTCCTCTGCACACTCAAATGTCATCCCTCCACTGTAAACTGCACCCCTCCATGTGACTGACGGCGATGCCCCGGTGAATGACGAAATAAACAAAGGTTGTTGGCGATGTCCCTGTGACTGACAGAGCAGGGTTTGCCTCACCAATACGTACAGATCAAGATCAAATTGTATCGCCATGTAATCACCGGCGTCGATCAATAGCAAAAAAACAACCAAAAAGGACAATATTGCATATCAACAATATTGCATGTGTGCATGATAGATTTTACATTCATGTTATCTAAAGACTGGGAAAATTATGCATGGTGGTTAAGGTGACAGGTACAGAGGAGTCACCTTCAAACCTGAGCAACGAAGTAATTTCTGAACCCCAATATTGTAGGTTTTAACCTCTGCATAGAGCGCTCCAACATCTGAAAAGTAAATCATAAACAAAAACAACAGCTATAAATAAGCCAAAAAATATTTTGGATAAATACGTAATGCAAAAAAAGAAATTACAACGTAGCAGGTGAATAGTTTCTAAACCCAAATTCCAAACAAAACCGCGAAAATACAAATTCAGTATTCTAAAAAAAACTTGGGATTGATTAATATCAGACCATAGAAAACACATGATAAGGTAAAAAACATTGAGAGGGGAAGAAAAATAATACTTTACAGAACAAACTCATATAATTACAATGTTCTCTACATTACTACTATAATCACAAATTGAAACAAAAATGTCCCATACACAGCTGCTTCAAAAATCGAGAAAAATAGAATTGGAGCAAAAACATGAACCTAACTAAAAAGTGCGAGGCGAGAGAGCAAGGAATTTTGAGAAGGATTTTAGGGTATAATAACAGAGAATGTTGAACACTAACGGAGATAAGGTTGGCTGGATTTGCTATGGAGATTGATGCTGAGAGGAGATGTAAAGACTAAAGAGGGGAAGTTGAGTGAACAGAGAGAATATCTAGAGAGGGGGAGAGAGAGGAGAAGATGACACGGGAAAAAACTGTTTCGGGGAAGAGAGGTTACGTAAATGCTGGAGAGCGGGTTAATTTAGATTCAATCTAGACCCTTCTTTGTCTTTACGAAAATCAAATCCTGACCACTCTTTGTATGGCGGTTAAAATCCACCTCTATTGTAATATATATATATATATATATATATATATATAATACAATAGCGGTCAAGAATAACCGCCACACAATGAGTGGCTAGGATTGTGTTTCAGAAAAGATAAAGAGTGGTCAGGATTGATTCTCACCTCCAACATCAGTTTTAACTTTTTTTATTTTCAATCGTTGGATTTTTTTTCAATTTGTTTGATCCTATGGCTGTAGATTGGCGGTTTCTATTTCAATACATACTCCCTCCATCACGAGACTTTTAGTCAAATTGCAATAATTTTAACAATTAATTTAAATAGAAAATAATAATTCTTATAAAATCTAAAAATCATTATTGAAAATATTATTAATCGTGTTATAATAAAAAATTAAATTTTTATTAAAATCACTATTTTTTATTTAAATTATTGATCAAAGTTACATCAATTTGACTAAAAATTTTCATTCACGTGGGACGGTACGGGAGTATAATAATATAGTAATAGTATACATAACTATTATTTGGAAATTGGCGTGTACCAAGATTTTCAATTCAAATGTAAATGAAAATAAAACAAGCAAGTGATCTGGTTGTGTGTACCGACTGTCTGACTTTCTCTTAATTTACAATTTAACTGACATGGATTTTGGTTACTTTTGAAAAATATACTTTTTAAAAATAAAAGTTTGTAGATCCAATCGCTCCCTTTATTTCGCAGAATCAACTCAATCAAATTTTGACATATTTTTATAAAAAAAATATGAATAATTTTATAGAAAAATATAGATATTTTCATGAAATTCTAAAAATTGTTATTGATAGTATTTTTAATGGTAAAACAATAACAAATTTTATAATTGTATAAAAATATCTAAATTTTCATGAAATTACGATCAAAATTTGATTGAGTTGACTATTAAAGTCAAAGTGGTCTAAATTTTTCGAGACGGAGGGAGTATTTGTTTTTATAATCTGTTGCAAATAAAAAAAATATGATGTTATATTTTCAAGTCATATATTATGGACATCTTTTTTTAAGGGACAATTTGATCATTTCACATAACATATTACCCGGAGTTAGTTTCATGACTAACTTTCGTTAGCCAAAATGCATATTTTTACCTTAATTTAACGCAATACTACCTCTACTTCTATTCCGAATAATTTTACCCACTTTGTCATCTAGAGCGTCTTATTGATAAGTCTCATTTTCTATGAACGAAAGTATATAATATTTATTTATTAATGGGACTCATTTGTAATACTCAAAACGAATATCGTCTTACTATTTTCTATCTCATTTTCTCTCTCACCTCAGTTCATAACCGCCTATTGAATTTACACAGAGAACGGTTGATATCGATCCATAACCACTACGATCCAAGGGATGTCGTTTGATAATTTATTTTCTTCTTCAGTTCTAACTGTAAGATTAATTATCAATGCTTTAATCCAACAACTTTCATTAACCGATTTCTAAAATTATTCCTGAATTTATCAATCACAATATCTCTCTATTTTTCGTGATATCAGTGCACTTCAGCTGTTTTATATTAAATAATTTTTATAAAATTTAATATATTGTTGTATTAATCTATATTACAATAGATGTAGATTTCAACCACCACACAAAGAGTGGTCAGGGTTTAATTTTAAAAAGACAAAAAATGGCTGTGATTGAATCTACGAATCCCCCTTACTGCAGTAGTTACCACTAGTTATGACCTCTCCTCCCAAAACGATTTTTTTCTCAAAATATTGCATTTAAAAAAAAATATATCCCAAAATAACAATCCTTCAAAACTATTGACCAAAATGACCCATTTTTTGAAACTCGCTACACAGTATAGCGAGTTTATATTTTATTTCATTTAAACTCGCTAAACAATTTAGCGAGTTTAAATTTTAATATTAAAAAAATAAAATAATAAATAAATAAATTTGAACTCGCTAATTGAATTAGCGAGTTCTAAGTTTCTTTTCTTCTATGTGAACATAACAACATTACTAATTCATTCTCCGTCTTGCTTTAAATTACAAAATAAAAATATATAAATTATGTTTTAATAAATAAAACTAAAAGGAAATATTATTTTTTCCATCTCAAATAAATATTTAAAAAATGTACTACTGTAAAAAAATTATTTCCTTCATATCAAAAATGAATATTACTTTCGACTCAAAATGAATAATTAAAAAAGAATACTACATTTTTTGTCCAAAAAATGAACATTACTTTCTTCATCCCAAAAAATAATTATGTTTTAAAATGTTCATTGAGATGAAGGAAGCAATGTTCATTTTTTTTTTATATAGAAAATATTATTAATTTTGGGACGAAAGTAATATTCATTTTTTAAATGAAGGATTATTTTTTTAAAGAAGTAGGATTTCTTTCTATGTCAAAAAAAAATGAACATTTCTTCCTTCGTCTCAATGAACATTAACAAAGAATTATGTAGTATGGAGTATATTTTGAAGTTAAATATTTTAGAACTATTGCTCAAAAAAACTTTTTCTTTGTTCTATCCTTACTACATGTTGTACTTTTATTTTTCTTACATCTCACATGAATTGTGTAGTATGCATTACGTTTTGAAGTTAGTACGTTTTAATGTTAAATATTTAAATATTTGAATTTATAATATGCGTCGGTTCTACTACTGCTGGCATAACCCTCGATTCTCTCTTTTCACAGGAACCCTCGATTGCCACTCAAGAGTATATCTTGGAATCTTCTTCAACCTACGTATGCGGAGGAGGAGTATGAGTATGAGAAAGAGAATGAAATTAATGATATCTTCCAAAATAGAACTCATTAAGGTGCATCTCCACCTTCTCTTTTTATGCATATACATACATACACAAGTTTTTTTTTTTGGTAAAACACCTCTATGTTCTTTTCAATTGTTAATCATGATGTTTGTTAGTTTCAGCAGTTTAATTAATTTATTTATTTTTGTGGGGTGTGGGGGGTGGGAATTCTGTGTTTTCTATTTCTATATCTTTCTAAAAAACTCTTTGTTCTTTTTTTTGGCTTCTATCCATGTTTGATTCCTTATTTAAAAAAAAATGAAATTATATGGAAACAATTGCATATACATATGTCTAATCCTACATATTTGATCAGTTTGAATTAAAGCGCTCAAGGTTTCTTGATTTTAGAAACTGAAGGGATCACGAGAAGAGATATTCTCATTCGTTTATTTCGTTGAACATATATTTTGTTTAGGCTTAGCTCATTTATTTACCCATTCACTTACTGTGATCTGGCCGAAAGTTTTGTTAAAGTTTCAGTTGCTAATTGCTAATAACAATGTGTATATGTGTGTATATTTGTCACCAACAAATGCTTTTCTCCACTAATTTTAAGCATCACCATACCCCAATTTAAGGAAACTTTTGGCATAACATTTTCCTTCATTTTGACACAATCTGATCCATTGAAGAAAAATGGTGCTCCCCAATTGAAAATATCAAAAATGAATATTACTTTCGACTCAAAATAACCAAAAAATAATACTACATTTTTTGTCAAAAAAAATGAACATTACTTCCTTCATCCCAAAAAATAATTTTTTTTTTAAAATGTTCATTGAGATGAAGGAAGCAATGTTCATTTTTTTATATAGAAAGTAGTATTAATTTTGGGACGAAAGTAATATTCATTTTTGAAATGAAGGATTTTTTTTAAAGAAGTAGAATTTCTTTCTATGTCAAAAAAAATAAACATTTCTTCCTTCGTCTCAACGAACATTTTAAAAAAGAATTATGTAGTATGCAGTATGTTTTGAAGTTAAATATTTTAGAACTGCTGCTCAAAAAAACTTTTTCTTTGTTCTATCCTTGCTACAAGTTGTGCTTTTATTTTCCGTACATCTCACATGAATTGTGTAGTATGTAGTACGTTTTGAAGTTAAATATTTTAAATATTTGAATTTATAATGTGCATCGGTTCTATGGCTTGCATAACCCTCGATTCTCTCTTTTCACAGGAACCCTCGATTGCCACTCAAGAGTATATCTAGAAATCTTCTTCAACCTACGTATGCGGAGGAGGAGTACGAGTAGGAGAAGGAGATTAATGATATCTTCCAAAATAAAACTCATTCATTCAGGTGTATCTCCACCTTCCCTTTTTATGCATATACATACCTACACAAGTTTTTTTTTGATAAAACACCTCTATTCTATGTTCTTTCCAATTGTTAATCATGATATTTGTTAGTTTAATCAGTTTAATTAATTTATTTATTTTTGTGGGGTGTGGGGTGGGGGGGGGAAATTCTGTGTTTTCTATTTCTATATCTTTCTAAAAAACCTCTTTGTTCTTTTTTCGATTTCTATCCATGTTTGATTCCTTATTTAAAAAAACGAAATTACATGGAAACAATTGCATATACAGATGTCTAATCTTACATATTTTATTAGTTTGAATTAAAGCGTTCAAGATTTCCTTATTTTAGAAACTGAAGGGATCACGAGAAGAGATATTCTCATTCGTTTATTTCGTTGAACATATATTTTGTTTAGGCTCTGCTCATTTACTTACCCATTCACTTACTGAGCTATGGCCGAAAGTTTTGTTAAAGTTCCAGTTACTAATTGCTAACAACAATGTATATATATGTGTATATTTGTCCCCAACAAATACTTTTCTCCACTTATTTTAAGTATCACCCTACACCAATTCAAGGAAATTTTTGGCATAACATTTTTCTTCATTTTGACACAATCAGATCCATTGAAGAAAAATGGTGCTGCCCAATTGAAAATATCAAAAATGAATATTACTTTCGACTCAAAATGAATAACCAAAAAATAATACTACATTTTTTGTCCAAAAAAATGAACATTAGTTCCTTCATCCCAAAAAATAATTCTTTTTTAAAATGTTCATTGAGATGAAGGAAGCAATGCTCATTTTTCTATGTAGAAAGTAGTATTAATTTTGGGACAAAAGTAATATTCATTTTTGAAATGAAGGATTTTTTTTAAAGAAGTAGAATTTCTTTCTATGTCAAAAAAATGAACATTTCTTCCTTCGTCTCAACGAACATTTTAAAAAAGAATTATGTAGTATGCAGTACGTTTTGAAGTTAAATATTTTAGAACTGCTGCTCAAAAAAACTTTTTCTTTGTTCTATCCTTGCTACATGCAGTACATTTTGAAGTTAAATATTTTAGATATTTGAATTTATAATGTGCATCGGTTCTACTACTGCTGGCATAACCCTCGATTCTCTCTTTTCACAGAAACCCTCGATTGCCACTCAAGAGTATATCTAGGAATCTTCTTCAACCTACGTATGCGGAGGAGGAGTATGAGTGGGAGAAGGAGAAGGAGATTAATGATATATTCCAAAATGAAACTCATTCAGGTGCATCTCCACCTTCTCTTTTTATGCGTATACATACCTACACAAGTTTTTTTTTGGTAAAACACCTCTATGTTCTTTCCAATTGTTAATCATGATGTTTGTTAGTTTCATCAGTTTAATTTATTTATTTATTTTTGTGGGGTGTGGGGTGTGGAGGGTGGAAATTCTGTGTTTTCTATTTCTATATCTTTCTAAAAAATCTCTTTGTTCTTTTTTCGGCTTCTATCCATGTTTGATTCCTTATTTAAAAAAACGAAATTACATGGAAACAATTGCATATACAGATGTCTAATCCTACATATTTGATTAGTTTGAATTAAAGCATTCAAGGTTTCCTGATTTTAGAAACTGAAGGGATCACGAGAAGAGATATTATCATTCGTTTATTTCGTTGAACCTATATTTTGTTTAGGCTCAGCTCATTTACTTACCCATTCACTTACTGAGCTCTGGCCGAATGTTTTGTTAAAGTTCCAGTTGCTAATTGCTAACAACAATGCATATACTCCCTCCGTCCCATTACAATTCACTCACTTACTGTTTACGCATAGATTAAGGAAAAAAATAATGATGTAAATGTTGTGAGTGTAAAAGTAAAATAGGAAAGAGAATGAGTGGAGTGAATAGTAAATTATAATGGTGTTGTGAGTATTAAAATAATGTAGCAGAGAGAATGAGTGGAGGGGATAGTGATAAAAACTTTCTATTTTAGGAAGTGTGTGATTTGTAGTGGGACGCCCAAAAAGGAAAGTGTGTGATTTGTAATGGGACGGAGGGAGTATATGTGTATATTTGTCCCCAACAAATGCTTTCTCCACTTATTTTAAGCATCGCCCTACACCAATTCAAGAAAATTTTTTGCATAACATTTTTCTTCATTTTGACACAATCTGATCCATTGAAGAAAAATGGTGCTGTCCAATTGAAAAGGAGTAAACAAAGGGTGGTGTTAATGTTGAATGCTTTCAGTTTTTTTGCCATTCTTACAGTTATTTGTTATGATTTTTCACTTTTCATATTTATGTTTCAATAAAAATAAAAATTAGTGGTTTAGTGATCTGTCATGTTTTGTACTGCTAAATTATTAGTGAAATATGTCACCACGAAAAAAATTGAGTTATGCAGTTTCCTTAAACTAAATGACTTACTTTGTACTATATTGTGTTCATTGAAAGGGCAGTTTCTACGTGTAAAAGAGATACTTACTACACTATTGCAGAGAGTAGGTAATTTGGAGGTGCCAACGTTTACTCCATAGTTGTTTAGTGAGGAAAACTCAAATGCACGTGTTTTAATGTGAGGTAGTGCATGCTAAATTGCTATGGGTTAAGGCTATCATTTAAGAATTGAGAAAAATTAATGTAAATAATCACTTGCTAAGTGTATTAAGAGATAGATAAGGAAGGTGATGGTTGCTTGGTGTGTGTTTTTTTCCCCTAATCCCTCCGTCCCAAAATGATTTTCCATTTTTTTTTAGTTACTACAAATGAATTTTAAACAATAATTTTAGGTTGATTTATTTATACAAATACAAATCTAAAAATTATTATTGATACACCATCAACAATACTATTAATAACAAGTTTTAGCTTTTCATTGGACTAATAAATAAATTTAAAATTATTGCTCAGATTTCATTCGTAATAAGGAAAAAAAAGTGGGAAGATCATTATGAAACGGAGGAATTGTTATTGTTCTAAAAATTTACATTTTATATAGATATGATTCGGGGCTTCTTTTCCTCTCACTGACTTCTTCTTTTTGGCATACTGTCCCGTTCCATTGGCACGGGCTAGAGAGTACTAATATATATTACAATACACCTCATGAATAACTGCCACATAAAGAGTGGCTCAGATTCAATTTCTTAAAAGACAAAGAACGGCTAGGATTAAATCTGGAAAAAATATACCTCTGCTCCAAAAATCGGAAGGCAGTTTTTTATGTCATTTGATCGGTTACCAAAAATACCCTCACCTCTTTCGGACGCAGCCCTCTACCCGACAACTCTCCCGTCTCCCTCTCTTCTCAGGCAAGCAATTTCACCGACGACCATTATAGAATGCTGGGTGAAAGATCATATCAATGAAATCGGCGGTTTTGCGTAATGATATATCGAATTCGCCGAGCAAATCCTAAAGCCTTCTTTTTAACTAGCATCAGGGTCGGAATTGGAATCTGTAGACGACTAGGGTATGAAATCATGTTTTTGTAGAATTGAAAGACTTTAATTTTTTCTCTCATCAGGTGCCCTTTTCCAATGTCTATTTTTTATTTTGAATTTTGATTTTATTCTTAAGTTTATTTGCACGATTGGGCTTCAATTTTGAGTTCATTCTCATGTTTATTTGCATGAGTGGGCATCATTTCCTATTCAGTATCCTTTTTATATTACATATTTAATCTTTCTTTGTTCATGCGTTTTTATTTGAATCGGTGTTTTCTTCAAAATCATTATATGAGAACTATTTAATTCATGTGTGTCTCTATGTTTTGTCAAATCATGTAATTTACTTAGGTTAAAACTAAATTATGTTGATTTGATTGTTTCTATTTGCTTTTCTACTCATAACTTGGCTTATAAAATTGTGTGACTTTAGATCCTTAACTGGTTGCTGCACAATCCAACAGATATTTAATCTTCATCGTACCTCCTGGATGTATCATATTGATAATATATCTTCGAATGGAAAAATCTTCATGGGAGGATGTAAGTTTATGTGTCATTGTTGTAAAATAAAAAGAAAAGAACAAGAGCGAAACATAATCAAGAACACAACAACTTAGAGAGTCAAGAACAAAGGTAAATCTCTCTAGACATATCTATAAAAAAAACCTACGGATACACGAACAAACAAACTTGAGGAAAAGAGAATACTACACATCCATTGCAGTCGTTTTTTAGGTTAAAAATGAATAGAAGAGTCAGTGAATGAAGTTTACATAAAAGAGCGTAGGGTTGGGTGGCTTACAAAGTAATAGTTGGAGTGAGGGTTTTGAATGGAAGAGGGAAGGGATTTGAAAGTGGTTGATGAAACAGCTTGACGAGGGCACTAATTTGGTTCTTTTTCAACTCTAAAAACTTTTGTAAGTATAATCAAATTTAGTGCACAAAATTTGCATAATGTTATGATATTATCTATTAAGAGTTTTCTTTTCAATCATGGGACACCAACTCATTCTCATTGATGGCCGGATGTGATATTTTCATGCACTATGTAACACATAATTCAACTTTAGAACGAGGACTTTGATTCACCAAGTCAGACTTTCTTGAAAATGCTGAGAAGTTTGGGGAGATATCTTATAAGGTGAGCTTGCTATTGTTATTCAGAAATATTTGCAATTTTTTTTCATGTCTGTACTTATCTTTGTTATTGCAGGCACTAAAAAATTGCTGCTTGATCAAGATTTTATTTTCGATAGTGTACTATTTTAGTGCATAATTTCTCTATAGTGGTCTTGAAAGTTTGAAAAACTGCAACTCAAAGGATAGTGAGCGGGTTTGAGGTTACATGAAAAAGGGTGAGGTGAGAGGGGCTGAGGGGAATGAGGGAAGTGGGTGGGTTTAGGATTATGTAATTTTGATAGTTATATTGAAATGATACTTTCTTATAGTTTTCTTTTTGGTTATAATAATAAAACTGTATTTTGTCAATCTTATTTTGGCGATATTGTGGAAGGTGATTTTACTTTCTATTTTTTCTTTCGATGTCAAATATCTAAGAGACAAATTTATTATGAATTTTTTCAATTGGAATCATGAACTATTATGTATGTAAGGGATCATCAATATTGTTGTTCTTGCAATCAAATAGAAATTTTAAAAGTTTAGTAGATTTGACCTTTTTTTGTTGCTTGATTATTTAAAGTGTAATAATAGATACTAGATTTACTGTATTTTTAGGATCCTAATCTCAACCACACTTTATTTATGTCGTACTGTCACCGTGCCATTGGCACGGGTAGAGGATTACTAGTCTATATTACAATAGAGCTCACAAATAACCGCCACACAATGAGTGGCTAGGATTGTATTTCAGAAAAGATAGAGAGTGGCTGAGATTAACTCTCATCTCACAGCAGTTCACGACAGTTGAGCATCCAACCCAAACCACCAAACCCTAAGTATGTTCAGTTCAAGGGTTATCAAATCCTTTTGCTTTTTCATCTGACAATCGCAAGAACCCACCATGTCCACTGCTGCCAACTCCACCAACGTCGTCATCTATGATCCTCCACATCCACATCAACGCCAATAGAATAGATGTCGTTCCTGTCGATTGAATCTACTGGCTATGGTTTATAAGGATCATTATTGGATTAATTTTGAAAGTATGTTAACAGAGGGCGAATCCGTACAACCAACAACCAACACCGACGGAGAAACAATGAAGTTGTTGACGACCGTATCTTAAGTTTCTCTCTCACAATACTTCTATTTTATTTATGTATGGGACGACATCATTCTATAGGCAACTGTTGCGTGCACCGATTACAATTGTGTTTTGATTTCACTCTCACCTCACTCCTTGCATAAACAACCCAACTGCAAATTCTAATAGACTGCATACCTCTTCAATTATTTGTTGATAAAATTTGAAGCTGTTGATTGATGTACTCATATGATAAATGCATGATTTTCTTGGCGTAATTGGTTTCACACACAAGGACCATTTTAGAATCAAAGTACTACTTCTCTCCTAAAATATTTCAAATTCGCTTTTGATCAAGAGCAAATTTTGAAATTTTTTGAACATTCATTTTGGGACGGAGGTAGTAATAAGTTTCATATATATTAGGAGCACTCCTATAGTTTTTGAAGGTTGACTCAAGCTCTTATTCCAATTTTATTGTTTCAGTCGATATATATCGCTGCTATATATTACTGGTTGCGGTTAGACTCTCATCCTTTTCAAATACATTTACACTTAAAATCTACACTCACATATTTTTGCAGAATGTTGAAACGAAAGGGCAACTAAGATACTAAGCAAGGCCCAGGGGAAGACCAAAGCCTGGCGTCGCCGTTTTCTCTGTTCTTCATGTATGTCGTTCTCAACCTCCGTTATCAACCTACTTCTTCATCTTCACTGATTTGTGTTATGATCTTTTGAATTTGTTGAGATCGGTTATTGATGTAGTAAAAAGTATATTTAAGGCTAGCATCACAGATTATACATTGATGTTTTATTTTAAGCTCTTATATTTATGTCATATCTAGAAGTTCCAGTCAATATTATCATCTGAGAAGCCATGTTACCACTAATTTACAATTTAATAGTGGGTAATTCATTCAAAGTATTTTTGAGTCATCTGTTTAAGATATGCTTTGCTTTCTTGGTTTTGAAATTAAATACTTCCATGGGTCATTTGTTTTTGATAGGGTCGATCCACTAAAGAACGGTTATTTGATTGCACAATTGTCACTTGACAAGATTGGGGGTCTGCTTGATTACTATTAAATTCCTAAGATGGGAATTAAAAACTAAGTTGTAAACAATTAAGAAAAAGCACTTTGGACCAATTAATTTCCCCGTCTATCATTCAAATATCATTGGTTAACTCTTTTCACTTTTACCCTATTCACTCGATCACGAGATATATTTCAATCTCTATCTCTTCCTTTAATATTAGTTAATAGCAGTGACACACTCACTAATAACCCTAATCAATACCTAAACCTAACTGACACAGTCTAGATTCACAATATCGATTGATTCCGATTTAAGAGATTAAGATCGAGAACACGTTCTAATGTTATTTCAATTAGATACTTGTCTATTTTCTTCTTCTTCACAATTTACCATGACACATGCATAAACTATAAATTTGCTACTTATGAAACCCTAAATTGACACAATCTTAGGGGATTCTAGCAATGAATCGATAACCAAGATTCAACAATTAGCCTAATTGAAAAACCATAGAAATCAATTCAATCAATAAACACAAAAGAAAATATGAATAGGACGAAAGATATGAAAAGAAATTAACCTCAATTGAAATCCAGAACGGTTCCAATAATTAAATCCAAAGCAAGGGTATTTAGTTCTCCATGCAAATCAATAAAGCTCCCTAGGAAAAATAAATGTTCGTACCCTACAATTGTTGTCAAAAGAAGTATTTATACTTCTTACCTAAAACCTAAATTACCAAGGAAAAGAAAAAGAAAAAGGGAAAATAAAATAAAGGTTTCCAAATCGTAAACAATTGCAGCAAACCATGACGTCAGAACACGCCTGGAGCACAAGTCGTGCTAATTGGCACGAGTCATGCTCTTCAATCCCACACGTTCTATGATTCGTGCTATATAATGTACTCATGCTAATTTCAGGAACGACTCATGCAAGGGAGCACGAGTCGTGCCTTTTCCTGCTTTCCAGTTTCTGCTTCACCTTGGACCTTGAAGTTCCCTCTTATTGCACATTGACCCTTCAACTTTTTGATGCCTTGAACTGTTGACTGTTGACTTTCTGACTGGCCTCTCCAAGACGCAATTTCCTTATATTACAATAAAAAATGCTCACAATAACCTCTCATAATACAAAGTTCCTCACTCATTACAATGTATAGCAATTTAACTATAATAAGCTCAAAACGTAACTAAATTGCTACAAAAAGTCCGGAAAAACCGAGGAATTACCAAAGATAAAAACAACCTATCAAATTCCCCCACGCTTAGACCTTTACTCGTCCCTGAGTAAATTTCTAACTCCTCGCTAACTCCAGGTCTAAAACAGGCATGCGAGGGGAAAGTGATTTCCCTAAACTCCTCTACACCATCAAACTCAACCACATCAACAAAATACATTCGGAGAATGAAACTCCGCTCCTTATTACTCCAAAAATGGTCATAGTGGCCTTAGCTTGATACCAACTCCAAATATGTAAATGGTCATCCAAACTAAGGCCCACTCATAAAAAGCTAGGGGGAACTAAAAATGACCTAAGCTTCCCTCACGCTATCCTTTCACTACTATTCCCTCAAATAAAGTCAATGTCCACGCAAAGACTTACCTCGTGTAATACACCAACACCCCTTATCTCACCACAAAGAAAAACGAGGATTTCCTAACCTAACGCCTCTAACCGAACCTCCTACGCAAGAGTAAACAATCCTACCCGACGCTCCAATCCTCCCTTATGTCTCCTCGCCGGTGATTTCAAAAGATATTTTCAGAACACAGCCTCTCCTTTTGCCTAAGTGCCCTTTCGGGTTTTCACTTAGCCTTTTCTTTTTTTTTTTTTTTTTTTTTTTTTTCATATCAATTTACAGCATAAATCATCCTTCTCCCCCACGCTTAAATCTCACAAATGCCCTCAGTGTGACGAACAAAATCATAATAAAGATAAAGACGTCAGGGAGAAAAGAGATAGTACCATCATCGCCAACATCGCCAAGAGGACCTAGAGGACATGCCAAATCGGACTCCCCTCTCAGTATGCCTCTGATCCCTCAGTTCTGCCTGGCCTTCCATCATCCTCATGTAGTCTTCCGGAACAGGCTCATATACTCTAGGCTCGGGCTGCTGCACATAGGCCTCTAGCTCCTGCTGCCTCCTTCCCATTATTCTGACCTCATCTTAAACTGACTCAAGTCTGTCTCTTAAATCTTCTCTCTGAAAATCAGCTCCTCTCAGATGTTCCACAATCCGCTCATATCGGGCCGTGTGTGTGCCCTGTTTTTCTCATCTAAATACGCTCGCATCTCCTCCCATTGACCAAATGACCCTGTTGGCTCGAACTGCTCCCACCCTCTCTCCTAGGCTCTTGCCTCTCAATATGTGTCTCCTCCTCATCATCCTCACTGTCGGGCATATCTCCTCTATCAATAGCCATCTGCCGCTCAGAAATATCCACCACCCCGAGCATTCGCCAATCCCTAGGATGATCTCTAATTGGGTATACTTCATTCCTCGCGCATCTAACTCTCAACCCGTTACCATATGTTAGCCATAGAGCATCTACCGACCCTTCAACCCTCGAAAATGCATTGTCATATCTCATTAAAAACTCATGATCATAAAACTTCGGGCCACCAACCAACCCTGCTACGTCAGAAGGACTCTTCACAAAGTGTTTGGCTAGCAGTGTAATCATACCCCCGTCTGGAATATTCCCGCTACTCTGCCCCGAGAAACTCTCACACCTCCTAAAAAAATAATCAACCCAATCCGGTATTTTGTTAATGGAGGGTAGGGAACACTGCATAAAAGCAATTGAGGTGGCATTCGTTTGGGCCGGCTCCTCATTGCCAAAAAATGTCATACATAGGCCCCTATACAAAAACCTCCACGTCGAGTGATAAAATTCCTTCGCCTTTACGTAAGGCTTCTGCATATACATCTCTGTGAACTCCAAATAGAAAAATTCCACAGCCTTATCTTTCTTTGGACCTTCACCCTCAGGCGTCTCCTCAACTCCAAACAACTCCCTCACTTGGTCATACTTAAGCTCCCGGCGTATATCATTAAGATTAAACCTCACACATTGGTCCCTATCATCATCCACGAACCTCTCAGCAGTGGATAAAAATTCCAAAGTATACCACCTATAAGTTGCGGCACTCTTACCTAAAAACTCTCCCGAACTCGCATTCGTTAACAATTGTTGCACCAACCCGTCTACCCCAAGCTTTTTCAACGTCGACACGTTCAGAAATTTTGTTACTTGTAGCTCCTGACCTACTTTACTCAAATTCCTCCTTTTATTCTTTTGAGTTTCATTTAAATTCCTTAAGCCCATAAAATTGTCGGGTTGGGCTTCCGGCAAATAAACCGACTTATTTTGCCTCTTAGGCGGAGGCTGAGCGTTACCCCCCTTTGTTCTCACCATTTTAACACAAATACTCTCCACACCCACACAATATATTCACAGTAATAACACCACACCCCCACACAATGCAATAATCATCCTGCTAACACCAAACAAGTCTCCACAGCTCCCCAAGAATGTAATTGCTCAATACTGAAATAATTGCGAAAATTTACCTTACAATGCTTTCCACAAATCCCAAACTCCTCCTTTTTGCTCCAAATAAGCTTCCACAAATTTTGTCATAAAGCCCCAAAATTGAGATTTTAGGGTTTCGGATTGCTTGAATCAAAGAAGAAATCGAAGGTTGAGAAGGGTGTGTATAGGGGCGAAATTGATGGAGGAGGTGGTGGGAGTGTTCAATTTGGGGTTTAGGGGTACAATAGTTGGGTTTTAGGTAGAGAGAGAAAGTAGGAGGATATGGGCCAAATTTGGGTGTTGAGGTGGGAATGGGTGATGTTTTATGGAAGAAGGAGAAGAAAAGAAGGAAGATGAAGATGAAGAGGAAGAGGAGATGGTGGCTGTGGCTTTTTAGGTTCTGCTATGGTGTCAATGAAGAATAGAGAGAGAAAGAAAGAAGGAAGTAGGAAGAAGGTGGGAGGGTATAATTTGATAATCAAAATCACGCTGCCCAGCCTTTGTCCGTAAATAGCACGACTCGTGCCCATGGTCACGAGTCATTCCACGAGTCGTGTATAATTTTTCACTCGTGCTGCTTTGAGACACGAGTCGTGCCAATGATTACGAGTCGTGCCCAGGCCAATTTTTCACAGCTTTTTTTTTTTGAACCTGGGCACTCGTTTTGCTCTGTCTCCACTGCTTTTCCTGCACAACACCACAACACACAATACCTTTAGTAGCACCAATTCCACACAAATAATAAAAATAAACAAAAAATAACAAAGAAATAAACAAAGAAATTCCCGGGTTGCCTATCGGTAATCCACCCTTCTTTACCGTCTTTGGCTAGACCCAACGCCGGGTAAGCCCCCGGCATTGCATATGGCTCATTCATAAATAGGATCGTAGAGATCCATCATCTCCACATCCTCAATAGTACTTTCACAACCATCAAAATAGGGCTTCAATATTTGCTCATTTACCTTGAACTTTTAGTCTCCGGAGAGACTAGAGATCACCACCGCACCATGCGGAAATACCTCCCTCACCAAATAGGGACCGGTCCACGGGGACCTCAATTTACTGGGAAACAAGTGCAAGCGGGAGTCAAATAGGAGGACTTTTTGACCAACCTTAAAGTTCCTCCTTAAAATCATCTTATCATGCCACGCTTTTGCTCGTTCCTTATAATACAAGGCCCTAGGCATCCCAAACCTAGACACAACGTTACTCCTAAGGAAACTCACCACCACCTTAGCATTATCGGTGCGTGTAGGGATCGCTTTGACCCACTTGGAAACGTAGTCTACCGCAAGTAAGATGTTCACAAAACCAAAAGAAATAGGGAACAGACCCATAAAGTCAATTCCCCACACATCAAAAACTTCGCAGTTAATTACGATGTTTTGTGGCATCTCATTGCGCTGTCCTATATTTCCAACACGTTGACACCGTCACAAGTCTTACAAAATGCCGTGGCATCCATAAACAATTTTGGCCAAAAGAAGCCACTGTCTAACACTTTCCTAGCGGTATTTTTGGCACCAAAGTGACCACCACATGCATACTCATGACAAAACTTCAGGATAGAGGCCATTTCATTTTCCGGGTCACATCTACGAATGACTTGGTCAGCGCAATGCTTCCAAAAGTTTGGCTCGTCCCACACATAATACTTAGCCTCACTACGGATTTTGTCTCTCTTGGATTTAGAAAATCTTTGGGGAAACTTATTAGAGGCCAAAAAGTTCACCAAATCCGCATACCAAGGGAACACCTCTTTCACTGCCCACAAAGCCTCATCAGGAAACTCACTCCTAATAGGGGCTTGTTTATAAGGCTTATCCTCTTCTCTCAAGAGACGACTCAAGTGATCGGCAACAACATTTCCAGCCCCTTTCTTATCCTTAACTTCTATGTCAAATTCACTCAATAAGAGAATCCACCGAATGAGTCTCGGTTTCGCCTCTTTCTTAGACATCAAGTACCTAAGAGCATCATTATCGGTGTACACAATGATTTTAGTCCCAAGAAAATAGGACCTAAATTTCTCTAATGCAAAAACCACCGCTAACATCTACATTTTCAGTAGTGGAATAGTTTCTTTGTGCCTCATTCAAAGTCATGGATGCATAATAAATTACATGAGAGGCACGATCCACTTTTTGACCCAAAAATGCCCCAACAGCATAGTCACTAGCATCACACATGATCTCAAAAGGGAGAGACCAATTACGGGCTTGAATTATGGGAGTAGATGTCAATCTACCCTTCAACTCATCAAATGACTTCTTGCAGTTATCATCAAATTTAAAATCCACCTCTTTTTTGCAACAAGGTGCATAGAGGTGTAGCAATCTTTGAAAAATCTTTTATGAAGCGATGGTAAAACCCCACATAACCAAGGAAAGACCGCACTTCACGCAAATTTGTAGGGTAAGGAAGTGTGTAAATAACATCAATTTTAGCTTTGTCCACTTCAATACCCTTTTTAGAAACTACATGTCCCAACACAATGCCTTGCTCAACCATAAAGTGACATTTTTCAAAATTCAAAACCAAATTGGTTTCAACACATCGGTCTAGAACTAAAGCAAGGTGAGCAAGACATTGGTCGAAAGAGTCTCCATGGACGGTGAAGTCATCCATGAAAACTTCCATAAAGTTCTCCACAAAATCGGAGAAGATGCTCATCATACACCTTTGAAAAGTCGTAGGTGCATTGCATAAACCAAAGGGCATCCTCCGATAGGCAAAGGTGCCGAAGGGACAAGTAAAAGTGGTTTTCTCTTGGTCTTCCGGTGCAATTGGTATTTACCCGGAATAGCCATCAAGAAAACAATAATACGCCATTCCGGCCAACCTTTCCAACATTTGATCAATAAACGAGAGGGGGGAAGTGATCTTTTCTAGTTACCTCATTAAGCCAACAAAGATCAATGCAAACACGCCATCCCGTTTGCTCCCGGGTTGGCACCAACTCGCCCTTATGATTGATGACAACGGTGATCCCACCCCTCTTGGATACACATTGAGTAGGACTAACCCACTCGCTATCGGATATGGCATAAATGATCCCCATCTGTAGCAACTTCAGAACCTCCTTCTCCACCACCTCCATCATAGGTGGATTCAACCTCCTCTGTGGTTGCCTTACCGGCTTAGCACCCTCCTCTAGCAAAATCTGGTGAGTACATAAAGAAGGACTTATGCCCTTGATGTCGGCAATAGTCCACCCAATCGCTTCTTTCCGTCCCCGGATCACATCAACCAATTTCTTCTCTTGCTCCTCCGTCAGAACACTAGACATCACCACAGGAAGAGTCTTCCCCTCACCCAAGAAAGCATATTTCAAACTCTCAGGTAGGGGTTTCAATTCAAGCACATGTGCCTTCTCTATAGATGGCAATGGTTTCTCCGGTGGCACCTCCAACTGTACACGACCATAACCCGGTGATGAGGTATACATGACATCCTCAGTAAGTCTCATCACCGCCTCCTTCATCTCATCAGAGATATCAAATTCTAACCCCGCATATTCTAAAGCATTCTCCAATACAGATTTCATGTCATCATCTCCCCCACACACATCGAATACCTCTTGAGCAATGGGCTCAACTACATCAATGAAATTCACTGAATGAACATCCTTAGGGTAATTCATGGCATCAAAGATATTGAACTCCATTTGTTGCCCATCAAACTCCATAGTCAACGACCCATTAGAGACATCCAATTTGGTACGAGCAGTCGACATGAATGGCCTCCCTAGAATGGGAGCCTTAGGATCCGTATCCATCTCCAATACATAGATATCTGCAGGAAAAATGAGCTTACCAACCCTAACCAAAACATCCTCAATCAACCCCTTAGGGTAAGCATTAGATCTTTCGGCAAGCTGAATAATCACCTGAGTATCCTATAGAGGTCCCAACTTTAGGTTCTCAAACAACGCATAGGGCATAAAGTTGATTGAGGCCCCCAAGTCAAGCATCGCCATATGCTCCGAAGCATCCTCTAGAGACACCGGAATCACAAACATACCCAGATCACTGCACTTTTTAGGCATCCTTTTCTGATAGACTGTAGACACATTCTCACTGATTTTCACCTTTTCCTGACTCTGTTCCTTCTGATTCCTCTTCATAGTGCATAACTCCTTTAAAAACTTCGCATATCTCGAAACTGACTGAAGAAGATCTAGAAATAGAATATTTACTTCGAGTCTCTTGAATGTGTCAAAGATAGCCTTGTCAGGCTCCAGCTTTCTGTCCTCCTTCAATGCATACGAAAACGGAGGGACTGGCTCATACATAGGAAACACGGGTGCAGTACTCTTCTCCTTCTCTGCAGTCTTCGTCTCAGGTGTAACCCTTTCAACCACCAATTCGGGCTCCTCTTCGACAACTACCTTCTCTAGCTTTCTTCCACTATGCAAAGTCACAGCACTAACATTAGACTTTGGATTCGGTTCAATTCTAGATGGCAAATTTCCCGAATCTTTAGCCTCCATTCTCCCAACTGCATCTGCAAGCTGACTCATATGCTTCTCCAAACTGCTGATAGTCGATTCAGTCTTCTGCTGAAACTATTGGAAATTCCCATTCATGGTAGACATACTCTGTGCTAATGACCGGACCATGTCCTCTGTAGACTGTCCTTACGGCTGCTGCTGTCCAACGGGTGCTCTATACTGATTAAAGTGGTTGCCCTGATACTGCTGACCCTGCTGATACCCCTGTTGATTATTGAACGGCTACCCCCTAAAACTTTGTTGACCTTGTAGTGGACCATACCTGAGGTTCAGATGAACATTATTCACAGAGTTATAATTGAACTGCAGTGGCCTCTGACCCTGCTGATTAAACCCTATAGCATTAACATCCATCACCTCATCCGACTGAAGAGAGGGACAAGAATCAGTCGGGTGAGTCACATCATTACATATGCCACAGTGCTGAGGTTGTTGACCCAAAACCAATGTCTTCAACAGACTTTTAACATCCTCCATCTCAGTCTCCAACTTGCTCGTGATATCACTCGATCCCGCTGTACTAACTTGTCTAATACTAGACCTCCTTCCATGAGTCCTTGTGCTCTTGGCCAATTCTTCTATCAACTACTCTGCATCCCTGGTAGTTTTATTCAGAATACTACCTCCATAAGCAGAATCCACCCACCGTTTATCTTGCACAGTCAATCCTCCATAGAAGTATACAATTAGCTGCTCGTCATTAAAGCTATGATACGAGCAACTACTACAAAGCTTATAGAACCGGTTGTGATATTCATATAACGATTCATCAGACCGCTGCTCCATATTATAGATATCCTATTTCATAACATTGATCTGATTTGGAGGGAAAAACTCATCAAGAAATACCTCCTTCAACTGCTGCCAAGATGTAATACTATTCGGTGGCAAGTGATAATACCACGTATTTGCGTTATCCTTAAGAGTAAAGGAAAACGCCCTCAACAATAGTTGCTCAAGAGGAAGTACAGCCGATTTCATGCTCTTACATATCTGCATAAACTGCGCTATGAGCTGATTATGATTCTCCCCTGGTATCCCATTAAAGTGGGGCAACTGGTTCAATAACACTGGCTTCAACTCAAAATTGACCCCAGCAGGCTAATCAGGAAACTGTACTACTTGTGGTTATTCATTCCAGTTCGGCGCAATCCTCTGCCTCAACGTCCGAATTGGGGGAGGTGGGTTATTGTTGCCTCTTCCATTACCCCCATTATTCATAACCTCCAGATCGTTATCACCCCTGCTGTTATTATTATTCATCTCGTCCAGCTGTAAATTTCTCCTAGCTTCTTTTCTTTCGTTTCTCATGCACCTGAAATATCTTTCAATTTCCGGAAGAAAGGGACTAGCAAGTCGATTAGCAGAACGGGTATGGACTTCCACACCACGAGGTGACAACAATAAAGCTCACTAAACAGGAAATGAGAAAAAGAAAAAGAAATAGATTAAGAAAAAGAATAAGAGTGCAAACAAATAAACACTGATCCCCGGCAACGGCGCCAAAATTTGATAGGCTAAAGTCACACGCCTACAAATTACTTACCAAGACTCAGCTACAAAACTGCAGCAAGGACAAGTCCATGGTTGATCCACTGAAGAACGGTTATTTGTTTGCACAATTGTCACTTGAGAAGATTGGGGGTCTGCTTGATTACAATTAAATTCCTAAGACGGGAATTAAAATATCATTGGTTAACTCTTTTCACTTTTACCCTATTCACTCGATCACGAGATATATTTCAATCTCTATCTCTTCCTTTAATATTAGTTAATAGCAGTGACACACTCACTAATAACCCTAATCAATACCTAAACCTATCTGACACAGTCTAGATTCACAATATCGATTGATTTCGATTTAAGAGATTAAGATCGAGAACACGTTCTAATGTTATTTCAATTAGATACTTGTCTATTTTCTTCTTCTTCTTCACAAATTACCATGACACATGCATAAACTATAAAGTTGCTACTTATGAAACCCTAAATTGACACAATCTTAGGGGATTCTAGCAATGAATCGATAACCAAGATTCAACAATTGGCCTAATTGAAAAACCCTAGAAATCAATTCAATCAATAAACACAGAAGAAAATATGAATAGGGCAAAAGATATGAAAAGAAATTAACCTCAATTGAAATCCAGAACGGTTCCAATAATTAAATCCAAAGCAAGGGTATTTAGTTCTCCATGCAAATCAATAAAGCTCCCTAGGAAAAATATATGTTCGAACCCCACAATTGTTGTCAAAAGAAGTATTTATACTTCTTACCTAAAACCTAAATTACCAAGGAAAAGAAAAAGGGAAAATAAAATAAAAGGTTTCCAAATCGTAAGCAATTGCAGCAAACCATGACGTCAGAACACGCCTGGAGCATGAGTCGTGCTAATTGACATGAGTCGTGCTCTTCAATCCCACTCGTTCCATGATTCGTGCTATATAATGTACTCGTGCTGATTTCAGGAATGACTCGTGCTAGGGAGCACGAGTCGTGCCTTTTCCTGCTGCACCTTGAACCTTGAAGTTCCCTCTTTTTGCACATTGACCCTTCAACTTTTTGATGCCTTGAACTGTTGACTGTTGACTTTCTGACTGGCCTCTCCAAGACACAATTGCCTCATATTACAATAAAAAATGCTCACAATAACCTCTCATAATACAAAGTTCCTCACTCATTACAATGTATAGCAATTTAACTATAATAAGCTCAAAGCGTAACTAAATTGCTACAAAAAGTCCGGAAAAACCGAGGAATTACCAAAGATAAAAACAACCTATCAGTTGTAGAATTTGAGCGACTCGATAATGTGAAGCTTCATGAATCGTTTCAAAGTTTGAGAATATTTTCGCCCTCACGAGATGGCAGCCTATATCCAGTTTCAAGATCTCTACAATTTAGAGAGAACATGAAGGTTGTTGTTGTTTATTTGCTCCCTGTGATGGGTGGAAACAACAGCCCTACAACTTATACCATCAATGACATTCTCAGCTCTGTTGGAATTGAAGCTGATGCTGATCGGGTTGAGCTAATCCTTTCCTAACTGGGTAAGAATATCACTTAAGTTATTGCAGCAGGGTAAGAGAAGTTGGCATCAGTAAAGGTCGTGAAAAAAAAACTAGAGAACAATCAAGAATTCATTGCAGAAAGGTTAGTTTTTTTTTCTGTTTCATTCTGGATTCATTTGAACTTAGAAGTTATATTATACACCCCATAAATCATACTCCATTCGATTAGTCATTGAATTTCAACTTTGCTGGTGAGTTTAATTTAGTTTCAAATACTGGGGCTTCAGAGGATGGTAATGGGTAGGGGGAGAAATTGCTCTGGGAGAATCAGGGATCGTGTGATTTGGCCTTACAGTGAAATGAGGATAGTTATAATGATACTTCTATGATAAAGGTTAATGGAAGGGCATTATTTAGGTATTAAAGCTAAGGATTTCAAACAGAGAACTTGGAATTCCCAAAAGTAGAAAAGCAGAACAACAATGAAAGTAATGTTTGTTTGGATTTCTTGACAGAATAAAAAGTGGTTGCTTAATACTAAGGTGACCAGATACTAACCTTTGTTGAAAAAATATTACATGTACAAAGTAGTACGTAGTATTAACTTATCATGTGCATATTGCGAAGGGTTATAGGAAAAATAGGAGTTTAAAAACATACATGTATTGATTAGTATAACTTAAACCCAAATTGTCAGCTATTCACAATAATCGCATTTTAGAAATTCGTACATTATTATGTGATGGGAGGATTTTTATTTTGATTTAAATATAATGAATGTGTGTAGTAGTAATTGAATTGTGAACATATAAATTAGAATGTTCAAAATGGTGGAGTTTTTCTTAATGGGAATGGGAGGTTTATTAATTACTCCCGCCTTCCCAAAATTAATGTCTATTTTTTGAAAACTTTGTCCCTAAATGGTTTTTACCAATTTGTTTTTCATTATTCATTATATATTTCCATAACTAAAAGTTTAGTAAGTGGATATCAAGAATATTTATACATTTGAGACAAAGGAAGTACCAAATTGAGACTAATGTTGGGTTGTTTCTATAAAATCAATATAGGCTCAATGTAATGTGAGGTTTGTTTTGTAATTGGTGTACTGTGCTTAAATTTGCCACTTCTATGCATTGTTTTTAATGATTTTAATTAATTTTGGTCTATATGTTACAAAAGAAGTGGTAAAGGAAAGTGCACCAATGAGAGAAGTTCCTGGTGGAAGTGATTAAGGATGGTCACCTACAGTTATGTTGTTCAACGGCTGAGCTTCGCTTTTCGAGTCCGTGATGTCCTTTATAGAATTGGTTGAATATGTGTGTATGATGGAATTTTGTTACTGCTTCCATGTGTTGTATAGGTTTAGTTAAATTATACAGAGTAATTGTTGAATATGATTTCACTAGGTAATGTAGTAGTAGATTAGAATGGTTTGAACTTAATTCAGATGATATGAAACGGCTATTGTCTATTGCAAAGTCTTAAAATATGGGAAGTGTTATACATTGAAATTGGATTGCAGTAAATTTAAATTTTTTATTAGGGTATTGTTTCGTCTGATTGTGAATGCAATATTAGGGCTTAGTTCATAGTCTCTTAACTTTCTTTGTCGCTAAAATCTACCCCTTAATTTTATTTTATTTTGCCTTTGCCATTGCTAACATTTGTTTTTGTGTCAATGGCTCTATGATATGGGTGCTAGAAAGATTTTTGTTCCAAATGTCGGACCTATTTGATGTGTATCATACCAGAGGGATGTCAATATAGATGCATGAGATGATTGGGTAGCTTTTGCAATTCAGCTAGCTCATATGTTAAATAGCCAGTTGAGAAAGGGCATCCCATTAAACTCTATTTGCATCTTGAAGGCTCACCTTTTTTTTTTTTTTTTGACTTTTATGTTGATGTGTAAAGTCCTACAAAATTGTTTCAGAGTTGAAAATCTCATATCATATGGTTTATATATGCGCAATCATACATATAATAGTTTGATATAGATAATAGTTTGTCATTTTTTTAACCAAAGATATGGAGATAAGGTGCCTTTTGTGTAACTATCATTTACACTCCTCTTTGAACTCGGGTTACCACCATGATTAAAAGCTTAAAAGTGTTAGTTTCATTTTCCCCACGTCTTCCCCTTTATACACATTGAACTAACACTTTTTTACAAGTCTTGGATAAACAAATTTGTTGACATTTCCTTGGTAGAATGAAAATCGACTCGATTTCCAATGACCTTGGCAGCAACCGGCAAATAAACGAACGGGTTAATATCTTCTAATAAGATTCATTCCAATTCCTCTTTGAACTTGGGTTACGACCATGATTAAAAGTTTAAAAGTGTTAGTTTCATTTTCCCCACGTCTTCCCCTTTATACACATTGCACTAACATTTTTTACAAGTCTTGGATAAACAAAATTGTTGGCATTCCCTTGGAAATTATAAGAATCTAACACTTTTTTACAAGTCTTAAATAAACAAATTTTTTGACCACCATGCATACTGTCCCATGCCATTGGCAAGGGCTAGGGAGTACTAGTATATATTACAATAGAGGTGGGTTTTAACCGCCAAACAAATAGTGGTTGAGATTCAATCTGGGAAAAGACAAATAACGGCTGAGATTGAATTTGAAAAAATCGATTTTAACTTTCCACTCACGTTCACGTAGCGGTTACAACCTCTCCTCCCTAAACCCCAGCAACTCATTTCGTGTTTTAGCATTTCGCCACCGCAAAATGCAAAGAAAACCCAACTCCTTCAATTGTATCCTCGTGTTCGAGCATTTCTATCCCAGTTTAGTTGAGCCTTTATTTATTTTAATTATTATTCTTTGATTTGATTGTTCGTGTTTGTCTGAATTTCTCTCTTTCTCTATTGATGTTGTGGGTTTTTTATTATAGGTCTCTTCTGCATATTTTTTAGGTTTTCCACTCTCGAGCTCTTCGTCCTTAATCTCTCACCGGCGCATACTCTGTCTCTGTCTCGGATTCTCTGTGACGATCTTATTCAAGTAAGTTTATATTGTTGTTCTTATTTTCCCTGACAATTTGATCTTTGTGTTCCAAATTGTGTGTCATCAGTGATGTTTGGTATTATTTCAATTTGCAATGGTTAATGCACTCCACTTGTTTGTGTCTTTGCCTCACCCAAAAAGAGGAAATCGAAAAAATGAGGGAGGTTGCTGTAAGTATATAAAATTTTCAAAACTCCTTTAAAAGAAAAAAACAATTATGCAGTTCAATTTCCAAATCCCTAATTCTGTTTGTGTTTTCCCCAATTTATTACTTCTTTCTCCATTCTACAATTTCCTAATGTATTCATTCTCTTTCTTTGGATTTCATTCTTCATCAATATCTCGGAAAATGTTGGTCTCTCCGGCTAAAATTTTGCCAAATCTTATCCTACAAAAGGTTAATCTTTTGTCTATTTTCTATGTGTCTCCTCCCCAACCACAACCCTAACCCCCCCCCCCAACTAGCAAAGAAGAAAAACAAAGAGAAATATATGTGGATTATAAATTTATATGCTTCTGTTCACATGTATAGGTTGAGGTGTATGAAGATTATGACCCTTTTTTTATAATTCTTAATTGATCTATTGCTCTTTTGTTTTTCTTTCCCTTCGTCTGAATTTTATTTTGAATACGTGTATACACGTGTGCTTATTGATTCAGTAGTGCATTAAATTAATTATCAATATAACTCTCAATTTATATTGATTAATCAATGTTTCATGTGATGGTACTTTATCGATTCATGTTTTCTGTCACTAAATTTTGTTACATTGGTCGTTAGTTTCTAATATTCCCTTTTGTCAGCTCTAATGTTTAATGTAGCAATCTCTTGATTGCACTTGGTAATCTTCATTTCACCTTTCCACTGGTTTCCTTAATTATCCAGATGTCCTGTAGATAATGTGACTTATTTTTAAGATGTAAATGTTTGAGTGAAAAGCTATATTGGTGTACTGGAAGAGTTGAGATACATCAACCATGTAATTGTTTCAAAATTTACATCTCTTCATCTTTTTTCCGTCGGAAACCAATTGCAACATTATTCTCATGAAACATATGTCTGTCATTAAGCGCTTTGGCAACGTGAGGTGGTTGCCCCTCTACCAGAAACTTCCCTCACCGCCTTGCTGCTTTCGAGGTTTTGTTGTACAATCGCAAACTCTATTTCGCTAAATAGGGCAATGTTTATTTGTACAATCAAGTTTATGTTGACATTTTGATCGTGGTGAATTTTGTTTAATTTCAAATTTTTGATGCCAGTTTTTGAAATCATCAAGCAAGAGCATGAAATTTGGCTCTTTAGAATTTAATCTTATTGTGTATGTGTGAATGTGTGCCCAAATTCTTTTGTTTATTGGAATTCACGCGAGTTTGAAGACATCCGAGTTATTTGAAAAACGGAGTCGCCACGCCATTTTGATTACCTCAAAACTTTGAAAAAAAGGTTTTATGGGTTCGGAGGTTAAGTTACCCCTTGGGAAGAACGTTTGGCGTTCACCCAAAGTGCCTTGCCGGAGCAAGTCTCCCTAGATTTCATTAATCGTGTTTGCTTGCGTGCTTTCTTTGTGTACATGTGTTTGAAAATAAGGGGGGGGAATGTCCCAAGTTGTCTTCCGGACGTACAAACCATTTGTTGGTTGTCGCTCGGGATTCCTTGGAATTTATGTATTTGGGATTATGATCCCGTCCTCATCTTATGACTTATGATCATCGCATTTTAAACCTTGGGACCCTCGGGACTTGCGTGATCGAGAGAATGACTCTCTTTTGGGTCAAAGATGAGGTTCTTTAGGAAGGAATGTCCTTAGCCCATCAATCCTACGCTTTAAGACGGTCGAGCTCGTATAGAGGCTTCATACTCATTCTTAAGCGATAATCGGAGATATAGGGTTCAAGGTTATCCTTTTCCTAAAGAAATCATGAACCTTTAATGGAAGGAACGATGCAAAGATGAGAACTTTTACACCGGTCCGTTCCAAGGTTGGGGAAAGGGGAAATGCATGATAAAAAAATGACTCTTTAATGAAAAGATGACATTTTGGTTTTAGCAAATGATGCTTTTTGATTTAAAGAAATGATCTTTATGCAAATGATGCATAAAGATTTGATTTTTATGCAAATGATGCATTGAAAAAGGGGGTTTTGATGCAAAGGATGCATTTTTATTGAAAAAGATTTGATCTTTGTATGCAAATGATGCATAAAGATAACATTTTTATTGGAAAATAGGGATTTTAGGTGCAAAGGATGCACCTTTATGAAAAAGACTACATTTTTATGACAAATGAGGTCTTAATGCATGCAAAGGGGAAAGGGGGTGATAAAGATATGATCTTTATGAATAAATGCCAAGTCCCAAGCAAGATATATGAATGCAATGAGCAAGTATATCAATTAAAATGCAAGGTTAGGGCGTGCGAGGTTACCAATCGTTTCCTTTGCTTCTTCGGACGGAGCTAGGAGGAGAGGTTCTTCTTGGGTCTTCAAGGAGGAGGGAGATGGCTTCTTGAGCTTCTTCTTCGCCTTCTTGAGCCTTCAAGGGTTTTTCTTCACGTCTGGACTGCTATGGAGAGCCAGTGTGTGTGATTGTTTGTGTTGTTGTTGTTGTTGAAATGGGTAGAGGAAGGTTCTATTTATAGGCACTGATAAGGCTAATGAAGCCGTGCGGCTGCAGCCCTTTGCAAATGAGGCCGTGCGGTCTTATCCACAATGACTCAAAGCATTCTAGAACCATGCAAGGTGGCATTATTCTAGAAGCTTCTCCCTAATTAAGAAAACGTGTTTTCTTAATTAGAAGGCTCCTTACAGCCCTAATTTAAATTTGGACTGTTCCAGACATTTCCGAACACTAGGAAAGTCCGGGAATTACCGGAAAACTTACCGAAATGTCGGGAAAATTAACCTAAGGCATGAGCCGATTTTGGTACTTACAGAAGCCCCTCGGCAACGTCACTTGCAAGGCGAGTGGGGTTGTCGATAGAAAAGGATCCGATCTGGCGAATGCCGAGACGGATTGGGTGACCAAGGTGGTCGAGTGGCTGAACCTTTTGGAAGGCTACCTACGTATCCCGGAGGAATCAAGCAGGCCGTAGTTCGGAAAAGATCCGCTGGGGAAGGAAGAAGAGAAACTGGTCTCTTGCTGGGAAAAAGAAGAGAAAATGACCTAGGAGGTCAAGCAATTGATCCTACTGGGGACATGCTAGGAGTGACCCAGGTGGTCGAATATTTGAATTTTTATGAGGGGGCGCTTTATCACTGAGGAGTGACAAAGAAACAGGGTGACCAAAGTGGTCGAATGGCTGGACCTTTTATAAAAGGCTACCTACGTATCCCGGAGGAATCAAGCCTTGATCGTAGTTCAAGCATCACTAGATAGTTAGGAACGATGTCTAGGATCCTTGAGATTTTGACAATTCGGAGGCTGTCACCTGAGGAAGCTAGAGCTTATGGCGCTATCTCTTTATGACGGAGATAGAGGTAACTTAAGTTGGGAAACTTGAGCGTACGTCACTATTCGCGGATAGTGGTAGCACAAGTTGGGCATACGTCACTATTCGCGGATAGTGGTAGCACAATTTGAAATGACTTGGGCATTCGTCACTATTCGCGGATAGCGGTAGCACAAGTTGAAATGACTTGGGCATACTTCACTATTCGCGGATAGAGGTAGCACAAGTTGAAATGACTTGGGCATACTTCACTATTCGCGGATAGAGGTAGCACAAGTTGGAATGACTTGGGCATACTTCACTATTCGCGGATAGAGGTAGCACAAGTTGGAATGACTTGGGCATACTTCACTATTCGCGGATAGAGGTAGCACAAGTTGGAATGACTTGGGCATACTTCACTATTCGCGGATAGAGGTAGCACAAGTTGGAATGACTTGGGCATACTTCACTATTCGCGGATAGAGGTAGCACAAGTTGGAATGACTTGGGCATACTTCACTATTCGCGGATAGAGGTAGCACAAGTTGGAATGACTTGGGCATACTTCACTATTCGCGGATAGAGGTAGCACAAGTTGGAATGACTTGGGCATACTTCACTATTCGCGGATAGAGGTAGCACAAGTTGGAATGACTTGGGCATACTTCACTATTCGCTGACAGAGGTAGCACAAGTTGGAATGACTTGGGCATACTTCACTATTCGCGGATAGAGGTAGCACAAGTTGGAATGACTTGGGCATACTTCACTATTCGCGGATAGAGGTAGCACAAGTTGGAATGACTTGGGCATACTTCACTATTCGCGGATAGAGGTAGCACAAGTTTAGAGTTCTGACAATTCGAGGTTGTCACTCTAGCGTTATCCCGTTATAACGGAATTAATCTGAGGCGACCGGGAATAAAGCTTGATTGCTAAAGAGATAAGGGATATTTTTCGAAAAGATGTTATCTTGGTTAAAAGATAACGGAAATTGCATGCCCAAGTGGAAGGTCCAGGGCAAAATTGTAATTTCGCCGTAGCGAATGAAGCCGCCCGGCATGAGATGGAGAAAAAGAAGCCGTACGGCTAGAAGCCTATTTTTTCCAGATTATTTAAAATCAGGTTTTGAACGGGCATTGGGCACTTGTTGCCGCCCAAGAACGCAGAGAGAGAGAGAAGAGAGAGAGAGAATTTCGAAATTCTTCAACCCTTTTGCTTCCCTTTGATTTGAAATGGATCCGGAGGGCAATCCCATACCAAGGCAAGCAAGGAGAAACATCTCGGCGGCCGCGAGAAGGAGGAGGAAGGAGCTCGTGAGGACGGAGAGGAAGTATGACTTCCTTACGCCTCCATCGGAGCTTTATCCGGGAGAAGGGAGCACAAATCAACGAACCCGCGATCGGTTGGGGTAAGCATTCTCATTTTGCTCAAATCCGATGATTTTGCTTGATTTTTGAATGATTTAGGGCTTGACCCGAATTATAGGATTTTGAATGATTTTTTTTTTTTTTTTGAATGATTTTGAGATGCATGAACAACCTATGAGGCTAAGAATATGCATGTGCAATTTTATTTGACAGAAATTATGAGAATGACTCACTTTTTTTTTCTCGCAAAATGAAGTAAGAATTTTTTCAAAATATGAGACGGAGTTCTTGCCTTGTGCTGGAACTAGGTCAAAATTCTGATTTTCAATGAGAAAACATGATTTTGGAAGATGAAAATGATTCATGCATGCCATTTTTTGAAAAATAATGCTTGTGTGCGAAAAATTGTGATTTTGTGCTTTAGGAAAGCAATGACGCGTTTCAAGTGATGAAAGACACGTTTTTTATGCAAAAGTTATGCTAGAAAAACTTTTATGAATGCTTTTCTTTTGAAAATATGTGCACTTTTGAATATATGCATGCTTTTGAAATGATATGAAGGACTGACGCTTCTTTTGATGTGCTTGTCTACAGGAGAACAAGTCTAGAGGACCGTCGGAGATAGCGGTCAAGCTTTGGCAGAGGATGCCGGATTTTGAGAAGGATGGGATGAATCCCAAGCAGCTGGTGAGGGCTACTGGCCTGGATGCATTTGTAGAGGCTATCGGCCGGGGTGTCCACATCACCTCGAAGAGCAAAGGCTTGGTCCAGCCCTTTCGAGTTCCTGTGGGACAAGACTCATAGCTTTCACCTCGAGCCGGGAGAGCCGACAAAGTGACTCCCGCCGATTTTACCGCTATTACGGGCTTACAGCTCACCGGGAGGCCCGTGACTTGAGGGACCACATCACGCCGAGGAGTTCCGTGCTTTGGTAGGGTTTGAGCCGATTCCCAAGGGGCCGGGGATGGAGACACGGAATGTCGAGGTGGCAGCTCGTACTAGCATGCGTAATTTTGCCGCTAATGATGTGGATCGCCCAGCAGCTGGCTAGAGCATTCATATGGTTGATGCTATCAGTCACCATCTTTGCCAATTCTGGGACGATAGCTATGACTTGCCTCCTCGACTCTCTGGAGGATGTTGATGGGATAGGGACGGTCTCTTGGGGAGAGGCCGGATTGGCGGAGTTGTACTTCTCGTTGGACATGTACAGTCGGAACAAGGCTGCTTCGATGGACTGCTTTTCTTTTGCCCTTGAGGTAGTCTCCTTTCTTTTCTCTTTTCCTGTCTTGAGACTTTTATAAGAGAGAAAATGACCTTTTGATTTTTTGAACATGCAGGCCTGGTTTTGCGAGGTGATCGGGTTCTTCCCTTGGAACCAGCAGAGTGATGTCACCATCTTCCCTGCTATGGTTCGCTGGAGGGGAGATGCGAGAGATAAATTCACGGGGAAGACCCGGATTACCTTCGATTACAAAATGGTGAGGCCGGTCATCAACAGGGATGGGCACGATGGAGTGGACTTCTACCCCTGGGGCAGGTATCCAGAGATTTTGGCCAGATGCTATAGAGGTGACGAGGCAGAGGAGGTGGCTTACCGGCCGACATGTGATGTCATCTACTGGGACCGCTTCTCGAGACAAAGCATGGTCATGTTCCCCACTAGATGCCATTACTCCTTCCGACCCTCCAAAGACGGGATGCCGCAGCCTGTGGACTCGGCCGTGGATGAGATTGAGAGGTACCAGTGTGCGTGGCTGCAGAGGAGTCCTTTGACATGGACCCCCCCTACGCTGTGTTTGTGGAGAAGCGCCCGAGGACGCCACGAAGCTAGTGAAGCCGGCGGTCACTCGTGGATATGGGGAGGATGAGCCCATCGACCCGCCGATCCCTCCCGCGCATTTGTCCTACGTGGTCCATGGAGTGCCGAGGAGGATGAGGATACCGTCCTCGATGCTAGGGAGCCCCAAGACACCTTGCCGCCCGATAGCACCGTAAGTGTACTCTTAGGGTCTTATTCCCTTTTTAGCTTTCGCATTTTCTCGCTTTTGCAATTTTCTCGAGATTTTCTCGAGATTTTTCTCTTCTTTTTCTCAGTTCCACTCGCACTTACGATAGGCCGGTCAGCGTAATAGGGGCCGGAAGGACATGTGCCGGTCTCTTCGGGAGGAAGCCGGCTCGCGCTTCGAAGGCGGCAATGGATGCACAGGAGCTCCGGGCGCAAGAGACGGCATGTCTGGGGCACAACGTCTACCTCATCGGCCTCGAGTACTCTTCCAAAGGCCATGCCTCGGGGCGGGGACCCAACGCCGACATTCCTGGAGCAAATGGGCCGAGTACGGCACGATAATGTCCATCTATCTCGATGTGAGCGACTGTGAGGACTTGATGAGGGAGGCTAGCATTTATGAGCCGAGCAAATGATGAAGAGGAAGAAGAATCGGAGGCCTAAGAGGTCTCTAGAATAGATTTGGAACAAAAACAAACAATTTACAATTTGATGCACACTTTGCTTATTTTTTGTTTTATTTGGGCGCCGATGGGGCGAAAACATTGTATTTATGTTTTATTTGCTTTTCTAATTCATGCTTTTTCAATTTGCATATTATCTGAGCCTTGGGGCGACTTTTTTGCTTGGAATTGGGGCTGAAACTGGGCCAGAATGATTTATAATGGTGTATAAATGCTTGAATGGCTTCTCGGATATGTTTTTGTACATGTGTTTTGGTTGAAAAAGTGGGGTGAAAACTCCCTTGGGCAGCAATCTTTGGTTGCCGCAGAATTTTTTTCTGCAGAGGGCTAATGTAGCCGTGCGGCATGGCCTTGAGGGCAAATGTAGCCGTGCGGCTAACAGTTCTGTCTGAGCTGGTTATTTTCTGAATAAAAGCAAGGCTTGGCCATTTCATTTCATTTTCACTATAGACTTGTCCCAATTGTTTCCAGAGCATATTTTGGACCTAAAAGCACCATCTTTGATCACTTTGCGATGGAGAATCCCGTTAGATTGCAAAGGGGGAAACGAGACCATTTTCTATCCGGTCTTCAATCTTGGGCGAGATATAACTTCCAAAATCACAAGGGGCTGCTTGATTCTTCCTTCAAGATCAAGTCTTTATGGCATTTGAGGGATCTCCCGCCCGATTGGGATCTGTTGAGAGCCGCAAAGAAAGTTCGGGACGTCCGGAGACATGTTTATCGCTTTTCTTACAACGAAATCGTCCCAACGCACGAAGACTTCTGAGCCTTGATTGGGAGTCCCGAGACTGAGGCTATATCTATTCCGCTGATCGGAGACGTGCCGGTGACGGTAAAGCTTGCATCTTTTTTGCAGATTCCTTTGGGAGAGGCTGAGAGGATGATGGTAGCCCCGGATAGGATTGATCTTTCTGATATCCCGGGCAAGTTTGGGTCTCCAGATATGGCTGCGACCACGGTGGCTATGGATGCTTTCATTCTCTGCGTATTCTCTATTTTGTTCACTGCTGAGTCCGTGGGGATCTGTCATAGTGGTCTCTTGGACATGGTCAGATCGTGGTCGGGAAGGATATTGTCCCGCCGGTTTTGGGAGAGACATTTCATGGGATTGATAGGATGGCTCGGGAGACCGTTTCATGAGGTCCGGGAGTCCGGCTATGTTGACTCGTGGCCGCAGGAGAGGCTCTGGCTTTGCCCTGGGCTTTGCCGACTCGGGCCCTTGGGTGATTTCTGAGAGGTGCACCTAGGCAGCAGGAACAGGGTAGCTGGGGACCGATGATGTCTAGGCTATCCACTTCGGACATCCGTTTGTGGATACCACATTGGAGGTTGCGCACTCAGAGGATATTTCAGAGTCTTATGCCGCGAGGGTTCCAGATTCTCGCCGGTCGTCCTTCTACATACCCCGCTTGGTATCCAGCAGCTTGGGGCTTTACAGAGCCATTGAGTGATTGGGAGGACATCCGACCATGGAGGTGGTGTCATTGGATATGAGAGATCCACCAGCCTTCTCTTTCTTCTCGAGGGCTTGGACACATACCGCTTTCCCACCTGTGGCTATCTTCAGAGCAGAAGAGCACCATCTTGACCACCGTCTACTTGACCGGTACGAGAGGGAGACGGGAACGACTGTGCTATCTTGGAGGATAGACGTCGAGCTTTATTGGGAGCCGATCGCGACTCGAGTAGGACTCGAGGGAGACCGAGGCTAAGGCGAGTTGCCATAACCAATCGTGTGACTTGGTCGTGGATATGGAGGCTCGGTGACAAGAGATTGTCCGAGGTTGCTCCTTCGACCGAGGCTCGAGGGAGGAGGTGCGGACTCGTGCTCGGATAGAGAGAGCGCTCATTGACACGGGGTTGGTAGAGGCTCCAGTGAGGATACCAGAGGTCGGGATGAGGGATACTGACATTATTGAGAAGAAAAGGAAGAAGACTCGACGAGGCCGAGGAAAAGGGAAGAAGACTGAAGAAGACTCAAATAATGACGACCGACAAGTCTTTTCTCAAGATCCTCTTATTGCCATTTTGCAAACACATTAGTTTATTTAGGCATTTTATTGTATTTTAGATCTTTTTAGCAAAGTTAGCAAGAGTTAAGAGGTAGACCGTGCTTGAACTCATCAAGAAGTCTTTAACTTGTAATGAACAAGAAATATTATTTTAGAAATTAATCAAGACACATTTCATGGAAATTCAAATGTCTTTATTGATTGGGACCCGCTTTATGAAAACTGAAATGCCCTTTACTATTTAGGACACACTTCATGGAAGCTTAATCGTCCTTTTTATTGCTTAGGACACATTTCATGGAAACTTAATCGTCCTTTTTATTGCTTAAGACACATTTCATGGAAACTTAATCGTCCTTTTTATTGCTTAGACCGAACCATATATGGCTGCCTACGTTCCCCTTTTACAAGAAAGGCTAAGGGGCTCAGTCTTCGTAGTTCATTCCGGTGAACTAATAATTTTTTTCATGTGCACTCGTCTTTTGCCTAGACCGCCCTTTTTGGGGTCTTCAAATTTAGCCGGGCATTACTCTTTTTGCACTTTTTTTCTTTTTTTTTTTTTTTTTTTTTTTATATATATTTTTTTTATGTGCCTGTTTTGCCTAGACTCGCCTTTTTGGGGTCTTCACTTAGCCGGGCATTACTCTTTTTGCACTTTTTTTTTCTTTTTTTTTTTTTATTATTTTTTTTTTATTTTTTTTTATCGTACATAGTATCTTCGGAGTTTATCACCATTGATCGGGTGGACAAAGGGATTGCCATCCAAGTCTCGCAAGCTTCATTGCTCCTCCCGACGCATTTTCTCGCACCACATAAGGGCCGATCCAGCACGGGTTCCCATTTTCCCAGGGGGTTGTCTCTCGGTAGGGGCTTTACTTTCAAAGACTAAGTCGCCCTCTTTGATGTCTCCGGCCTTGACCTTTTATCAAACGCTCGCCATTCGCCTTGGTAGGCTCGGGTGTGTTCCATGGCTTTTAGCCTTCTCTCGTCAAGGTGGCTAACTCATCATGCCGGCCGCGCAACCATTCCACTTCATTGACACTGCTTTTCCAGAGGACCCTTAATGACGGGATTTCCAACTCCACCGGTAACACCGCTTCCATCCCGTAAGTTAGGCAAAAGGAGTTTCTCCCGTGGCCGTTCTCGACAGACGTTCGTAGCCCCAGAGTGCTAGGTGCAGCTTTTCGCCAATCACGACCACGGTGGCCATCTTCCTGATGATCCGCTCGAGTGTCTTATTAGCAGCCTTCCACGGCTCCATTGGTTTCGAGGTCCGTACGGGGACGACTTGTGGCGAGTAACTCAATTCTCGACAGCTAGCCTATCGCAGCCTCCTTCGAAGTGTGACCCATTATCGAAATGATCTCGCTGGGCACCCCATATCTCGCACATTATGTTTTCTTTGATGAACCGGGCCACTTTTCTCGAAGTGAGGACCTTGTAGGACTTGGCCTCTACCCACTTGGTGAAGTAGTCAATGGCTACCAAAACGAACTCGTGCCCATTGCTTCCTCGCCGGATATTTTCCCTATCACGTCAATGCCCCAAGTTGCAAACGGCCAAGGAGTCGCCATGCAAGACAGTCATGAGGTGGGAGATGGTTGAGGTTGGCAAACCGCCGGCATTTGTCGCAGTTCGGACGTGCCGAACGCAAATGCTTCCATGGAGATCCAAGAGTAACCCATTCTCGAGGATCACTTGCATCGTGGCTCGGCATTCATGTGAGGACCGCAGTGGACCATCATGGACTTCGGTCATCAACTCTCGGCTCTTTCTTGAGTGACACATAAGAGGAGTGGTCCTTGATACCGCTTCTTGTATAGGTTGCCTCCTAGAATGACATACCGAGAAGCCAACCTTTTCGTGGCTTGCAAGCTTTTGGCTCGACTCCTTCTTTTGGTCTACCTTCTTCGTCTCGAAAGCCGACTCTCCGTCTTTGAGAAATTGGTAACTGATTATACCAAGGTTCCTTTATAGGCTCTGGTCCTGTGTCCACTTCACAATGTAGCCGGGGCTTCTCTTCTACCCACTCAAGGGCTTTATGGCTTTTCCCTGGGATCTCTACCAATGAGGCTAGAGTAGCTAGAGCATCCGCGAACTGTTCTTTTCCCTCGGCAAGTAGTGGAAAGTCACTTCTGAACCGTCCAAATAACTCCTCCATACGGGCATGATACCGTTGCAGATTAGGGTCTACGCCTTCCACTTGTTGGAGACTTGGTTGATGATCGTGGCCGAGTCTCCGTAAACTTCGAGCTCCTTGACATTTCTTTCTAAGGCGGCCTCCAAACCAAAGAATGCAGGCTTCATACTCGGCGGCATTGTTCGTGGCAGAAAGTTCAACTTGAGGGCTATGGGGTATGCTCATCTTTCGGATCGACCAATAGCATTCCTACACCATTTCCTCTTTTGTTAGCGGCTCACAAAGAACAACCGCCATCTATTTTCGTGCTCAACCGCAAAGATCCCTTCATCTCGGAAATTGGGGTTCGTGCCCTCTGCCTTCATTATCGGGAAGTTCGCCAGTGATCTCGACAATGCTTGACCCTCGATGGCCTTTCTCGGTCACATAGTTGATGTCGTATTCGCCAAGAAGAAGGACCACTTCGCTAGGCGCATCGAGAGGGAAGGCTTGTCAAAGATGTACTTGATGGGGTCCATTTTCGAGACCAAATTCACAGGTGGGCTTCGCATATAATGCTTCAACTTGCCGACTACCTGCACTCGCCCCGCACAAGTCTTTTCACACGCCGAGTAATTGAGCTCACTCCCTTGTAGCTTCCTACGACAAAGTAAATGGCATTTTCTACCCGAGAGTCTTTCTTCTCTTGAGCAAGCATAGCCCCAACCGCCGTGTTCAGGATAAAGGAGATAGAGCGTAAGAGGCTTCGTCTATGTGGGGGCATAGTACCGGGGATGTACTAAGTATGCCTTGATCCGGTCAAAGGCGTCCCGGCATTCTTCGGTCCATTCTCAGGTCCACATTCTTCTTCATGAGCTTGAAGATGGGCTCGCACATAGTAGTCAACCTGATTGACGAAACGGCTAATGTACCGCAATTTACCCATGAAGCTTTTGACTTCGTCTGGGTTTGAGGTGGCCTCATATCCATGATAGCTTTGATCTTTCTGGGGTCAACTTCTATACCTCGCTCCGTGACCATGTACCCGAGCACTTTTCCCCTTGTCACTCCGAAGGTGCATTTCGCGTGGTTTAGTCTCATGGAATGCCGTCTCACCTCTCAAAGAATTTTCGTAGGTCAACAAAGTGTCGCCCACCTTCTCCTTTGGAGTGGATTATCATGTCGTCTACGTAGACCTCAATCTCCTTGTGGATCATGTCATGAAAAAGTGCGGCCGCCGCCCTTTCGTAAGTAGCCCCAAAGATTCTTGAGCCCGAATGGCATTACCGTATAACAAGAGGTTCCCACTGTGTGGTGAAGGCCGTCTTTTCTTGGTCTTCCTCGGCCATCTTGATCTCGGTTGTAGCCTCGCAAAACCATCAACGAAGGATTTGACTTCGTAGTTGGCAAGTGGAGTCCACCAGGATGTCTATGTTTGCGTAGGGTAGTCGTCTTTGGGCCGGCCTTGTTCGTATCTCTAAATCCACACAAAGCCGCACCTTCCCATTGGCCTTGGTTACGGTCACGATGTTGGACAACCATGTCGGGTATTCAATAACTCGATGAATCCTACCCGCAAAGAGCTTCTCAATTTCTTCTTTGACCTCGTAGAGACCATTCCGGCTTGATCTTTCTCGCTCGCTTTACCGGCTTGGCATCCGGTGCTAGAGGGATTCGTGTTCTACTATCGAACCGTCTAGCCCCGGCATATCTTTGTATGACCATGCAAACACGTCGACGTATTCTCTCGAGCGCTCGATTAGTCTGTCCCTTTCAACCCCCCGGAAGAAGCTTCCAATCTGTGTCTCTTTAGGTTCCTCAATAGTACCCAAGTTCACACTTATCAAAATCTCCTCGGCAGCTTGGGCCCGGTTTTCCTCTTTTCGAAACCTCGCTTAAAGATTTCTTTAATGTATTGTTCGTTTAGTGTGTTTGCATCTTGTTCAAATGATTCATTATTAACCGTTGTTAAGTTTTGAGTTAATTTATCATTTGTTAAGTTGGCAATAAGAGGATAATCGTAAAGATTTGTCATTTCATTCAAGATAAGGGGAAAGATGACATCGATTACATTTTCATAATCCTCGTGCGTGAGGCCTTCTGAATGACTCGAGGACTCGGAATTCGAAGATTCCCGACTCAACCGAAAAGACAACATAGACTCTGGACCCTACACTACTTATTGACTCGAGGGGAACTTGACAAGGGTTGGACCGGATCTCACTCCTTCTCCGTTGCCCTCGGGAGTAGCAGCCTTGCCGCCGTTGTTCGTAAAGTTGGAGACTCGAACCGATCAAAAGCTTGCCGGAAATCATTAACAGCCGGTACTGTGGAAAGATGGTGAGAGGAACTAAAGTAACTTGTTGCAATCTTTCGCCTAGCTCTTCCGTAGCGACCGGACTCATCGACCGAAGGGTCCGGCTCATCTTATCAATGCACCGCCGATAACTCATTTTCTCTTATCGATCTTGGACACCACGACCTTGTCGGTAGCCAATAGAAGGGTTGGCCTGGATAATGCCGATGAAGTCTTCTTCAGTAGGGGGTCTTAATTCTTCCTCGACCGGCTACGTATTCAATAGGCTTTCGTGTTCTCGCTTCTAGATCTCGCTAGCTTCTCATTGAACTTTACGATGGCCACAAATTCAGCACTTTCGCTTCAAGAGGATCACCGTACACGGGGTATCAGCCGGACTGTGCTTGGGGTGACGGGTTCCTTGACAGTTCCTTGGCATAACCGACATAGTAGTCGAACTTGCCCGAAGGCTCTCCTAAAGTTCCTACGCTCTTGTCCCCACTTCATATCTTTCCTTAAGCTTCGCCGTGTGGACTTTCTCTTCTTCTTCTTCCTTGAAGGAGCGTCCTCATTGATCCATTCTTGATACTCATACTCGAGGCGCCTTCGCAATCACATACATCATACCGTATGTGAGGCTTGGGTTGAACCGGGATAGCCCCTCCCATTGCTTGGTCATTACCGTGGTGGATTACCATGTTGGCCATTTTGACACCGAAAAGCCGACAAAACCGAGGATTCTCGCGAACCGTTCCGAGGATTCTCGCGCTAACAAGTCGCCGACCCGGTGTTCTCACCCACTTCTTTCTCGCCGCGGGAAAGGGATAGGAAAGGTTTAGACTCTGGGTAGGTGTTTAGTCAAGGCTCGTGCAATATGCAAATTAGAATCTTCAAGTTTACTTAAAATGTTGTCTTTTATTAATATCTATTTGGTTGGAAAAGGGGTTCTCGCCCTTCTTTTTCACAACTACTCTAGATCCTGGATCAGTGGTTCCGTCACTACGTCTATAAGCCCCTCGTATTCCACCCGTATTTCGACCTCCCAGGTGGACAGCCCCGGCGAGGGTCCTATAGGGCACGCGGATCCCACCGACCGAGAGTAAAGAACGCTCCTATCGGGTCTAGCGGGTCATAGGACCTTTCACCGCACGAGCGATGCGGATTATAGTCAAGGCAATCCCGGGAAAGTCTCGTCTCTCTCGCCTCGACGGATCTTTGATGAGTTTCGCTTGAGCGAATGACAGCTTTTGACTTTCGGTAATGTCCGAGAATATAATAGGCATGGGTCGGGCGGCAAAGCCGGATGACACAAAGGTCACATTGAACTTCGTTGCATACGCAGGCGCGAGTCGGAATCGAAGTCAATGCCGGTCAAGATCTTGCCAATTTTTCCTTGTCGGAATTTTGCGTAGCTTTGCTTGAGCGAAAGATCTTTTATTTTGGCAAAGACTTGGTCTTGACTCTTACGCATTCCGTGCGGGTCAAGGTCAATAGTCAATGCCTGAGTCAAGATCCCACCGATTTTTCCTTGTCGGAATTTCTCGGCAGAATTTCGCTTGAGCGAAACTCTTGGTTTCCGGTATGAGCTAAGGCTTGGCCTTTACGGGGGTATGCAACTGGGCTAGATGACACGGACTAGACCAAAACCAACCAAAAGTCACGGATTTTTGAAACGTGTGACACCTGACCGTGCATTGGTCGACACCGGCCGCCATGGGAGGTTGGGATGATTCCGTGCGCGCCCGGAGCATCGTAAGGCCGTCCGTGATCGCACTGAACCACCCTCGGGTTTGAAGGACGTGCGTGCAAAAGTGTACAGATATATCAGTGCGCGTAGTGTGCGGTCTCCTAAAAATGTTCCTTTTTGAGTTAAAACAGAGATTTTCATAAATGTGTTTTAAAGGAATGATTTTCGGGACGGGGGAAAATGCAACACATAAGCACGTAAATTTTTCTCGGGAGCCCCGCCACCATGGAGCCGAATAGCCCCAAGCCGCTAGGACTCGCCGATTAACCATGATTTTTCCCGGTGGAATTGCCACCGAGGTCGTATGGTCGAATCCTATGAGGATTAGCCGTACGACCGCATGGATCAATTTTCCAGTTCCACTCCTTTTGCTATTTTTCGGGTTATTTCCCGTTTCAAAGTATGCACGTATTCCAAGATGCAAATGATGCAATGCATGGTAAAAGAAAGCAAGCACGATTAATGAAATCGGCGATGGGAGTCTAACCCGCTCAAAGGGAAAAGCTTTTTTGTATTTTTTTTTTCAAAGTTTTTTTTTTTTCAAAAAAAGGATACTGGTACGTGGGATTGTTAAACCACCTTGTTATCCCAAGCCCCGGGTTAGGGAGCGATACAGGAAGGGTAAGTGGGGTCCACCTATATACCAAGTATCGACTTTTGTTTTGAAAATAAAGCTTTTCTCCTTTGGGATGATCCCCAATGAGTCGCCAAACTGTGAATGTGTGCCCAAATTCTTTTGTTTATTGGAATTCACGCGAGTTTGAAGACATCCGAGTTATTTGAAAAACGGAGTCGCCACGCCATTTTGATTACCTCAAAACTTTGAAAAAAAGGTTTTATGGGTTCGGAGGTTAAGTTACCCCTTGGGAAGAACGTTTGGCGTTCACCCAAAGTGCCTTGCCGGAGCAAGTCTCCCTAGATTTCATTAATCGTGTTTGCTTGCGTGCTTTCTTTGTGTACATGTGTTTGAAAATAAGGGGGGGGAATGTCCCAAGTTGTCTTCCGGACGTACAAACCATTTGTTGGTTGTCGCTCGGATTCCTTGGAATTTATGTATTTGGGATTATGATCCCGTCCTCATCTTATGACTTATGATCATCGCATTTTAAACCTTGGGACCCTCGGGACTTGCGTGATCGAGAGAATGACTCTCTTTTGGGTCAAAGATGAGGTTCTTTAGGAAGGAATGTCCTTAGCCCATCAATCCTACGCTTTAAGACGGTCGAGCTCGTATAGAGGCTTCATACTCATTCTTAAGCGATAATCGGAGATATAGGGTTCAAGGTTATCCTTTTCCTAAAGAAATCATGAACCTTTAATGGAAGGAACGATGCAAAGATGAGAACTTTTACACCGGTCCGTTCCAAGGTTGGGGAAAGGGGAAATGCATGATAAAAAATGACTCTTTAATGAAAAGATGACATTTTGGTTTTAGCAAATGATGCTTTTTGATTTAAAGAAATGATCTTTATGCAAATGATGCATAAAGATTTGATTTTTATGCAAATGATGCATTGAAAAAGGGGGTTTTGATGCAAAGGATGCATTTTTATTGAAAAGATTTGATCTTTGTATGCAAATGATGCATAAAGATAACATTTTTATTGGAAAATAGGGATTTTAGGTGCAAAGGATGCACCTTTATGAAAAAGACTACATTTTTATGACAAATGAGGTCTTAATGCATGCAAAGGGGAAAGGGGTGATAAAGATATGATCTTTATGAATAAATGCCAAGTCCCAAGCAAGATATATGAATGCAATGAGCAAGTATATCAATTAAAATGCAAGGTTAGGGCGTGCGAGGTTACCAATCGTTTCCTTTGCTTCTTCGGACGGAGCTAGGAGGAGAGGTTCTTCTTGGGTCTTCAAGGAGGAGGGAGATGGCTTCTTGAGCTTCTTCTTCGCCTTCTTGAGCCTTCAAGGGTTTTTCTTCACGTCTGGACTGCTATGGAGTGTGTGTGTGTGATTGTTTGTGTTGTTGTTGTTGTTGAAATGGGTAGAGGAAGGCTCTATTTATAGGCAGTCTGGATAAGGCTAATGAAGCCGTGCGGCCGTGTGCCCTTTGCAAATGAGGCCGTGCGGTCTTATCCACAATGACTCAGCATTCTAGAACCATGCAAGGTGGCATTATTCTAGAAGCTTCTCCCTAATTAAGAAAAACGTGTTTTCTTAATTAGGAAGGCTCCTTACAGCCCTAATTTAAATTTGGACTGTTCCAGGACATTTCCGGAACACTAGGAAAGTCCGGGGAATTACCGGAAAACTTACCGAAATGTCGGGAAAATTAACCGGAAGGCATGAGCCAGATTTGGGTACTTACAGTATGGTATTGAGGTAATATTGTTTTATTTGATTTAAAGAATAGCTTAATTTTTTATTATACTGTTTTTGTTTGAAAGATAACTACTTTGGATTATAATAAAATTTATGTAGCCTTCAATACTAGGAATTTCTTCCTCTTGCTTTTTTTTTCAGCTTCATATTTCACCTTTTTCATCCATGTTTTTTTTTGTTATTATGAAATTGGTTTGGATTATACTAATAAAGTAGGGTTGTTTTAAAGATGACGACTTTCGATTATATTGAACTCTGAAGATTATCTTGGTTTACAACAATGACCTCCTTATTGGTTAGAATATCAAAATTTCTTCTTTAGTCATCTTTCTCTCTTCCAATCCATCAGGCAAAACAAAAAATTTGAACTCTCTCTATCTGCCCCTTGCTCCTTACAACACGACACGATCGGGACGGATTCGTCAGCCTTGATGGGGAATAACGGAAAAGTGAATGCCGCGGTGGCGGTAAAGGGAGGCCGCGATTGAGGCCTGCGACTTTGTTCAACGGGTATGATTCCAATAAGAATTCTTACTCTTTAAGCATTTTCTTTTTAATTCTTATGGAGTTGATCATATTGTGAGTTTTTAGGGTTTATTGATTTGCTTTGTGCATTTCGGTTTTTCTTTCTAAGATTTGTATATGTTTCTTGCTCTGTATTCCCAATTTAAACTGTGTTTAGGACTAAGAATTGTGAATTTTATGCGTGCTTTCATAGATTTTATCTGTTTGTTAATTTATTGGACTTATACTTTGGTTTTGAATTGATCTTTCAATGGTTTAAGGAGTTTGTATTAAACTGTGTTTAGGACTTATTCGTTTTGATTGATTGCTTAATATGAGAGTCTGATTCCCCGTGAAGTTTATGTGTATTTGTGTATTTTTTGTTAATTTATATCCGTTTGTTGATTTTTAAGAGTTTATTTTGTAATTTTCATTTGTTTATTTGTTTCAAAATATGTTGTTGGATGTTGTGAATTTCATAACGATCAAATATATGCATTTTCCCTTTTCTCATTTCGTCCAACGTTTATCTTTCAGAATACAATGTCTCGATGGCCCCCTTTGAGGCCATTATGTTTGATTTTGAATGATTTTCTTCTGCAACTAGAGAATTAATGAGATGTGCATCTCTTTCGTTGTAAATATTTCCATATATGTGTTCATTAATTACTTTTAATATATTGATCATAAAATGCTGCACATTAAAGGTTCTTACTTTAGGTGGGGGCAGTAACCTCTCATAATATAGCTGCATTTGTATAGTGCCTTTGATTTGGCAATAACCCCATAAGGATCTAAATAATAGGATTGTGGTTAAAGATGAGGGATCAATTGGTAAGAGTTGAATGATGCGTTCTGGGCGAAAGGAAAGTATTTTGTGTTGGTGGCTCTTGTTAAAAACGATGAGAAGTAGAAGAAGGAACAAAAGAAGAGGGAAGGAAGTCTTTAATACAATAAAGTTGAGTGGGAAGTTTTGTTGTACGGATAAAGATTTGTAATAGAGAATTTGATGGATGAGAATAGGTGGAAGGGGTTTACGTAGAGTTATGCTAGGATTAGTAAGGAGGTTAGTGCAAAGTTCAGTATTTTGATTGGGCAGTTACATGGAATAATTTGGAGTTGGAGGTGGGGAAGATGATTGTGCATAAGTGGCAGTTTGGAAATTTTTCCAATGGTCTTTAGTTTACATGAAGATGCCTTTTGTGATCTTGATTTTTTTTTTTGTTTTGCAACAATGAGTTTTAATCATTTAATCAAATTCAAAGCTAAAAACTTGACAAATATTCATAAACCCAATAATATATTTATTTATATAATTTTAATTAAATCTAACATGCGTACTACCATACATTTATTTGATAATTCATATGTATAAGTTGCTTTGAATTTCTTTTGTTCTTTATATCAATACCATGTGCTCATTTCTTTTTAGCATGTGAGTTTAAGATTTGTTAATGAATGCTTTGAGATGATTTCGTGAGCCTTAGAATGAGCAAAAGCAAATTCAAATGGTTTCCATTTTGTTTGTTCCACCAAAATAGTTATTGACCTCTTAAACCATGTGTAACTTAGGCCAGTTTGGCTAGCCTGAATTGAACGAGAACTAAATAATTGCTGATCTGGAGCATCTTGGTTTTGACTGGACACCTTTTTTGAGGTTGTCCCCACGCATGCATATAGTTTTTTTTTGTACAAACTATCATTTTTTTACCTGAATAAAATTCTCCTGCATCATTTCTACTTTTCTAGCATTGTTTCATGTTTTGTTATTGTCACGATTTAGCACTATTAAGTTATCCTTAAAGAAAGTCAAGTAATAAACTGGATTGTTGTTTATTATGACGACCACTTCATTAGTAATAATTTTATTTCTCCTTTTTCTTGGAGTTATTTTGTAGACTCTTAGTAGCTGGCAATTGGGTGAAATGCAACTTTCAAATGGGGCCAATACTCTATGTTACAGTTGTAAATTGATATAAAGTTAATGAAACAAGGGACGAAGAAATTGTAAAGGAATTACAGGAGGTTGAGTTCTACAGGAAGTGGTAAATGAGGCATGAGAACAGAATAATCAGCAACACGGAGAAGGAGAAGGTGAGTCTTGCTAAAACAAACAATATATGCTTTATATGCAATACACTCATTACACTGGTTATTCACTTGACATTTCCAAATTCGTATTGGGTAATAATGGATGATTGTTGTTTGTTATTTCTGTTTAAACTTCTAGAAATTTATGAAACAATGAAAGTAAGTACTTCATTCGTCCCACAATGAGAATGTCCAATTTTTTCCAGATCAAGAATAAAATTGGACATTATTTAATCTTTTATTATATCGGAAACCTATAATGTTATCTAGCATTTCATTTTATCATTCTAATTCTTTGCCTTCTGAATGGAGTTCTAGTCTTTTCATAATTTCATTCTAATATTAACTGGAGATGTTGGGATACTTTATGTTGGATGATCGGATGGTTACGTGATCTACTGGCTAAAAGGTTACTTTTTAGGGCAACTACAACATGGGGTTCGTTGCAGGGGCACTCATGTTGTAATGTGCTTGGCCGATGTCGGGAATTATGTGGTTAATGGCTCCGCTGACTGGATCAATAGGGTTTGATTTAGGGAGCAAATAGGTAGCTGCCAACATGTATGTAGCCATAGATGCCCTGTCAGGTGCATCACGTCGCTTCCGATGTGACAAGTGGCAGTGGAGGAGGAGATAGAGGATGATGGTTGCACGGTTTGCACGGGAATTTTGAATTGAGTGATTTAGGTGATGCAGGTAAAGTCCATGTCCTTAGGCATCACACGTTTTCCCTTCAACAAAACTGGAGAGTATATTAAAATGTCTTGAAGTAGTTATTCTGGATATATTTTCAAGTTGATGAAGATTTAAGGGCAAAATTAGGCAAGATCCATATGTGTAAGAAAAATATTTTCAAAATTATTATTCAGTTCTATATTAAGTATGTAGTGTGTGATTATTTGCTTTTCTATTTTTATGAAAATTGTAATATTGTTCATTATTATAATTTATTCGCTTTACCACCATATATATCGTTCATGTGCCTTGGCAGGGGTATTTGAGTAATATTATATATATATAAAGAGAACTGTTATTCACCCTCGCAACATTACTTAATACCCCCACATTATTAAGTTTAATTAAAAAATTAAACATTCAACACTAGATATATCACCATTATTTCTATTTTACCCTTTAAAACCCATAAATAATTACCCACCTAAATTAACAACACACCCACTGATCTTCTCCCCGACCAATCTTCATCTTCTCCGACCAATCTTCATTTTCATCGGTCAACTCCTCATCTTCTCCGGTCAATATTCATCTTCTCCTGTCAAACTCTTCATGTTCTCCGGCCAATCTTCATCTTTTCCGTCAAATCTTTTTGTGTTGGATGTTTCAATATTGAGTTTAAGTTTGAACATCCATTGTAATATGTGAATGAGGAGCAATTACGGACTTGGAGGAGGACGTTATTGTAGGGATGGATATTGTAATTTTGTTCGGTAGCCGAATCTTTACTCATTGTTTGGTCACTCTTAACCGAACATTGTAATTTTGTTCGGTCGACAGTTATCAAACATGGTTACATTATTTGGACACAGCCAACCAAACGCTGTGCTTCACTCACTCAGTTTTAAACCAGAAAACTTAATGAAAATGTTTGGTAAATGACCATCTCTCAGGTTGGATTTCTCATTATAGATTGTCCAGAAGATTCAACATTGATGGTTGGAATTTTGCCGCTGCGACAAAGAAGAAAATCGGAAAAAATATACAAAAACCCTCATTTAGGCATAATAATGATAAGGGTTAATATGGTCATTTGAATCTATGGAATTTTTATAATAATTTTCATGGAGAGATATTTAGTAATATGTAGCGTGGTTGAATAACAATTCTCTGAAAAAAAAGTCTTGTTTATAAGTGTTGTTTTTGAGCGATTATCTTTTACTTTTAGAATACAAATTAAAGAAATAATTAAAGAAATGCTAAATAAAAACAAATAAGTGTCACGGATTGGGTGTGACTTTAAACTTAGACATGCTAAAAAATACCCGGAAACCGGTAGAACCGAAGGGTAAAATCGGGAAACAAAATCCGCTAGATTCGGAACCGTGGAAGAACCAGGAACCGTGGGAACCGCAACCGGTGGTTCCACGGTTCGAATACGGGTCCACCATTTTTAGAATCGAAAATCGACGGTTTTGGAATCGGGAACCATGAACCGTGAAACCCATAACTTTGTAACCATGTAACAACTATTTTTTTGTTATTATTTAATTAATAAACTAACTAAATTCGTTAATAAACTAGCCAAATTTGTTAAAACAACTAACATTTTGATCTGTTTAATTTACCCTTGCAAGTGCACAAGTTACCGGTGTAATATATGCGATAGCAAGGTGTCGAACCACAAAGGGCTATATTGGAGAAATAGCAATTTAAAGTAACCAAATGATTTGATTTATGATTTTAAACTAATTAATTAAAGCAAAGAATGAATGCTGACAATTCTTACGAAATTCAGATATGAGAAGAATCTATGGATTAGGTTCACTCGTATCTCCTACTTATACTTGTATGATTAATGATGCCAATTCTTGTTGAGTTTCGTTCACAATTATATAGATCCATAAAGATTCTAATTATCCCCTAATGTTGTATTTTCTATAATGTTCACACAACAATTAAGAAACACATTAAGATCATAAGAACAATGAATCTAAACCTAGGATACCAACTAAATGACCCTCCGTTAGGCTTAATTATCAAAAGGTTGACAAATAGTATAAATAACTCACTTACATGCAATTATTTTATACCCCAAATCAAAAACCCAATCACAATATCAATAACGACTATTGCAATTAAAGAAGATGAAGAACGATAAGCTTTTGATAAACCAACAATAAATTGAACTATAAAATATAATCAAGCATAAATATTCGATACTCGTTACCTCCAATCCACATAAAAAAAAATAGTTCATCATAATTTGGTGAACCCTAAAATCTTAAATAATCTAAAAACGTAATATCAAATCTCCTCCTCTAAAATTAATCCCTTATTTTTTTATACTAGGCAGTAGTCTCTAGTAAATAGGACACAAAATAAGTCAAACCGAGTCAGCAATGTGTGCGTGGAACAGATTTCTAATCCTATCAGCATTGGAATTCTGATTTCTCCAAACATTCCTGGCATTAACAGATTCCAGTTTAGCCCACCAAGTTCCAAATATTCCTGAAAAGCCCATAAACTTCAAAACATCTCACAGCAGCTTTTTAACTTCTGGACAGCTGCAGATTGGTCACTCAGTTTCAGATTCTGCACTTCTGCCCCTTGATCTTCAGTAATTTTCGTCTGAAGTCCCTGGAGCTCCAAATTTCGCCATAATTGGTCTATATTTTGCACTTTCCACCTGTTTAACACTGTCTTTCACAAAACACAAAAACACATATCAAATACCAACAAACTCATGGATTTTGCACAGAAAAAGTCTAGAAAATACCTAACAGATGAGTATAAAACTCATCCATCAAATACCCTCAAACTTAGACTTTGTTAGTCCTCGAGCAAACAATAAAACTATACTAAAGGTAAATTAAAACTAAACTAGCAAATAATTAAAACTAACTACTTTATCCACATTCATGTATTCTCCCACAACTGCGTAGATTTGATCATACTATATGCCTCAGGATATGACTAGATCTATCTATGCAAGTGCTAATATGTGTTACCATTAATTTTGCTAATTTGCATATGCATTATAGTCGAACTGTAAATCTGTGTGTGTGTGAATACCAACTCTCCCTTACTTTTCAGACTTAATTTATTTTTATAAAGCCAAGTAGATCGTCATCCCTTCTTTTATTGGTCTATCATATAAAACGTTCTTAAAAAGTAAAATGCGAGTACTATTTAGCACTTGCTCTTCACAACCACAGGCACCCCCGAACTTAACTTTTAGTGTTTCAAGCATACATTTCAAGTGCTTTTAGCACAAGATTAGGATGAACTTAAGGGGAGGGAGTTGGCCTTCACTTCAGATTCGAGCTTGGAACGGACCATTGCGGCGAAGCTCTCCCTCCATAACGCTACTGCGTACCCAGAAATCTGGTTAAGCTAGAATAGCCCCTAACCAACTAATCTACACGCCTGGAGGTAGCACCAAAGCAACTTGCATCTTTCATTTATTTACATTATTGTGCCATTGCTCCCACTTTTCCCTTGAGTCCTCGCTTTTATTCATTAATTATCACAACTCAGTGTGCCACACATATATATACCTTAAGTGTCTAAATAGTACCTATATTTTAGGTTTTAGGAATATTTTATTTGCACACAAACTCATTAACCTAAGGGATAACGATGTACTATAAACTTGATAAAGTAATTCAAAATCATCAACTAAGGGAGACTCGGCGATAGTGCTTTTTAATAGATTCACAATTTGACTCTAATACTTACGCAAAGAATCAAAATAAATGGTAATACAGGTTAAAACAAGGATATATAAATCATGGCGCATAATTATCCTCAGCGGCGGTCCTAAAAGGCACACAATCATAGGGAAAACACTCAATGTTTCAAAACTTTTGACCGCACCGAAGTTGCCTACGTTCCTTCTAAAGTGGGCCGAACCCACAATAAAAGGCTCAGGTCACCGTAGTTCACTCGGGCCCCATTTAAGGGGCATGGCAAATTTTTTTATTATTTTTTTAAAATTTTTTTTTTAGAAAATAATAGGAAAAAAAATGTAAAATGAAAGACAGGTAGACAGACAGATATGTAGGTACCCACCCCCAAACTAATTTTTTACATTGTCCTCAATGGAAAGTAAATAAAGAACTCACAGCAAGATGAAGGTTTGATGGAATAAATTCACCAGACGAATGCAGCCTGGATGAAATGGAGAAGTTGCCGTTGTTCTGGTGCTGCAGGGGTTGCCAGACCTATGGTGTCTGTTTAGGGCGATCGAAGATGGTGGAGAAGATGATCGGAGATGGTGCGAATGATCAGCGGCGTTCTTGGGTAGCTGGAGTGCGCCCGTAATCTGATCGGAGAAGAGGGAGTCACGGCGGTGAATTGGAATCGAGGAGAGAATGAGCTAGGGCACGTTGCCGGATTGCTGTGTTGAATTGGAATCGAGGAGAGAGAGAGAGAACTAGGGCACGTTTGATGTGGGTGAAATTAAAATCCCACTCGCCCCATTTTATATTTTCTCCTTGTTTTTTTTAGCTGGCTCTGGAGTACGCTTTAAGCTCTCGCCAAAAATATTACGCCTCCCTGTTGTTTGAGCTAAGGCTCATGGCCACTGCCATTTTTCTTGAAATTTTGTCACTCCAGCATTTTAAGCTAAGGCCACAAGCTAAGGCCACCAGCCTCCTCTCCATCGATTTTGAACTCATTTTCCTTCCTCCATTTTGTTCCATTGTCTTTTTATATCTGTCCCAAATTCAAAAACCTGAACACACATACACAAGCCAACCTCAACGTGTAAGTCTGCTCTACACCAAAAATAAAAATGACTATAGCAAAAGAAAATAAAATAAAAAAAATTGTTTGACTCTAAAATAAAAATATTTTTGGAGGGTGACAACTATATACACTCCCCTATAAACCCACAAACTCGAGGAGACTCGTAAAGAGTGACACGCCTCAATTTTAACGGTGCCCACCCCCAAACTCAAAATTTGCTATGTCCTCAAATCATAACACAACTTTAAGCAAGTATTGGGTTCAAGGGTTGACACGACACTACAAAAATAAATTCAAAAGCAAATAAAATTGATACCTGGTTGGGGTGCCTCCCAACTAGCGCATTTGTTTAACGTCGTTAGCTCGACGATGGCCCCGATTTTACTCGGGGCAAGAATCCGGATCGATCAAGTGGATGACATCAATCTCTTCAAGAATAGAGATTCCTTCATAGTATGGCCTTGACCACTTCATATGGTCCCGTCCATTTGGACCTTAATTTTCCCGGAAACAACTTCAAACGAGAGCTAAAGAGAAGTACCTTCATGCCCGGCCAAAAAGTTTTATTCGTTATTTTCTTGTCATGGTACTTCTTGGTTCTTTCTTTGTAAATTTTGGCACTCTCATAAGCCTCTTGTCGGATCTCCTCAAGTTCATCCAAAGCAAATAACCGTTTTTCACCTGCCAAAGTCAAATCCATGTTGAGTTCTTTTATTTCCCAGTAGGCTTTATGCTCCAACTCAACTGGAAGATGGCAAGTCTTGCCATACACCAAACGGTACGGGCTCATCCCAATGGGTGTTTTATAAGCTGTACGATATGCCCATAGTGCATCATTCAATTTCAATGCCCAATCTTTTCTTGTGGGACGCACCGTATTTTCTAACACACCCTTGATTTGCCTATTACTCACCTCAACTTGTCCGAAAGTCTGGGGATGGTATGGTAACACACCCTTGATTTGCCTATTACTCACCTCAACTTGTCCGAAAGTCTGGGGATGGTATGGTGTTGCTAATTTGTGACTCACCCTATACTTCTTTAGAACCTTGTTAAACATTTTGTTGGTGAAATGAGTTCCTTGATCACTGATGATGGCCCTAGGCACCCCGTACCTGCTAAAAATATTCTCACAAACAAACTTACAAACCACGTTAGCATCATTAGTTCGAGTGGCAATTGCTTTCACCCACTTTGAAACATAATCAACAGCTACGAGAATATAAGTAAAGCCATATGAAACAGGAAAGGGACCCATAAAATCAATGCCCCAAACATCGAATATATCAACAACTAGATTATATGTAAGGGGCATCTCATCTCTCTTACCAATACTGCCAGTGCGTTGACACTTGTCACACCGGACACAAAATCCCTGGGCATCCTTGAATATGGTGGGCCAATATAAACCTGATTGTAGTACTTTTCGCACAGTATTTTGACTACTAAAATGCCCACCACACTCAAGATCATGACAAAATCTTAGGACACTATTCTGTTCCTCTTCAGGAACACACCTGCGCACAATCTTGTCAGCACATAATTTAAAGAGATAGGGATCATCCCAAATATAGTGTTTTACATCAGACAAAAACTTTCTCTTTTGATGGTAGTCGAAATCAGGATTGACCACACGGGTAGCAATAAAATTAACATAATCTGCAAACCATGGTTCCTTGAAATCCACCACCATCAATTGTTCATCCGAAAAATTTTCATTCACCGAAATTTCATTCTTTTAAAGTTTTTCAAGAAATTCAAGTCGAGAGAGATGATCAGCCACTACATTTTCGGTCCCTTTCTTATATCTAATTTCAATATCAAATACTTGCAAGAGAAGCATCCATCTTATTAGCCTAGGTTTGGCATCCTTCTTATTAAGCAAGTATTTCAGGGCAGAGTGATCAGAATAAACAATTACCTTTGATCCAAGTAAATAGGGACGGAATTTTTCAAGAGCAAAAACAACTGCTAGAAATTCTTTTTCTGTTGTGGTGAGTTAAGTTGTGCATCATTAAGTGTCCTACTTGCATAGTGGATTACATGTGGTAACTTGTCTATTTTCTGCCCTAAAACAGCCCCAATAGCAAAGTCTGAAGCATCACACATGATCTCAAAGGGTAGAGACCAATCTGGACTTGCGAGAATCGGGGCACAAGTCAATCTCTCCTTCAATAAATTGAAGGCATCTAAACATTCATGGTCAAAAATGAACTCAGTCTCCTTGGCCAAAAGGTTACACAATGGCTTGCAAATTTTTAAAAAATCTTTAATAAAACGCCGATAGAAACCCGTGTGGCCTAAGAAACTTCGCACACCCTTAACCATAGTAGGGGGAGGTAACTTAGAAATAATCTCTATTTTAGCCTTGTCAACCTCAATCCCCTACCTGACACTATGTGTCCTAGTACAATACCTTGCCTCACGATAAAATGGCATTTTTCCCAACTTAAGGTTAAGTTGGTTTCACAACACCGTTTTAAGACCGATGTCAAATTCTCAAGGCACCCATCAAAACTATCTCCAAATACAGAAAAATCATCCATAAACACCTCGACACACCTCTCAATCATGTCTGAAAATATGGAGGTCATACACCTTTGAAAGGTCGCAGGTGCATTACAAAGCCCAAAAGGCATCCTCCTATAAGCAAAAGTGCCAAATGGACATGTGAAGGTGGTCTTTTCTTGGTCTTCAGGGGCAATGGGGATTTGATTATACCCCGAAAAACCATCTAAGAAGCAATAATAAGAATGTCCCGCTAACCTCTCTAAAATCTGATCAATAAAGGGAAGAGGGAAGTGGTCTTTCTTAGTGGCGGCATTTAATTTTCTCAAGTCTATGCACATCCTCCATCCTGTGATAGTTCTAGTGGGGACATCCTCATTATTATCATTTTGTACCACAGTAATACCCGACCTCTTGGGCACTAATTGGACTGGACTCACCCATTTACTATCTGCTATTGGGTATATAATACCCGCATCTAACAATTTCAATACCTCTTTCCTCACAACTTCCTCCATATGGGGATTAAGCCTCCTCTGTCGTTCTCTTGAAGGAGTAGCTCCCTCTTCGAGATTAATCTTGTGCATGCACATGACTGGGCTTATCCCCTTAATGTCAGCTAAAGTCCAACCTATAGCCGATTTGTGCGCACATAAGACACTAATCAATTTCTTTTCTTGCGTCGGCGTAAGTTCAGAAGCTATGATGACAGCTAAGGTCTCTCCCTCCCCCAAAAATGCATACTTTAAAGTATTTGGGAGGGTCTTAAGCTCTAACTCAGGTGGAGAGACAACAGATGGGATCAACTTTTCAGTCAAAGGACCCAATGGTGGGGGGTGCTGAGGGCTATCCGTAGGATAGTGTTCGTCGGCCTTGTCTTCAATGGCCCTAGCGCTAAGAACATCCTCATTATCCCCATTCTCACCGCCATTCAGAACAAATTCTAACTCTTCTATCTCTTTCTCATGCCATAATTTTTACTTACACAACCTTCTATTTCATCAACCATACAACACATAGTTTCCTCACTAGATGGACTCTTCATAGATTCAAAAACAGAAATCTCAACAGTTTCATTCAAGACAGTCATAGAGAGATTTCCATTTTTAACATTGATGACAGTGTTGGTAGTGGCCATAAAAGGACGCCCCAATAGAATAGAGGTATCATGTCCCTTACCAATAGATTTTTCCATCTCAAGCACTACAAAATCAACTGGTATTATCAATTTATCAACCTGAACCAAAATGTCCTCTACGATGCCCATTGGATATTTAACAGAACGGTCTGCTAGTTGCAGGGACATCGTAGTGGGCTTAATGGCTCCCAATCCCAATTGTTTATAGACATAAAAAGGCATAAGATTGATGCTAGCACCGAGATCCAACATCGCCTTCACCTTTTGAGAATCCCCTAAAGAAATGTCAATGATGAAACTACCGGGATCCTTCAATTTAGGTGGAAGGTTTTGTTGTAGCACAACACTAACATTCTCAGACATAACAACTTTCTCATTCTTTCCATACCGATGTTTCCTGGTGTTTAAATCTTTGAAGAATTTCGCATATGAAGGAATATTTTTTATCACATTTAACAAAGGTAAATTAATGTTCACTTTCGCAAACATGTCATAAATCTCTGCAAATTGTTTGTCCATTTTATTTTTTAAAAGCCTACCAGGAAACGGTACAGGGGGAACATAGGGTTTGGGGGATGGAAGTTTTTGTTTAGATTTGTCCCCCAAACAATCTTCCTCGGCATCAATATACTCGGCAGGAATATCCATAACAGGGTAAAGGGATGGAGCAGGAGAAGGAGTCGTTACCTCTTTGTTGATTACCTTTCCGCTTCGCAAAGAAATGGCTTTCACCTGCTTGGGTTGGCTTGGAAAAGTCCCAGACTTGTGTCCACTTAAGGCCTCCGCAATTTGCCCTATTTGAGTCTCTAATTTCCCAATGGCTGCTTGATTCTGTTTTTGAACCTGCTCATTGTGTTTTTGAGCTTGCTCTTGCGCTAATGCCATTCTTGTCAGAGCCTCTTCCCATTGTGGTTTTAGTTCTTGATAGCTCCCTTTTGTTGAGGTAGAGGGTGGAGAGGCTTTTGTTGTTGTTGATTATTCCACCCAAGATTGGGGTGATTCCTCCACGATGGATTGTACGTGTTGGAGTAGGGGTCATTTTGCGGAGGCCTTTGTTGAAAAGAATTCATCGCGTTGGCCTGTCCTTCCTGTTCAGATTGTTCAGAAAATTGTCCACTAGACATACAAGCATTAGTCACATGAGAGAATGAACCACAATTATAACATGCATCATGAACAGCACTAACGTTATTTTGAGTAATATGTGTGGTTAACACCGCAACTTGCTTAGTTAAGTTAGCTAACTGTCTAGACATGTCATCATTTTGACTCAATTCTACACTCCTCGCACATTACCCCTAGTACCCTTTTGCTGGGAATTTGTCCCCAACATTTCGAATAGTTCTTTTGTTTCCTCAGGAGTATTAACTCCTACAGATCCACCTGCTGCATTATCAACCATAGCTTGGTTGATTTGAGATAGCCCGTCATAAAAGGCTTGATTTAGCAGGTGTAGGTCAAACTCATGGTGAGGGCATTGCATAAGTAACATTTTAAATCTTTCCCACGGTTCGTGAAATGCCTCACCTGGTTCTTGAGTAAAACCTATGATCTTTTTCCTCATCTCAGACAAAGTAGCATGGGGATAATATTTATTCAAGAAAATGTTTTGCATCTGATCCCATGTTGTTATACTACCTGGCGCTAAAGACATTAACCAGGTTTTCGCTGCATCTTTCAGACAGAATTGAAAGCATCTTAATCTAAGATGATCATTATTTAAATCCCCGAGTGGGAGACACTCTATGATATTAAGATAATCTCTCACAAAGTTCAATGCATTAGCCATCCCGTGAAAGCTAGGAAGCATGTTAAAATATGTGTTCTTTATTTCATACCTTCTTGCCACAGCTGGCAAGGCCATGCAAGAAATAGCCCCATCAATCTTGGGACGGGCATATTCTCGCATGGTTTTGGTCTGGGGATTTTCTCCATTTTCCCCCATCTCAACTTCTGGATCCTCTACCTCGGTGGTAGAAATCTCATATTCGGTTTCTAATTCTTCTTCGAGGGGAATACCCTCTTCTATCTTGTCTATGTTGTCGTTCAAAGGAACTAAGATAGGTTTCAATGAACGACGACCAAGCATAAACTACTATTTCTCTAAATTAAGTCCCCGGCAACGGCGCCAAAAACTTGATCTGTTTAATTTACCCTTGCAAGTGCACAAGTTACCGGTGTAATATATGCGATAGCAGAGTGTCGAACCACAAAGGACTATATTGGAGAAATAGCAATTTAAAATAACCAAATGATTTCATTTATGATTTTAAACTAATTAATTAAAGCAAAGAATGAATGTTGACAATTCTTACGAAATTCAGATATGAGAAGAATCTATGGATTGGGTTCACTCATATCTCCTACTTATACTTGTATAATTAATGATGCCAATTCTTGTTGAGATTCGTTCACAATTATATAGATTCGTAAAGATTCTAATTATCCCCTAATGTTGTATTTTCTATAATGTCCACACAACAATTAAGAAACACATTAAGATCATAAGAACAATGAATCTAAACCTAGGATACCAACTAAATGACCCTCCGTTAGGCTTAATTATCAAAAGGTTGACAAATAGTATAAATAACTCACTTACATGCAATTATTTTATTCCCCAAATCAAAAACCCAATCACAATATCAATAACGACTATTGCAATTAAAGAAGATGAAGAACGATAAGCTTTTGATAAACCAACAATAAATTGAACTATAAAATATAATCAAGCATAAATATTCGATACTCGTTACCTCCAATCCACAGAAAAAAAAATTAGTTCATCATAATTTGGTGAACCCTAAAATCTTCAATAATCTAAAAACGTAATATCAAATCTCCTCCTCTAAAATTAATCCCTTCTTCTTTTTTTTTTTTTTATACTAGGCAGTAGTCTCTAGTAAATAGGACACAAAATAAGTTAAACCGAGTAGCAATGTGTGCGTGGAACAGATTTCTAATCCTATCAGCATTGGAATTCTGATTTCTCGAAACATTCCTGGCATTTTAATCGATTCCAGTTTAGCCCACCAAGTTCCATATATTCCTGAAAAGTCCATAAACTTCAAAACATCTCACAGCAGCTTTTTAACTTCTGGACAGCTGCAGATTGGTCACTCAGTTTCAAATTTTGCACTTCTGCCCCTTGATCTTCAGTAATTTTCGTCTGAAGTCCCTAGAGCTCCAAATTTCGCCATAATTGGTCTATATTTTGCACTTTCCACCTGTTTAACACTGTCTTTCACAAAACACAAAAACACATACTTATAAAATACCAACAAACTCAAGGATTTTGCACAGAAAAAGTCTAGAAAATACCTAACAGATGAGTATAAAACCCATCCATCACATTTCATTATAAAATCTATCATTTTAAATAAATGAATTTTATAAAAAATCTAATGGAGTTTGAAGTTCTATTCATTATTTAACATTTTCAGTTACATTGCATTTTAAAAAACATATTAAAATATATAAAAGTAATAAATAAATGAGAATCGTGGAATCGAAATCGGGAATCAGCGTTTGAAACCGTAAAATGGGAACCAAAAGTAAATAGTTCGAATACGATTCCCCCTTCCACAAAATCAGGAATCAAAAACCGAAAATTATATTCGAATGAGCACGTATATTTGAACTAAGGCCCCGTTTGTTTCCGGGAAAAAGGGAGGAAAACGTTTTTCGGAAAACGTTTTCCCCATTTTTCGGTGTTTGGTAATTTTTCGGAAAACGTTTTCCCCATTTTCCCCGAAACATGTTTGTTTTCCGGAAAACGTTTTCCCATTTTCCGGTGTTTGGTAGTTTTCCGAAAAATGGAGAAAATATTTTTCGGAAAACATTTTCCGCCGTTTCTAAGGAAAACGTTTTCCGGATTTTTCCTAAGGAAGTTGTTTTCCGGAAAATGGTGTAAAAAAAGTGGATGGATAATATTTTAATAATAATAATAATAATAATAATAATATTTATAATAATAATAATAATAAAATAATAATAATAATAAAATAATAATAATAATAACAAAATAATAATAAAATAATAATAATAAAAATAAAATAATAATAATAATAATAATAATAATAAAATAATAATAATAAAATAATAATAATAATAACAAAATAATAATAAAATAATAATAATAAAATAATAATAAAATAATAATAATAAAATAATAATAATAATAACAAAATAATAATAAAATAATAATAATAATAATAATAAAAAAATAATAATAATAATAAAACAACAATAATAATAATAATAATAATAATAATAATAATAATAATAAAATAATAAAAAAATAATAAAATAATAATAATAATAATAAAATAATAATAAAATAATAATAATAATAATAATAATGATAATAAAATAATAATAAAATAATAGTAATAATAATAATAATAATTTTCCGAAAAACATCTTCATTTTCCGGAATTTCCCATTTTCCCCATTTTCCTAAGGAAGTTGTTTTCCAGAAAAACATCTTCCTCATTTTTCGGAAAACGTTTTCCACATTTTCGGAAAACGTTTTCCTTTTCCAAAAAACATTTTCCAGGAAATCATTTTCCGAAAGTTATTTTCCCCGAAACAAACGGAGCCTAACTTTCCTTGCGAAGGTGGGGGTCTTGTTCTTTTAGTTAACATTACGCCAGACCTAAATAAAAATTAAATATTTAAATTTATTTGAACATACATTTGTGGGACAAATAAAATAACATTTAACGCATTGCAAACAATCTTAACATGAACAAGTAGATTGGTCCGGAATATATTCGCTTCAATAATAAACTTCACATTTAAAGTGTTTTTTTGAAAGAAAAGATTATATACTTAATTAATTGGAATACTCTATTCGTCCCGTTAAAATCTTCACCTAAAAGAATATCTTATAATTATTATTAATTATAATTATAAGAAGTGTATCTTACCATAATAATTACTATTATATACTTCTTCCGTTTCATTAATAACTTCAGCTTTTGCCATTTTGGATGTCCCATTGAAAGCTTCACCTTTCCTTTTTTGGCAAAGAATCTTTACTATTCCTTCCACTCATTTTCTCTCCTACATTATTTTAATACTCACAACACCATTATAATTTACTATTCCCTCTACTCATTCTCTCTCCTATTTTACTATTACACTCACGACATTTTCTACACCCTTAATTTGCGTGCCGAAGCCAAAATGGTGAACCAAATAATGGGACGGAGGGAGTATAATTAAGTTTTTAAACGATTTGAGAATTTTAAAAAAATGATTTTTAAAAAAAATATTTGTACCTAAATCAATTAAAAAATCATTCTTCATGATTACTTTAATTTTTTGTTTCGAACTTTGGGTAAAAATAGGATAGGGGATGAGTTATAAATTATAATTATTATTAATTATTTATATGATTAATGGGATGGGTTGGGGTTACGAAAAAAAGAATAATGGTAAAATGGGAATTAAGAAAATGTTTTTTACTAATTCTCAATGGATATCGGTCTGAATAATCGACTTTCTCATATTCTCTACGACAGTTACACAAACAAACCACCCTCCATCAAATCAAATGTTGATTATGGAACAAAGTAATTATCAGGATATTGTTTTTTAGTTTTTTTTTTGGAATTAGAGGAAGGCGATTTCATCATTCCTTTAATTTGTGTACTGTCACCGTGCAAATGACACGGGTAAAAGAATACTCCCTCCGTCCCAGGATTTTCGTCACTTTTTACCCAAAATGACGTCCCGTTTGAAGCATCACCTTTCCTAAAAAGGAAATATTTTATTAATATTCTATTATCCCACTAACCATTCCCTCCACTAATTCTCACTCCTCTTTTCAAATTACACTCACAACACTTTTTAAATTTACTATTTCCTTCACTAATTCTCTCTCCTATTTTCAAATTACACACAATATTTTTTCTTCCCTCTTTTTTTTTTAATTTGCGTGCCCCCCTAAAAACGGTGACACTTTTCCTGAGACGGAGGGAGTTCTAGTTTAAACCATTTAAAGTTTTGAACCGGTGACGGAAGCATGGGTCAGCGAAACCGCGTTCCAGTAGCGAGAAACTTCTTGGCTCCTACAGTCCTACTACGTAGGAAGGAGGGGCGGCAAAATAACTCCATAATCTCCATATTTTCAACTGGTTGAACTTGGACGTATTCAAATACAAGTTTTATTTATTATATTTTTTATTTTATGTTTGCTAACAAAACTTTATTTGTTTTATATTTTTTCATTATTTATGTCATTTTATTTTTTCAAATGTTTTGTATTCTTGTTGTATTTTGTATTTATATTTTTAAATAACTTATTAGCTTCTAAAGTATAAGTTTTATTTTGGATAATTGTAAAATAAACCTTGTTAAACCTTTTGTCCCTTAATGAATAACCACTTTTTAAAAAAAAAATTATTTCAAAATGAATGACTTTCCTAAATGTTATTTTTTTAAAAAAAATCACTATTCATTATATATTTGCAAAACTAAAATTTTAAAAAGTAGATAACAAACATTTTCATACATCTAAGCTACTACTCCCTCTGTCTCATTTTATTTATCCACATTTGACTTTTAATGTTCAACACAAATAAATTTTAACCAAATATTAATAAATGTCAATTTAAGCATCCTAGTGAACCTCAAAAAATCGTTATTGATAAATCACTAAGTCAATTATCAATAACGATTTTTAAAATTTCATTAGGAGAATTGACATTTTAATATTTGGTTAAAGTTCAATTTTGTTGATCACCAAAAAAATGTTGTCAGATAAAACGAAATTAAAAATAAAATTGTCTTCTTAAAATTTCTCAAAATTTCTCAAAATAAATATTTATTTTGGGACGGATACTATTTGAAACTTACTCAAATTATAATTGCATAAAAACCCTTGTACAAGAAATTTAGTTGCAATATAATCTTCCTACGATTAGTTGCTAAAAAATACTCCCAAAAGAAATGTCATTTTTGAATTGTCAATTTTCTTAAAAAACTAATTTGTACGTTACTTATATAATAATAATATTGCACTAAATCACTTATCTTATTTAAATTAAATTGATTAATTTTGTGTCTATCTATTAGATCTATTCTTATAGCAATGATTGATTGTTGTTCTAATTTTTCTATGATGATGATCTTTGTATTTGGATCTAAATTCTAATTAGTTAATTCTCCATTGATTTTCTAGATAAAAAGAAAAGTAATTACAACCAAGACTCTGCCCGCCCACCATCTCTAAAGATATTAGAGCAAATAGATCAGTCTCCCTCTAGCCAAGCTCGCATCCCTGATCCTTCTTGTGTCATGTACGCACCTTCCTCAATCATCTAGGTTAGTTTAGTAGATGTTTCACCTCAAAAAATCACATAACATGGTCTACGTCTTGATCATTCACCTTGAGAGGTAACGTCTTGATGTACATCTTGAATTAACGCCTTAAAATTATTTGTTGTATATTTCCTATTTTTCAGGAACGAAGTTATGGATAAATAATCTATCCTCATGACCGTTCAAGACTTAGTCAAAGACACCATAACAACCCTATTATCAGCCAAAAGTAACGGCTGCCCATCATCAACAAAAGGCGAGATTCTAGGCGAAAGAAGGGGGATTATATTTATTGTTTTGGTCAAATTTCAACAATTATATTTTTATGATGGGAAAAGTGACTAAAGTGATATGAATCTAGGTACAATGACTATCAAGTTGAATAGAAATGGACACAAGACGTTTGTTGACTAGGGAAAGCCCTTGAACAACTTGTTCGCCGGCACAAAACCCCGGGAGGATGTGGCTCCTACCTTCACCGAAAGTTTACTAAGAATGTATTCCAAATTACAAAGCTAAGAGCGTATGAAAAGGGAGCTTAGGCTAGTGTAGTCCGTGTGTGAATTTACAGTGTATGTCCCCTTTTATACCTCAAGAATAAAACTAAATAACAATGAGGGCCTACAAACTCGGAATTGGGGTTTATCCTTGGAGATTTATCCGCACTCATCCGTTGGGAAAGAGATAGTCGTTGGCTTGTCAAGAAACGTGGTTGAACCGGGTCTTTGGCACGTTCCCTATAAAATAGGAAAAACGTTATGCGTCCCAACCCGCGTAAGGCCAAGTTGTAAATAGAACAACTCAAGTTGTTAGTACCAAGTTGTTAAGTGTAAGTTGTAAACATGTTGACTGAAAATGTAGGGCCCAACAATTGCCCCCAAACTTTTTGAATTTAAAAAAGAAGAATAGAAAGAGACAAAAAGAATTCAAAAGGTTTGCCAAAACTAGAAAGAAAAAGGATGACGGTTTTAAAAAGGATGCGATGGGACGGTTAAGTGGTTTTTCCCAAGGCAAAAAGGTGTATTTGTTTTAAAAGGTCTCAACCACTTTCAACCTCCATAAATAAGAAGATTCCTGTTCCAACTCTCCCTTTCAAAAACGTAGCTTTCAAAAAGATTACGGGAAGAAGAAGGAGAACCAGGGAAGACAGTTTGGAGAGGAGAATCAAGTAGAAATTGCCGGTGAGTTTCTTGTTTCCTTTCCAGTTCCATCTTTGAATCTTTGTTTTAAGTTTGAAAAATGGGGAAGAGAAAGGTGGTAACTTTAATCGAGAGTGGAGAGGGTTTGCCCGTGGGTTTTCTCACCCAAAACATGTTAAAGAACCCTGAAAAAGAAAAGTGTACCATTTCTGCCGTCAATTTAGAAATTATCAAGAGGAATCACGCCATGGCTTTTGAAACCGAACTTTTACCCACCCCGACCTAACTCCGCAGTGTTTTTCCCCGAATGGGTATGCTTCCACTGAATATCCGTTCACTATTGGTCCGAAATTCTCGTTTCCAATTTTAATCACCCAGCTTCTTTGTATCTTCCAAGCTTAACTATGCCCAACTCATGCCTCAAGGTTGGAGAAGCCTTCAAACCCTAGTAAGGCTAAATGCGTAAAACAGAGTTAGCAATTGGTCTAGAGGAATTTGCTTTTACGCATGAGTTTAGGAGCTTTGGTTTAGGGAGATATGGTTTTAGGGTTAGGGTTGGTAGGACGTCTTTCTTAATCGACAATGTTGATCCCGCCGATAGAGGGTGGAAGAACAAGTTCTTTTTTGCAAAGAAGAGCACCCTGGTGAAGGATGTGGGTGCCAACTTCAAATGGAGGTCCCAAGGTAGTAGGCAATTTTTCTTACTCTAATGATGATTTTCAGCAATGTACTTACTATTTCTCCAAATTTTTCTTTGGCCTAGTTGCGAAATTGGATGTGCTTTTTCCCTTTAAAGACAACACAGAGGAAAGAGTGAGCGAGATCTATAACTTGGAACCCTTAGTGAGAACTTTTAAGGCACTACCAGTTCAATTTGTTGCAGATTCTAACAAGGAAGTTGGTCCCGAAGAAGCCCGAGAGGCAAACCTTGAAGAAACCTTTTCTGAGCCTATCCCAATGTCTACAGGTTAATTAAATACTTTAAATCTTTGCCTATCTCCAAGTTGTTCTAACCCTTTTAATCTGTTCTAACTCTTCATCCTATTTTGCAGCCACTCGCTCCAAGGAAACCTGTTACCGCCGCCGACCTTCTTGTCAGCGACGAGCAAAAAGCTTGGCAAAGAAGGATGGTAAACCCCTACCCCCGTGTCTATTGTGGCTAGCTCATGTGGCCGCATCCAAGAAGAAGGGGGATGCAAAGAAAAGAAAGCCGGGTGGAAGCTGAGGCCACGGATGCAAACAGTGATATGGACATGGAGAAGTTAGGAGAAAAATTTAGGGCTGTTGTTGAGAAGGTAAAGATGAAGGAATCTTTGAATTTTATCAAAGAGCTTGATAAAGTATTAACACCTTTTTTTGGTGCAGGAACTCATGATCCCGATTGTGGCCTACATTGATGCATTGAAGATCAAAGCGGCGAGGTTTGGTCACGAAGCTGCAGAATCAAAAAAGGAGGCTACCAAAAGTGCCAAAGAAGTGGAGAAGTTGAAGAGGGAGGTAAACAAGCATGCTGGTGAGGTGGAAGGTTTGAGGAAGGATTTTGAACGCTTAGGAGAATAAGTGGAAGCCATTCGTGCTCAGAATAAGGCTCATATGAAAGAACTTGAAGTTGCAGAGGGGAACTTCAAATTTAATGCCACCAAGACTTTGTTGGAGACCCGCATTCAAATGATTGAAGAATATGAAAACGGACAGGCCACAGCTTGGAACTTGGAAGATGAGAGAAAAGTTTTAGAGGACCACATTGGTGAGCCAGCGGACGCAGAAGAAGTGAATTCCGCGGCCCTAGAAGCTCTAGTTGATGATGCTAACAAGGATCTAAGCACCATAGTGGCTACTCCAAATGATCAAGCGGAAGACGCAACACCGGCGGCAGCAGGCCAAAAAGTTTGAAAAACATTTTAAAGTTTTTGGGTATTTTGGATGAAAACAATTTTTTGCTTTATTTGTGTACCTCTATTGGTACAACAAATGGGGGGAGTGTCCCTGAAAACAAGGTTTTTTAGTTTGTAATGGTTCATAAGAACCGAGACAATTTCTTTTTGGGGGTACTAGGTTGGTCTAGTACTCCAAGCTTTTTAGGTTTTTAGGGACTTTGTTGGCTTAACCAACCGGTCCTTTAGCTGAAAAAATCTTTTGAAAAAACACTTAACGGTTTTTAGCAAAGTAAGTTATGTCCCTGAGGGATGCTTGTTTGTTCTTTGGATAACATGTAAATGTTATAAACCGTAGGTAACATGAAAATGTTACAACCAATAGTTCACAACTTAAAGAAGTGTGAAAACGTGCGCCCAGGCGAAGGTGTCAAAACCTTAATTCGTAAGAAAAGATGTAAATCTTTTAACCAATAGTACCTTTGATCAGAGGTAAACCGTTTGAAGGGATAGAGCAAGTATCAGCCGTCCGGGCGTGTCAACAAGCTCTATACCTCTCCAGCTAGAATTCCAACATGTATCGGCCGTACTGGCGTGTCAACATGTTGAAATTTTCTTCTTCAGGTTCAAACACGTATCAGCCGTACTGGCGTGTCAACATGTTTGACCTGCTCCAGCTTGAGCCTCAACAAGTATCAGCCGTACTGGCGTGTCAACATGTTGAGACTGTTCCATTTGCTCAAGTTGCACCTTGCAAAACAGATTTATGTTAGGGTTGGGCGTTAGCGTAGCTAACGCCCCTCCGACGCTCAAGTTAGTAAGGATTTGATAAAAGTAAAAAATTGAAATGTAGTTGAACTTAACATAAACTTAAACCGTACCTGAGGGGTCTAGTTGTAAATAACTGGACTTACGTGAAATAAAGTTTCAAGTGGATAGCGTTCCAACTTCTAGGGATTCTGTCTCCACTCGGGGTTGACAACCAGTATGCACCTTTGCGCCTTCAAAGCATCGATGAGATATGGGCCTTCCCACTTGGGAGCCACTTACTCCGCATTCAATTCTCTTGTATTTTGAAATACTTTTCTCAAAACTAAATCACCAACCCGGAACCTTCTAACTCGACATTCTTGTTGTAAGACCTAGAAATTCGCCTGGCGATAAGCCGCCATCCTTATCTTGGCTAAATCCCTGATCTCATCAATTGTATCTAAATCTTGAGTTAGCAAGAGGTTATTTTCATCTTGAGTCAATAAGCCATACCTCGCTGTGGGGACTGTTGCTTCAACTGGAATCACAGCTTCAGCTCCGAATACTAAAGAATAGGGAGTCCTACCTGTTGCTCCTTTAGAAGTAGTTCTATCTGCCCATAGCACAAGTGGTAATTCTTCAACCCATTTTCCCTTCTTTCTCGGTCTAGACGCTTCTTCAAGTTGTTGATGATCAACTTGTTGCTTGATTCAGCTTGGCCGTTGGCTTGAGGGTGGACAGTGTGGACATGATTAACTTGATGCCCAGCGAGCACAAAAATCCCTGGTCTTTTTGCTTATGAACCGTGACCCGTTGTCACATACAATTTCGATGGTACACCAAACCTCGCTAATGATATTTTTCTTTAAAAATGAAATTACCTCTTTATCCCTTACTTGTGCATAAGCTTCTGCCTCGATCCATTTCGAGAAATAATCGGTTAGAGCCAACATGAATACTTTGCCTCCTGGAGCTTTGGGCAACTTGCCTACAATATTCATGCCCCACTGCATGAAAGGCCAAGATGAGACTATAGGATGTAGAGGTTCGGCAGGTTGATGCAAGATGTTGCTATGTCTTTGGCAGGCGTCACACTTCTGTACGTAGCTCATGGCATCTCGACGCATGGTTGGCCAATAGTATCCCGTCTTGAGGGCCTTGGATGCTAGTGCCTTTCCTCCGGAATGGTTCCCACATATTCCTTCATGGATTTCTTTAAGCACCACTTCAACTTGATCGTTATCGACACATCTCAAGTAGTGTCCCGCAAAAGACTTCTTAAACAAAGACATTATCTATCAAAACGAAAGTCGAAATACGAATCTTAAAAGATCTAACATTCTTAATATCGGGTGGAATAGTTCCAAGTTGAAGAAACTCAATTACAGGTTGGGTCCAAGAAGGTTTAACATCTTGTGCCCCAGTAGATGGTGTAACCACTTGAATTTCCTCAACTTGGTCTATTGACGGGTACTTAACATAGATAATGGGTATACTGGAATGCGACATTGATTTGCAAGTTGAACCCAAGTTAGCCAAGGCGTCTGCTTCTGAATTTTCTTCTCTGGGGACCTGTTCCAAAGAGAATGATAGAAATTTTGAAGCTAAGGCTTTAACATGTTGGAGGTACAGAGTCATCTTGGAATGCTTCGCCATATAACTGCCATTAAAATGGTTAGCTAGCAGTTGAGAGTCAACAAATACATTTAAATGTGTAATATTCAAGCTTAGAGCTGTAGTTAAACCCATGATTAGGGCTTCATACTCAGCTTCGTTATTCGTTGCACTGAATTCACAAGATACAGCTTGGGGTATGATATCACCTTGAGGGGACTTTAGGACTATTCCCAACCCAATCCCTTTGGAATTTGAAGCTCCATCGGTATACAATGTCCAAAATCTAGGAACAGTTTTACCTTCAAGTTGTTGCACTTCCAGCTCTACCTCTGGCTGCAAACTTGGACTGAAGTCAGCTACGAAATCGGCTAGGGCACTCAATTTAATGGCTGTTCTTGGCTCATACGAAATGTCATACGTGCTCAACTTGACTGACCACTTGGCCAACCTGCCCGACATCTCTGGCGTTCTCAACACATTTCTTATAGGATAATTAGTTCTAACAGTTATGGAATGTGTTTCAAAATAATGACGTAATTTAGTAGCAGCAGTAGTTAAGGCTAATATCAATTTTTCAAGATGAGAATACCTTGTTTCAGCATCTAACAAAGATTTACTTACGTAGTAAACAGGATGTTGCTCACTTTGGATTTCCTTCACCAATACTGCACTAACAAAGATTTTCGTATACAACTAAATATAAATAAAGATGCTCACCATGTTCGGGTTTAGCAAGTAGGGGTGACGTCATCAAATATTCTTTAAGTTGTTTAAAAGCCGCCTCATGTTGGTCACCCATTGAAAGAGTTTGTTTTTTCTCAAGACTTCATAGAATAACCTCGCACTTATCGATGATTTGGATATAAATCTATTCAAAGCAGCTACTCTACCTGTTAACCTTTGTACGTCCTTGATGTTTTTAGGGGATTCCAAGTTGAGAATGGCTTTGATTTGTTCGGGACTTGCTTCGATTCCCCTCTTGGTTACCATATATCCCAAGAATTTGCCTGCTCTAACACCGAAGTTGCACTTCGCCGGATTGAGCTTCATGTTGAAGGCCTTCAAGATGTCGAATGCCTCAGCAAGGTGCTCCACATGATCCTCAATGTGTTTGAATTTGACCACCATGTCGTCTATGTAGACCTCCATCGTCTTGCCAAGTTGGTCTTTGAACATTTTGTTCACTAACCTTTGATAGGTTGCCCCTGCATTTTTAAGACCAAAGGGCATAGAAATATAACAAAGATATACCTTGGAGTCATGAATGCTGTATCTTCTTGGTCTGAAGGCTCCATTTGAATTTGTTGATACCCGGAAGATGCATCCATGAATGTCAAGATGTCGTGACCGGCTGTCTCATCAACTAGAGAATCAATATGAGGGAGAGGGAATGGATCCTTTGGGCAGGCCTTGTTCAAGTCGGTGAAGTCCACGCATACTCGCCACTTGCCATTCTTCTTTTCCACCACTACAACGTTAGCCAACCACCTTGGGTACTGAACTTCTCTGATCATCTTGGACTTTAGAAGCCTCGCAACTTCATCCTTTATGATCTGGTTCCGCTCCTGGGCGAACTTCCTTCTTTTTTGACGGACAGGACGGATGGTCGGATCGATGTTCAACTTGTGAGTAATAATATCCTTGCTTATCCCTGTCATGTCTTCATGCTTCCATGCAAAACAGCATTTCTGACTTTTCAGGAACTCAATCAGCTCCTCTTCAATCTCGGAGGGTAGGTCTACCCCAACTTGCACTTGGGCCTCAGGATTTGATGCATCAACAGGAACGCTTTTTGTATCATGCTCCACTGCTTCAAGAACATCCTGGGCCTTTTTCTTTAATTGCTATGCTTGCCGAGGGGTCGAGCTTGCTTTCATGTTGATCTTGTAACATTCCTTAGAGACTTGCTGGTTTCCCTTCAACTTGGCAACACCCCAAGGTGTTGGAAACTTGACGCATTGATGGTAAGTCGATGGCACGGCCTTCATGTTGTGGATCCAAGGCCTCCCCAATATGACATTGTATGAAGAAGAGCATTCAATCACACAAAACCTCTCCATGGAATTCATACCTTCTAGGTAGATGGGCAACTTGATCTCACCGATTTATCTGTTTCACCTCACCACCGAACCCTACCAAGACGGATGAGTTCTTCACAACTTCAGACAAAGGAATACCCATATCTTCAAGAGCATGAGTAAAGATGATGTTGACTGAAGCTGGCACCATCGATCGGGATCCGCTTGACCACACAATTAGCAATGCACACGAACAACTAGACCATCATGATGAGGGTCCAACGTGTTGTCTTTATCTTCATCTTCAAAAGAAATGATATGACCATCCGAAGTCGCGGCGCCTTATAGGCAATTCTGATTGATCTTCCTTAGAGCTCTTGGCATGACGCTTGGCGGCGAGTAAGTTGTGCCGCAAATATGAGACCCACGAGATAACATTCACTACCTTGGTGGCCGGAGGGTGCAACTTTCTCGGGCCTAGATTGCTCCTCGAACCAGGTTCTTTGGATTCACTCGACCCTCTTCTTGCCCAACAAATCCTTGAGAAGACCCTTGGACAATAAATGAGCAATCTCCTTCCTCAAGGCGAAAGCAGGTTCTCGGTGGTGTGCCCAAAATCTTCGTGAAACGCGCACCACTTGGACTTGTCCTTCCAAGTTGTTGGTGGTCATTCTTCTTGGGCCATCTCGCTTTATCTCCAAGATTTCCCATGGCGCACAAGATTCCCGCAATGTCCACGTAAAAGCAGTATTCGAAATTTGTGGATAATCATTATCATCACCTTCCCGATCATCATCTACAACATGAATTCTAGAAGGTTCGGTTTAACAGGGTTTGCCCCTGTTGGACTTAGTGTGATGGGAGTCCGATCGTCTGTCGGAGGGTTCAAATAGAGGAGTAGGAGTCCTCCCGAGTTGATTTCCCCATTGCCAAGCTATCTTCCTCCAATCGGATGTAAGGCAAGGCCCCAGTTACGATTTCTTCAAGTTGTTTCGCGGGGTCATCACCAACTCGTTGTAAAACAATGAGCTCTTCTTCAAGCCTATGCGGAATGCCTCCGATTGCTTTGTGGACACGTCCAAGTTGGGTATAGTCACTTGCCTCCTTATTGAACTGTGCAAATACTCTTTTAGACTTTCATTAGGTACATTGTACAATTCTATAAAGATCACTAGTCAACTTGTCAAACGCCCTGTTGCATGAAAAGCTGATTAATGAACATATTGACAAGTTGAGCATAAGATGAAATAGAGTTTAGAGGAAGCCCTGTTAGCCATTTTAAGGCCGGTCATGACAAGGTTGAGCCAAAGCCCCTGCAAAAACATGCTTCTTTAAACATAGGAGGGATACTTATGATATCCATTGACTCTTGATACAAAGAACACGTGCTCTGCTGGATCGGTACTTCCGTCATACTTCTTCATGTGAGGGACTGAGAATTTCTTCGGGATCTCCACACTGGCTATTACTGGCACAAAACGAGACTCATTATAACAAGTTGGAGAAACTTGGTGATACGGCAAGTTGACTCCCGGCACGCTTCGAAGCAACTCCTTAATGGTTTGCATTTCCTTAACAAGTTGGCTCTCTGCAAAAAGAGGAGCATTATTAACCTGAGGTACGAAGGTATCGAAAGTATTAAAGAAACTCCCCGTTTGCCCCACTGAGGGTGTAGCATAAGTGTAGCAAGATGATAGCGCGGATTGGCTAGCTGATAGGCCGAATCTTGGTTGCTCAATTGGAATGGATGTCACAATCGTACTTTCCGCTGGCAAGGTGTTGGACATCGGGATATCTCCAACATGGCTCGGTCCTGTACCTGCACCAAACAAAGATCTAGGAGGTAAAGGTGAAAACGGAGTGGATACTTGGGTCTCCGCTTGCTTCCCTTTACGCAGACTATCAATGGCATTGAATATCATTGTATTTGTACGCTCCTGATCATCCAACCGATCGCCTATTTTCTTCATCATGTCCGCCATGTTGGACATTATCTCCAAGTTGACAGCTTCTGCACTTGGAGGAGGGTTGCCTTGGGCATTGGAAACAGAAGCGGCCGACTCGGCTGGCTGGAAGATGGATTAACCATTTCTACTTAGATAATCAAAGTTTCCCACAGACGGCGCCAAATTGTTTTGGTCAAATTTCAACAATTATATTTTTATGATGGGAAAAGTGACTAAAGTGATATGAATCTAGGTACAATGACTATCAAGTTGAATAGAAATGGACACAAGACGTTTGTTGACTAGGGAAAGCCCTTGAACAACTTGTTCGCCGGCACAAAACCCCGGGAGGATGTGGCTCCTACCTTCACCGAAAGTTTACTAAGAATGTATTCCAAATTACAAAGCTAAGAGCGTATGAAAAGGGAGCTTAGGCTAGTGTAGTCCGTGTGTGAATTTACAGTGTATGTCCCCTTTTATACCTCAAGAATAAAACTAAATAACAATGAGGGCCTACAAACTCGGAATTGGGGTTTATCCTTGGAGATTTATCCGCACTCATCCGTTGGGAAAGAGATAGTCGTTGGCTTGCTGAAGAAACGAGGTTGAACTGGTCTTTGGCACGTTCCCTATAAAATAGGAAAAACGTTATGCGTCCCAACCTGCAGAAGGCCAAGTTGTAAATAGAACAACTCAAGTTGTTAGTACCAAGTTGTTAAGTGTAAGTTGTAAACATGTTGACTGAAAATGTAGGGCCCAACATTTATGTTGTTACTTCCGTTATCTTTTCAAATATATAAGCCCTCTAGAACGCACATGTATTCACGTTACATACTCTCCTCTACGCTCATACTGCACTATTGTACTCAAAACAAAGAATATCAATAAACTTTTTCTTGGTTAAGGTAGGCTTTTCCTAATGCCTCCCGATGTTTTTCCCTGCGAACGATTGTTCAAAGGTTTTCCTCGTTACATTCTCGTGTTCATCTTGGTTTGAGAAGTATATTCCATTTGTGCCCAACATCCTTGATAGATAAATTTAATTGTTAAAATTTGTCCAAAACAATTTGGTGCCGTTCGTGAGAACTTTTGATTTTTTAGATTCCAATCAAAATGAGCAATCCTACTTCAGCAATGTTTACACCCATCATTACAACTGGGGCAAAAACCAACACGTCAAGCTTGCCCATGACGTCTAGCATTCATTCGCCCATTGAGTCTGGCGTTGTTACGTCTCAAAGTCAACAACTCAACCTGGGAGCTTCTTCTTCCATGACGCTGCCTGAAATTTCGCTAGAAGTTGTAAGTATCATGACGGCTATGATGCAACACTGAAGGACCAGATTGACGGACAGCAATATACCAATCAAATGATATTCAGTCACATCGAATGGAATACAACGTGATTTATCAGCTTCAGGGCGCGGTGTTCCAATAGTCAGCATGCCGGAGACCTCACCTCTGCAGCCTAGAACTCTTTTCTCAGACGCTGGGCCAAGTGCAAGGAGCGGTCAAGGCAATATATCCATGGTCAGCACTGTTCAGACTGAAAGCACCACTGTTACGTCTAACCCGGTTCCGTTATCAACATGTTTTACCTTCGCAACCCCACCTCCTGTGGGGCAAACAGGGAGTTTTAATATGTTTAATACTCCTTTCAATCCATTTGTTTCCACTAACTCTGTTGCAGATAACACCCTCGCAAGGGAAGTGCAGTAGATCAAGGATATTCTCATGAAGGTTCCAGGAGTCACCTTACCCTTCAGCCAAGTATCTCCAACCAGTCATCATGATTCATGCTTTGTTCCTGCCATAGCTGGGGTGTAGATCCCTAAAATATTCCAAGTACCTCCTATGAAACAATACGATGGCACAATGGACCCTGTTGAGCACATAGCCCTGTATCAAGAGAAGATAGACATCATTAGCATTCCCCCGCATCTTAAGGAAGTTTGTTTGTGCAAAGGCTTTGGGTCTACCTTATTCGGTCCCGCCTTGATGTGGCTGACTAATCAGCCTATGAATTCTTTTTCATCTTACTCTCAATTACTTAACATGTTTCTTAATCAATTCTCTTGCAATCGTGTGTTTGAGAAATTAACAAGTGACCTTTACAGGATTGTACAACAGCCTGACGAAACCCTAAAAGATTACATGTTCAGGTTCAATAAGGAAGCTGTAAGCATTCCTCATATTGATGTGTCAACTGCAACGGAAGCTTTCAGGATGGGCCTGAAGAGAGAATCACCGTTCTACCAAGATCTGGTCATGTTCCCGTCTAGAAGCTTGGAAGAAGTCAGGACGAGATCTGTTCGTTTCATCAGGCTGAAAGAAGACGAGATGGTTCATGGCAAGGCGTCAAAAAAGTCACCTACCTATGAAAACCCTGACAGGAAGGCGGACTCCTCTCATCGGAGATCTAATAGGGGAACATCCTATTCTAAAACTGACCCTTCTAAAATAAATATTGTAGAAGAAGATGATGATGAAGATGATACAACTTATCCTAAGATTAGTGACTATTGCTTTTCTGTTAACGTTTCAGGATTCCTATACGCCATGGACAACTTGGGTAGTAAGGCAAGATGGCCAAAAGCAGCCAACAAACCTTCACCTTGGAAGGACAAGTCTAAGTGGTGTGCTTACCATGACGATTTTGGCCACATTACCGACAACTGCATCGCTTTGAGAAAAGAAATTAACTACTTACTTTCAAAAGGGCTCCTCAAGGATTTGCTTGGAAAAAGAAAAGGACGGACTGAGGCAAAAAAAGCCGTAGCCAACACTCCGTCCTCACCTTCTCCTGCAACCATGGTGATCAATTTCATCATGAGTATCGGACATCTGTGGGACCACGTACTCCGCAGCAAAACGTCATGCAAAGGATTCTAAAGAAGATAAGTTGGAGCTACCAACTAGGCATCCAGATCATTCCTCGGGCCAGCAAATCGTTTTCGACGATGATGATAAAGAGGACGTCTTGGACCCACATCATGACGGTCTGGTCGTCACTTTACAGATTGCCAACTGCAAGGTGAAGCGTATCCTAATCGACAACGGGAGTTCAGTCAACTTAATCATGAAGAGCACTTTAGAAGAAATGATGATTCCCCAATCAGAGGTTGTGAGGAATTCTTCCGTTCTAGTAGGTTTCAGTGGAGAAACAAATAGACAATTGGAGAAATCAAGTTGCCCATCTACGTGGAAGGGATGAACTCTATGGAAAGGATATGCGTGATCGATTTCCCATCCTCTTATAACGTCAATTTAGGCAGGCCTTGGATCCATAACATGAAAGCAATTCCATCTACGTACCATCAATGCGTCAAGATGCCAATGCCTTGGGGTGTAATCAAGGTGAAGGGAGACCAGTAGGCTGCCAAGGAATGCTACAAAACAGATATGAAAGCATGTTCTCCTTCTCACTAAGTGTAGCTGGTAAAGAAGAGGGTCTAGGGTGTCCTAAAGTCTGTACAGCAAGAGATGTCCAAGATCGAAGATGAGTCAGAATGAAGATGTCAAAACCTACCTATTGATCGATAAGTCGGTACTGGTGCAAGCCGTCATCCTCATAAGACGTTCAAGATGGCATAACTATTATCCTACAAAGTACCAGGGGATGCATCTTAAGCATTATTACATGTAAGTTAAAATTTATTACAATTTTAATGCCAAGGTATAAACCTCTTCCTAAAATAATTTTTATTTCTTTCAAATTTTTTATTCCTTTTATTTAATCAAAACTCCTACTGACTCAAGCATCGGAGGGGTGTTAGCCAAGCTAACACCCAACCCTAACATGTTTCTGTGATGCAAGATGGAGATCCCCCGACTCCGGATAAATGTCAGAAGCAATATGTTAACAGCCTGGAAGTGTCAAGCTTATCTTGATAACATAAGGTACACGACCTCTTCATACTTAAGAGCATTATACAACGTACCTATAGAGTCATGATTATAGAATTGCCTGGGCGCACGCTTTTCACACTTAAATTAAAAAAGCGAATTTAATTCACCTTGTTAGATGAATTATGTCTGCTATTTTAAAATTTAAGTTGTAAACTAAGGGTTGTAACATTAACATGTTACCTAAGGGACACCTAAAGATGACATTTCTACAAGTCATCCACAACTTGGTTATAACATCGTTGCATGTTATCTTTACAACTTGGTTATAACATCGTTGCATGTTATCTTTACAATTTGGTTATAGCATCGTTTCATGTTATCTTTACTTACTGGTTACGACACTAGTGGGTGTTGTCGTCCGTACCTAACATAAAAATACTTGTGGGGATAATAACGCCAAAAGTACCATTTCGATAAAGAAAGTTTAACCAAAAGACCAAGATGTTGGACCAACCCAACACCATTAAAACAAAGTGTTTGGACTCTTATCAGCCACTTACAGAACCAGGAATTTAAAAATGTCTTAGGGGCAACCCCCTATCTTAAAACCCAAATTTACATGCCAACAGAGGCATGGCAAGTAAAACGTAACCATTGTTCAAAAACTTAAAAAAGAAATTGTTTTTTCATATTGTAGGTGCAGCTTCAGCTTCCTTACCCTCACCTTCTTTCCTGCCTCCTTCCTCTTCCTTGCCTTGATCGGCCATCTTGGATTCTTGCACCTTGGATCTCACTTCCCTCGTATCGGGGGCCTCTCCTAGGAATTCATTTAGCATGGCTACTTCTTATTCAATTTTCCAGTTAATATGTTGTCCATTTTCAAACTCTTTCATCATATTGATCCTGCATTCCATAACCGATTTGCTCGCGCTCATCATATATCCCTCATTTACTTCCTCTAGCTCCTTGATGTGTTCTTCCTCCACCTTAAACATCCTGGCCGTTAGGCTGACAAGCTCACTGTTTTGCTTCTCCACTTGCTCTTCAGCCTTCACTGCCTTGAAAGCTTCAAATTTATGTTTTTGAATGAGTATTTTGTTTTCGTCCTCCTTCACCTCCAACTCTTTCAGAAAAAAGTCTACCACCTCCATTACCTACGGGAAAAAGAGAAACATGTTACTATGTTAAATCAAGTTCAAGTAAATCAAGAGTTTACTTTCCCAAAACAGCTTTCCACCTTGGCTTTCACTTCCTCAATCTTCAATCCATCCACTGCCATGATCTCCACGTCTTCAAACTTTCTCTTTCTCTCCACCTTGGCACTCTTGGAAATTTCTCTCTTCGGAAGGGGAGGTTTGCCTTCTTCCTTCTTAACCCCAACTCTCGCTCTAATACCGGACAGGACATCTTCTACACCAAAGCTGGCCTTGGACCGAGTCTCTGCACAAAAGAAATGTCAAGAGCAGCAACAAAACAAAGATGTAATTATATGCGTCAATAAGAGAAAGAAATATACCAGATGACATCTTGCTTAAACTGGCACTAGTAGAAATCCATTTTCTTTCCTCTAACAACTCTGCAGAAGGCGCCTTAAATTTTCGAAGATCCTCTGGAGACAAACTCAAAATCCGATCAACGTTGGCAGATGTATCACCAAGGGGTAGGAAAAGCTCTTCCAACTTGCTAACTGAAAATCATATGTCATCAACATGTAAGGACAGGTGTAAAGAGAGACGCAATAATTAGGAACATATCTTAAAACAACTAGCAGAAGGATTCCATGTTGACACCAAATCTCCTCCTCCCTCCAGGATACTCTTTCTCACATAGAAGAATCTACGTTTCCATCCCCTATCAGCCGCTTCAAGACCAGGATCAAAGGATCCCTATTCGGCTTAATCCTAAAATTGTATCTACAGTTGCTAAATGAACAAATGTCAGAAACAAATGCCAACTCTTCCAAACCAGCGACAATCTCATGCTCGGCAGAGATCTTGTCCAAAGTATGCAAAATACGCCAACCAATGGGCATCAGTTGGCAATATGATAGCTGGGTCGCCTTGAAAAATCGAGTGATGGACGAAGAAAAAGGGAATTTCAGACCTATAGTGAACGGGTATTCATAAAAACCTATCCACTCATCAGACACACAATCGGCGCTAATAATCTCAGTGGGGATTAGAAACTCAGCACTCGAAGGAAAGGCATCATCTCTCTTCAGAGCATCAGCGTGGGACGCCATGAAATTGCACTGTTCATCTTCCCTGTTTTTTGATAAACCCTAGATACCTAAAACCCTCAGGCAGATTCGCCTCTACGTCTATTATCCTCTTCTTACCCTTCCCCATTACGATCCAAAGAGTTGAAAAAGAAGAACGAAGAGAGAAGGAAGGAAGAAAGACTTACCGGAAAAGTGAAGGAGATTCAGCGCCGGGCTTGAAGGAGGAATTTAGGGTAGTTGAAACCTTCCTAAAACCTTGAGAGCATATTTAAATTGAAGAGACGATTATAGGCTTATAGCCCATAATTACCGCTAAGCCTCCTATTAACCTCATGAGTTTCACACGTCAGTAGACCCTTGGGAGATGTGAGGTCGCACATGGCAAAATATTAAAACTTTTAGCATTCAGCTTGGAAAGCCCCAATATTTTGGGGGCAATTGTTTCACCCCCAAAAATCACTCAACATGGTCTACGTCTTGATCATCCACCTTGAGGTAACGTCTTGATGTACATCTTGGACTAACGCCTTAAAATTATTTGTTGTATATTTCCTATTTTTCAGGAATGAAGTTATGGATAAATAATCTATCCTCATGACCGTTCAAGACTTAGTCAAAGACGCCATAACAACCCTATTATCAACCAAGGAAGTAACGGCTGCCCATCATTAACAAAAGGCGAGATTCTAGGCAAAAGAAGGGGGATTACATTTATGTTGTTACTTCCGTTATCTTTTCAAATATATAAGCCCTCTAGAACGCACATGTATACACGTTACACACTCTCCTCTACACTCATACTGCACTCTTGTACTCAAAACAAAGAATACCAATAAACATTTTCTTGGTTAAGGTAGGCTTTTCCTAAAGCCTCCCGAGGTTTTTTCCTGTGAACGATTGTTCAAAGGTTTTCCTCATTACATCCTCGTGTTCATCTTGGTTTGAGAATTATATTCCATTTGTGCCCAAATTCCTTGATAGATAAATTTAATTGTTGAAATTTGTCCAAAACATTAGAGCAATTGAACAATGGCGAAGGAAATAGGTTGGATCTATTACGCTGGTGGTGATACTAGACTTGACTGAAGGAGATGGAGTAGTTATGCTCGGAGAGCTAGTTGTTGGCCGAAGTTGGGAAGATGTGAGCTCGTCTAGAGAAGGGGGTTGTAGACACCCCGCCTTATACAGCTCACACCTGATTGCATGTGTGGCCTTTCTTTTTATTTTTATTTATTGATTTTCGTTAACTTTCGTGTAATTCTATTAAGTTCCTAATTGTTTCTTTTAGTTTTAGACTAAACTGAGTAACTGAGTTCACTTTTAGGGTCTTTTCTGTCATTTATCTATTATGAAAATCGGGCTAGTCACGCTATGATTGTGGAACTCGTGCGAGTTTGACCCCATATACGGGACTCACACGAGTTTTGCAATCAATGGATGATTTCCCTCCAAAAATCAGTCTCTTTCTGATTTGTAACTCCTCATTTAGTCTTTACTCATTGCTTGATCTGCGACAAGATATTTATTAAGCTTCTTTCACACTCTTTTCCACCTATAAAAATGAGCCCCTAACCTCTTTTGAGAGGTTAACAAAAATTTGCCTAAAAGCTCCCCTCTCTAACTCTCAAACACACACACATACTCTCTCTATCTCTCTCTCTCTCTCTCTCATTCTCTCATTCAAGCTTTGGAGAAGAACATTATTCTTAAGGCATTCTCATAAAGAACCTTTAACAAGGTATTTTGCTTCATCCATTTTACCTATTTTATTAGCTTTTCTTTCACCCCTGTATGTAATCCCCATCAATCAAATGGGAGACCTTTTGAAGGTCAATTTATCTATTGAAGTGCACCATAAAAAGTCTCCCTAACATTCAAACTCTCTCTAAAGAAACCATTTTTACTTGATAATTAAATTGAACAAGCATAATTAGATAACATAAAGTAGATTAGAACACTTAAAGTAGCAAGACCGGTTATAAGGTAAGGCGGAGCGGGTGCCTAACACCTTTCCGTTTCGTAATCTAGCCCCCAAACCCCTATTTGAATCTTTAGTTTCGTTTGACTAAAATGAGTTAAAATTAGGTTTTCTTATGTTACCATAAAACATAGGTGGCGACTCTTAAAATCAATTAGACATCTTAAGGAATTTATGTCACGTTTTTTTGGGTTATTTACAGTGGCGACTCTGCTAGAGACATTAATTTAGTGGGTTAAATTTGAATAACATTTTATGTATTCTAATTTCTGTATTTCTTGTTATCAAAGGGGTCAAAACCGCGCGAGTCTGGCTTGTTTAGCCTAACTCGCGCGAGTTTTACCTTTCTGCCCAAATTCGTGCGATTTTGGCACTCTGTTCTCTGGCATGCTTGTTCTGCTAACATCTTATGTGTGGGTAGTTATTTATAATTAGAATAGGGGTATTTTCCTAATCCCACGAGTTTCTGGAAATTGCCCCAACTCGAGCGAATTTTATGGCCCATGCTTACCTTAGGCGAATTTGGCTCCCAGTAAGTTAGTATGTGGCTGATCAATACAGGGACGAACAAGACTTGAGCCTAGGCCTAAACGACCTAACATATTTACTTCTTCTGTTTCTGTTTTATTTTGTTTTTATCTGTCACACGGGTGACTCGAAGGATGTAATTTTTCATTTTTCTTATGTGCCTATATGTTTTTTCCCCTTTTTTATTTTTGTGTACAAAAATATTTTGTCATGTAGTTTTACCATCACACCACGTACACGAACTCTTATAAATTGCTCACTATCGAGTTGCACAAGTTATAACCCCAAACCCGTCGAAGCCCACCTAGGGGGATTCCAATCTCCAATGACATTGGTTTCTCGCGAAGTGGTAATCCTCAGCCCGCTACATGCTCCAAGGACCACACCAGCGGGTAGCCTATTAGCCTGTTCAGCCATTGCACAAACCACACATTCTTAGAATAGGTTATACACTCCGTGACTTTGTCGATATTGTATGTTGAGATTTCCTTAAACCAATGTCATCAAACACGCACGTTGTTACATTCTAAGAAACTCGTGGTTATTATGGAAAACTTAAATGGTGGAATTTGATGAGTATATGGGACTGCGATATGGTCTATATACTAGTGTGATGATTTCACTATTTTAGAACGTTAGGTAGAAACTTTAAAAAGGACCTCATCCTTCATACAATGTTCAGGAATAAAAAAAGAGAGTCATTTCCTTATGTTGTGAGTTGTGTGGCCAAGGTGTGTTCGTTGATGCTCGTCCTCGACCGATATATTACTCAAGACAAATGGGGCCCGTTCTCCTGTAGGTAAAATTGCAAAGAAGTCACGTCCGCTCTAATGACATCTAACAACAACCTCCATAATAGCAACCCTGAGGGTCCCATGAAGAAGATATTGCCAAACTCAAAGCCTTATTGAAGAAGTCCACTAAGGGCGAGGGGAAAGTTGATGAGGGAGCATACTCAAGCGTTCTTCCTCCTAGAACTTACAAAAGGTCTGCCGACACTCGAGTCTTTAGTCCTCTCTTAGGAATGAACCGAACCAAAGTATTTGAAGCCTTGGTAGCAATGGGAAGGTTCAAAACTTTAAAAGGACACAAGTTGAAAAAGGTTCGAACAAATCATGAGTCTAATGTATGGTGCAACTATCATAAGCATAGCGCATACTACTTAAAAATGCTTCAACGTCAAGATCATCATTCAAGACTTGATTGACAAGCATGAGTTCACCATTGAAGAGTCGTTGGATGAGATCTTCAACTACCTTGTGAAGATGGGTAAGATGCAACATTTGAAAGATTTTCAGCTAAAAGACCCAAAAAAGAAGCATATAGACTCCTCCAAATTTTGCAACTACCACCTCGACGTTGGACATGATACCAGGGCTTGCCACACTTGGAAGGCCAAGATCCAAGACCTCATCAACAAATTGGTTATTCTGAAGAAAGGTGCAACATGGGTGTGAGATGCGACTCCAACATTTAAGACTCCGAGAAGGCTACAACAACGACCTCCCTCTAAAAAAAACTAATTAGAATTTCTTTCCTTGTTTAAGTGTATATTAAGTTTATGTTAAGATTCAAATAACAAAAGTTGTTCTTGTCCTCATACATTCTCCAAGTTGTCCTATCTTCAATATAATTCAATTTTTAATACTGCTTGGCAAAAATGAAAAGAAGTCTAAAGAATTTAAGAATGAAGGCGGTCACTTGAACATCTAGGGGCTAGACACCATGACAAAATGGCAAACACAAAGACGTTGTTGCAAATACTCAAGCGAAGTGGGGCTAAGTATACATCTCAGCGTGGTTGCATGAAATCACTTCCACCAACTTGTTTGATCATCTGATTGTGAACCCTCCCTTTGTATGTTAACAAGATGTTGACTTACTTTCTTCCTAATGGAAATCTCTCATTGAATGCTATAAATCAAAGGGAAACAGCTGCTCCGCTCATTGTATGAAGCCAATCCAGTGAAATCAAACGATGTCCATGATAATAGTTTGGCTCGAATTTGAAAAAACCATTTGTGAAAAAGGGCTATTAAAGAAGAGTGAAAGCTACCTGCCAAGCAATTCCCACATTAAAGAAAAATGGGTAGGCGCATTCTAGAGGCTGAGCAAGATTGGAAAACTCGGTTCATTGACTTCTTTTGAGAGAACTAGTTACCGGGAGGGATTTCATCCATTAAGATTGAAATGTATACTTCAAAAAGCTCGCTATATAAAGGACAAAGGCAAAAATCAAATTTCTTTATCGCAAAATTTTTAGTCAAAGTAAGAAATGAAGAATCAACAGGAACTATGACAATCTGAGCTTCTCAGCTTGAGAAGAACGTAAACAACCTTCGGGTCCTATCTCATGCAAGAAAGAAGACGTGTTTAGCCCTAGATTGTTATGGTGATTAGCCTTCTTCTCAAAATTTGTCAAGACATCTTTGTACGACTCATTTGTAAAGCAATCAAAATGAACATCAAAATAACTGAAGATAGAATGACTTTCTTAGAATAAGAGTCATTTACATTCCTTGTCGAGTCTAGGGGCTTCACTCATTCAGCTACACTCCAGCTTCTCGTAATCAAACTAGGGGCTCTTTGTTCTCTTATCCCTAAATGACCACCTGAAATTACCCGGATTCGCACGAGCGAAGGCGGTTGTCTTTCGCGGAGGGTTGGTGTTTGAGACCTCGCTTTCGGGAAGGAGAGGAGTCGTCACGCGGTTTTGTATTTTGAGCCCAAACGTTGAAAAATGGCTTTTAGTGAGAAAATGGTGTCATTTTTATTGGTAGCAAAAACTTAGGAAAAGGCTTTAAAAGGGGTGTCATTTTTATTGGTAGCAAAACGAGGAAAAGGCTTTAAAAGGGGTGTCATTTTTATTGGTAGCAAAAATGAGGAAAAAGCTTTTTTGAGTATCAGAGATTGTTAGGTTCGGAGGTCACGTTACGTTTCGGGAAGAGTATTTTGAGATCACCCAAAATGCCTCGTATGACAAGTCTTTCTACCTTTCTCGAAAATGTGTACGTGTGTGTGTGTGTTTGCATTTTGAAAATGTGTAAGTGTCCCAATCTGAAACGCCAATGTTCCTTCAGCCCAATTTAACGACTTCCACGTCGAATGGACAATTAAGGGCATTTTGGTCATTTCCTAAGGCAATTTAAACAAGAAAAGGCCTTAAAGGAATATCAAAAATAGGTCAAAAACCGGTTGGGAAGAGTCATTTTCAAGAAATTGACTTACTTTTCATTAAATGCAAGCAGCCAAAACTGCTTTTTGCAGAGTCAGGCACGCCTACATTCCCATCCGCGCGGACAGGAATGAGACTCAGTCTCGTCCGCGCGGACACATTTGAGACCTAAAATCTGCCTATAAATTAAATCATTCTCTCTCAGTTTAGAGGATCCAGAGCTCAAACCCTTACTGTTATATTCGTAAAATACCCAAAAAACAGCTTATACACCAAACAAAAACACAAAATCCCAACACAAATCTTGATCAAATTCAAGCCCCAAACACAAATCCAAGGAAGATAGGGTACAACCATTGGTAAACCCTCCTTCTCCTTACCTTAATCTCCCACATCCATGCATACATCTCACATTTTAAAGATGTAACTTGTTCATATACTTGTTCTTCATTTCTTGCCCTAGATCCAAGAGGATCTCCATGGATTTAATTTCCATGGATGATTCTCTATAAGGATCAACATTTCTTTTAATTTGTTGTCTCTCTTCTTACATTAACTAGTTGTTACTTGATCTCTTGACCTAAAGTGTGGTCACCTTGGAGCTCATCTCCATGGATGATCACACTAAATGGTCCATATTCTTACTTTCACTTTCTTTTTGTGTTATTGGTGCTTGCTTGACCTAAAATGTAGTCATCTTGGACTAAATTTCCATGGATGACCATTTTAAAAGGTCTAAATTGTCTTTACTTCCTTAAAATATTTTTCCTAACCTAAGATCTTCACCTTGGAACAATTTCCATGGATGAAGATCATTAAGGTTCCTAGGTTACAAAAAGGGTGAAGTTGATACATTGAGTTCAAAGATCTCAAGGATGGTCATCTTAATGACCACCTTAGAAATCCACTCTAAAGTTGATACACCCTTAACCTAATATCAATTTTCATACATTAATCTTTGTTTTATGTTAAATCTCCCCATCCCAAGCAAATGAAATGCTTTCAAGTCCTAATGTACCCTAACGATGGCTTGATATAGTAAATCACCACTAATCATGTTTAGTGATCAATAATCAAAGCCTAAGGAAAGTGGGGACAAGCATGGATGCAAATCCCAAAAATGTTTTTTTTAAACACTTTCAGTTGCAAAAACTCCAGCTTCGATTCTCAGAACTCCAGTTTACATTAAATTTACGAATCGGAAGTGGAAAGTTGCGGAAAAGGAATATTACTGTCCCATCCGCGCGGACAGGAATGAATCTCACTCTGGTCCGCGCCGACAAGAATGCAAGGGATAGACATCTTTTTTTTCAGTCATTTTTCACTCACAGAAGCACACTGTTTTGGTAAATTTCACCCAGTCCGATCAAAACTTCATTTCCGTAAAATTCCTTTTGCAAAACATACACACACACACACACACACACACAAATGGTTTTAAATTAGGAAGACTCGTTTTACGAGGCATTCCGGGTGAACCCTAACGTTCTTCCCAGAATGTAACGTGACCTCCAAACCCATTTTTCTCTAATTTTGGGCATTTTTCAAAGTTTTGGGCCTTAAACTAAAAACGGCGTGGCGACTCCGTTTGATTTTTCAAAAAATGAAAATCGGGTACATCACAAAATGGGGGCTTGAATGACAAGCTTAATCTTGGTTTGAATTTCAAACATTGATTTTTGTGATTCTGTTTGAAAAGGCGAGCGTTTGAATGACAAACGTCGGTTTTAGAGTTTTTTAGAAAAAGTGGCGCGAATGCTGATTTTGATCTTTTAATTGTCAAACGTTGACTTTTCAAGAAAAGAGCGTTTGAATGTCAAACGTCGAATTTTAAGTTTGAAGATGATCGTTTGGATGCCAAACGTCATTTCGCACGTTTTGAAAGAGAGTTCGAATGTCGAACTTCGGTTTTGAACCGGGCATTACATTGTTAGCGATTTTACGGGAAAAAAGCATTAAATGATATGCGATCAACGAATCGTTTTTGCGACTCGGTGTAAGTGCTCCAATTTGAGCTTGTTAGAATTTTCGTTAGAAAATTAACGAAAGTTATAACATTTCTAACAATTCCTAACAATCCTAACCTTTTTAACAAAGTGAGGGTAAAATGGGCATTGTTATTTAAGGTTAAACCTTAAAAAGAATCTTAAAAAAGAAAAACAAAAGAATAAAACCACAAATAGAAATGCTGGAAACATAATCTGGCTGGTCAATTTGAATTTTGAAAAGAAATATTCCCCTTGTCCAAAGCCGGAGCCGCATTTAATGAACGATTGCACGCCGAGGGGACTTGTCCGCGCGGATGAGTTTGCATTTTCAGGAGGGCTATAAATTGAGCCCTCCAGTCACAAAAATAAGAAGGAACAACACATTTTGCACCGAACCTCTGGCGAAATATAGAGAGAAAACAGTGAGAATTCACTTGAATTGTCACCATTTTCTCTCCAATCTTTCCCAACTCATACTCATCCACTCACTCTCATATTAAAGCCCTAAACACTCATACACTCAAGCCAAACACTCAAGAACACAAGGAAGATTGGTAAACCCTCCTTCTCCTAACCCTAAATCTCATCCATGCATGCATCTTCAAACTACAAAATGTAGTTCTTTCATCTTCTTGCTCTAGATCTAAGAAGATCACCATGGAAGACCATCTCCATGGATGATCTTCTACAAAGATCAAAATTATTTCCAAGTTTTCTTACTTTCTTACCAAGAAAACTCATTTTCAAAACCCTAAAAACCATTTTCAAGCATAAAATCTCATTTTCAAAGGATAAAAATCCCCTTCCCAAGCAAATGAAATGCTTAGTCCTAATGTACCCCAAGGATGGTTTGGTATAGTTGATTCACCACTAAAATGTCTAGTGATCACTAACAAAAACCTAGGGAAATGGGGACAAGCATGGATGCAAAACCCCCTTTAAAATCATACTCTCCTTCTTGAGAAGTTGCTGTCCAGTAGCAATTTTCTCAGACCTCAGTCCATGGTCTTAATTTTTGGACACAGATGAACTTGGAATTTGGTGTTGACTACAAAATACTTTTTGTAGCCAACATCCAGATCTTTCCAGACATATTTTTACTTTATTTTTTGGGTGAGTAAAACTCCTATTTTCAAATTTTCTTTCAGAGGCTAGTTCATCAGCTTCTGGGAATCCAGATCTCATATCTGAGGTTTCCAGAAGGTTTTGACCCCTCAAATCTTCTCCAAAATGGAAAATTCCTTCGCAAAAACTTTATTTAAGGTGTCTAGAACAACTTTCATTCTCTGAGTTTATCCAGATTATGAAGTTTTAAGACCCTTGAATCCATTTCAAAATCAAAGGTCCACTGCCTTTTTCATTCTGGCAGAAATGGCTCTCAACTTCAAAAGGTCTTTTGAGTACCAAATCTCAATCCAAAAATCTTCCAAAAAATCATGGGATCAGTTTAAAGTCTTAAAAAGATATCCCAATTTTTACTTTTCTGAGTTTCAACTTATTTTGGCCAAAACACACACACACACACACACAAATGATTTTCAGCTTGGAAGACTCGTTTTACGAGGCGCGTCGGGTGCACACTAACGTCCTTCCCGACGCGTAACATGACCTCCGAACCTAAATCTCTGATCTCGGGCTTTTTTCAAAGTTTTGGCCCTCAAAATTAAAATGGCGTGGCGACTCCGTTTTCGTTGATTTTCTTTTAAACAAAAAATGGGAAAATTTTCGGATACACATCATCACACTCGGACTTTGATAAGTAAATACTATCACGAGCCACACGGCTCGGACTTGTAAATGACAGTATTTAAAGTGTGGTATCGACGGAATCAAACGACCCGGAATTGTAAAGTGCGTTCAACGAGCCAAACAGCTCGGAATTGTAAAGTTGCGTAAAAGTAAATGACGATCAACGAATCAAACGATCCGGAATTGTAAATGACATGAAAGTAAATAACGATCGACGGATCAAACGATCCGGAATTGTAAATGACATAAAAAGTAACGGAGCAGGGCCGGAACGCCGTTTTAACCCGAGATTACTTCTCTTACGGGAAGAGAAGAGGATCAGGGACTAAAATGTATCGAACCCCGTTAGACGGTGACGTCTACATTTCAACAACGTTCGTTCGAAATGGTTGTAGCGACTGGCGCGTAAACCGAGACGGAACGAGAGTTTAGGGAGTGAGAGTGTTACCTATGGCTAGGGGTTGACTCTTTTGACTCGGGGGGCATATACGGGATACGATTTAGTATTTGGAACGGTGTTTCAAGGTGTTTTGGTTCATGTTTGGTTGAAATGCAGAGTTTTCACGCAAATCGAGGCAAAACGGGGCTCGGAAGGGGTGGAAAAGGGTTTGGGCCGTGGCTAGAGAGAAAATGTGTGATGTTTTTGTTTTTCTTTTTGTTGTTAACAGACCTCTGTATTTATAGGTGAATTTTGCAAAAGAGTTCGGACGGACTTAAGCTGAATTTCAGGGGGTTTTGTGAAACTTTGGAAATTGGAGGGACTTGCTGGCAATTATGGATTGTCTGCAAAAGAGTCCGGCCGGACTTGGACTGCATACCAGGGGTATTTTAGTCTTTTTACACTGAAATGTGATTGAGGTTGACAAGGGAGCTGTGGCATGCATGCCACATGTCCTGTGACTCACCAGGTTTATGGGATTTCGTGCCATTATCCCCGGTTTTGTCCGTTTTTTAAATAACTGTCCGAAAAATGTCTGAAACGCCCCCGGAAAGTGTCGGAAAGTGTGTTTTTCAGGAAAAGTTGTACTTTTACGTGCGACGACGTGTGTTGAGTACGCTTTGACGTTGGGATGCACGGGGCAGTCTCTGGACGTCTCGTTGACTTGAGAACGGGGAGCTTAACGGATTCCGGTTAACCTGGAGCGGGCCAGTTAACAGATTTCGGTTAACTTCTAACAGATTTTGGCGATCCGGATTTGGGTACTTACAGTTAGCCCCTCAGCGACGCCACTTTCGGAGGAAGTGGGGTCGTTGAAAAAAGATAGGGATCCAAATCGGGGGATGCCTTACTTTGGAAGACCTGGGCGATCACCGGCCGGACCCTTAGCAAAAGGCTTCCTACGTATTTATAGGTGAATTTTGCAAAAGAGTTCGGACGGACTTAGGTTGAATTTCAGGGGGTTTTATGAAACTTTGGAAATTGGAGGGACTTGGCTTTGGCAATTCTGGATTGTCCGCAAAAGAGCCCAAACCGCACTTGGGACTGCATACCAGGGGTATTTTAGTCTTTTCACACTGAAATGTGATTGAGGTTGACAAGGGAGCTGTGGCATGCATGCCACATGTCCTGTGACTCACCAGGTTTATGGGATTTCGTGCCATTATCCCCGGTTTTGTCCGTTTTTTAAATAACTATCCGAAAAATGTCTGAAATGCCCCCAGAAAGTGCCGAAAAGTGCGTTTATCAGGAAAAGCTGTACTTTTACGTGCGACGATGTGTGTTGAGTACGCTTTGACATTGGGATGCATGGGGCAGTACCGGGACGTCTCGTTGGCTTGAGAACGGGGAGCTTAACGGGTTCCGGTTAACCTGGGTGGGCCAGTTAACAGATTCCGGTTAACTTCTAACGGATTTTGGCAATCCGAATTTGGGTACTTACAGTTAGCCCCTCAGCGACGCCACTTTCGGAGGAAGTGGGGTCGTTGAAAAAAGATAAGGATCCAAATCGGGGGATGCCTTACTTTGGAAGACCTGGGCGATCAGCTGGCTGGACCCTTAGCAAAAGGATTCCTACGTATCCCGAGCGGGAATCAAGCCGATCGTAGTTCGTAGGTACAAGGTGCCGCACGTAGGGACCTTGACCTAAGCGAGACTGTTGGGAGGCATCTAAACCTGAATGAGACCATTGCGAGGTACCTGAACCCGAATGGAGACTATTGTGAGGCGTCTGAACCTGGGATTTATGAAACCTTTGAGGGCGTGTGGCACCTCAGTCCGGGATTACTGAACATACGAGGGCGTGTGGCACCTCGAGGCAAGGATTGCCCAACATACGAGGCGTGTGGCGCCTCGAGCCGGAGATTCTTCCAGGAACATACGAGGGCGTGTGGCGCCTCGAGCCGGAGATTCTTTGGAACATACGAGGGCGTGTGGCGCCTCAGACCGGAGTTGCGAGGATGCGTTTATCCTGAGACGAAGGCGTTCGTGCCTTGAGTGTTGGACTCATGATGACGGCCAGGTTTATCCGCTGGGGATAGGGTGGCAATGATGGGAATGGTTGTGTTAAACTGGCGTTATTAACAACACTGAAGGATTGACGTTCTAACGACGGGGTTAGGAACGAGATGTGGTCTCGGGAGAGACTGACACATTGCTGGGAAAAAGCGTCCAGAGTGCTAACAAAGATAGTTAGGAACTGAGGGGATTGATTAACGTTTCTTCTTAGATGGATGGTCTTAGGATCCTACTAGGGAGGAGTGTTCGGGCTTACGGTGATGGCCGAAGAGGGATTGTTGTGCGGGCTTACCTTGATGGCCGCTGAAGTGGGACGATCGTGCTCACGACTGGCGGCCGGGGAAGTGAATGTTCACTTGCTGGAGTGAAAAGGTGTTCGGGCTTACTAGGGCGGCCGAAGAGGGATTGTTGTGCGGGCTTACCTTGATGGCCAATGAAGTGGGACGATCGGGCTTACGACTGGCGGCCGGGGAAGTGAATGTTGGTGAAAACCAATGGGAATTTTGATGTCGGGAGACGGAGTTGTGATTTGATGTCCGAAGACGGGACTGAGCATTTGAATGTCAAACGTCGGTTTGAGACGGAAGTGAGCATTTGAATGTCAAATGTCGACTTGGGATGTAAATGAGCGTTTGAATTTCAAACGTCGGTTTGAGACGGAAGTGAGCGTTTGAATGTCAAACGTCGACTTGAGATTTAACGTCTGGAGACGAACGTTAGTGAAAACTAACTGGGAATTTAACGTCTGGAGACGAACGTTAGTGAAAACTAACTGAGAATTTAACGTCTGGAGACGAACGTTAGTGAAAACTAACTGAGAATTTAACGTCTGGAGACGAGCGTTAGTGAAAACTAATTGGGAATTGACCTCGGGGGAGGGAGTGTTAGAAAGGTCTAACTTGGGGAAATTTTACACTTTTGGGGGCCAAAAGGGGTAAAAATGAAACTGCGAGAAGCTGAGGGGCCAAATTGGCAAGGAATCTTTTCAGCTGCAAAAAGAGTTCGACCGGACTCAACCTGAATTTGACCAGGTTCAAATCAGCGCCAAGGCCGATGCAAAACTGAACCATTTCCCCATTTTTTCAGGCGAGGAAGAGAGAAAAGAGAGAAGAAAATCTCCCCCATTTTGTGAGTTTTGCTCAAATCTTCAAGGGAAAATCAACATGGAGGCCGATTTGGGACCAATGGCTCGCCATAGGAGGACCGATAACGAAAGAACGAGGTTGGTGCGGACCATTCGAACCACCGTTCTTCCTTTGAATCCTGCGGAGTTCTATCCGACTCGGGACACTCACAAATACAAGGGAGGGATCGAAAGACTGGTAAGCTTCCTTTAAATTCTGTTAATTTAAGAATATGCATTCTTTAAATGTTAGGAATTTGACTAGAAATGAGTTAGGGTTCTTGGTGCCCGAATTGGGGCTTTTGACTTTGCTATGCGCCTTTGTCGAAATTGACTAGAGTGTAGTTCAATTGACGCTATGGGTAGATGACATAAAAATTTTGGTTGCAAAATTCCATGCCTAGAGGTGTTTTTCGAAATTAAAGTAAATTTAATTCGGGACGGAGTAATTTTTTCGAAATGTTCTAAATGAGTTGAAAGTTCCGAACTCGACGGAGTTTTCGAAGGGTTTTGAAAGTTCCGAATTCGACGGAGTTTTTGAAATGTTTGAAAGTTCCGAATTCGACGGAGTTTTCGAAATGTTTTGAAAGTTCCGAATTCGACGGAGTTTTCGAAAGGTTTTGAAAGTTCCGAATTCGACGGAGTTTCGAAATGTTTTGAAATTTTGGGATTTTGGACCATTAATACTCCAACCGGGATGGACATATTTTAGGAAAAATGAGAACTATATCTGTGTTGCATCATTTTGACATGCGTTCGTGCACTCTGTTGATGTCGCTTCTGTATTTAACGTATTCTTGCTGTGTTCACCTGCAAGGGCAAGGACGATTGACGTTCGCAACTTGAAGAGCAGGGGAGCCTTCGAGGGAGTTAGAGCGTTGTGGGAGATACTCCCAGACGAGGCTCGGGATGGAGAGAGGAGTCCACAGCAGCTTGTGGTTGACTCCGGTTTGGCTGGATTCATTAGTGTCGTAGCCACGATGGCTTCGACGCAGAGGGCGAGGCCTCAGACGCGTTGCTTTGAGCGAGTACTGGTGGGACACGACCCATACTTTTCACTTCAGGTGGGGGGAGGCGACTGTGACTCCCACTGACTTTGCTGCGATCACTGGGTTGCCATTCTGGGGCAACACGCTGGTGTGGGTGGATGGCTACACCCCGTGGCAGTTGTCGGATCTGTTGGGTTTTGATATCATCGATACCAGGGGCTTAGGTATTCAGTACCGGCCGATGGAGTCTCATCTGAGGAGGGGTATTATTGCTTATTTGGAGGGGTCTCCGAGGATGACCGCAGAGCATCTGGCTCGAGGGTTCATATGGTTTACCTTGTCAGCGACCCTGTTTCCTACTTCTGACACATCCTGTCACTTCCCTCTGCTTGGCTCGCTGACTGATCTGGATGCCGTGAGAGGGTTCGCATGGGGGGAGGCTGGACTGGCCAAGCTCTACCATGCCTTGGATGTGTTTGACAGGTGTCGGCTTTGGAGGTGTTCCGCCCGCAGAGATGGGAGATCAAGGAGGCGTATGCGTCCTTGTTCCCTGCCATGTTGATTTGGCAGAAGGAGGCGAAGAACTCGGCGTCATCGAGGGAGGGTACTCGGATGACTTACGAGGAGGTGTCTCTGGCCCTAAGCCGAGAGTTTTCCGTGCGGATCCAGCTGACTTGGTTGAACCCGATTAATGTCATTGTGGTTCAGGCTGCTAGAGAGGTCACACATCGGAGGAAGCTGCTGGTGGGACTTCACTGTGATGCGATGTATCTGGGGGAGAGGGTGACCTATCAGCATGGTCCGGGGTCCCTTCCTATGGTGCCGATGGACCCGCCTCCACACATGCAACATCCTTTGTTGATACCGATGGAGGATCTGGAGCGGTATAGACAGGGCGTGTTCTATACCGAGTTTATCATAGAGGGTGCCAACTATGAAATCTTTCTGAGGACGAGGCTGAGGATCCCGCAGGTGCTGTACAGGGAGGGCGAGGGCCCTAGATATCCTCGGGACTACTCGCTCCCTCGCGCTAGGCTGGCGTATGAGGGGCTGGACGGTTCTCGCAGGCGATTGGTGATCCCTATTCCGGAGGAGACGAGGCCTCGGTACAGAGTGTGTTGGGTTTTACGGGTCCATGCGCAGCGGAATTAAGCATTAAAAACATAAAACCCAAGAAGCCCTAGGATCCGTTCTATACAATTAATTTGAATACCTATGAGATAGAATTAAACCAACCTTGAAACGCTTTCCGGTCTTGAGCTATCGAACGATTTGATTATGTGATATCGAATCACAAACTTCGTTCTTCAACTTGCTTGAACTCTAGGCCTTGATCGATGAACGAGCGAAGACCCTCTTTTGGTATCCACACCTTTGAATGAATCCAAGAACAATTTCTTGTTGATTGCTAGATCTAAACCTTGAAGAATATTGAGAGAATTTGATTGTGAATTTTGCTTTAAAATTTCGGCTAGGCTTTTAGGTCTGACAGAACCCTTGTATTTATACTACAATAGTGTAAATACCTCTTCTAATCGAATTAGGAGAGACAGTGTCACAAAACGCGTATTGGCCTATTATGTCGCGCGGTATATCAAGCCATTGGCTTGATATGTCGCGTGGACATAAGTAGCCGCTTTACGAGCCTCTCAATCATTCTTCCTCCGGTTTAACCAATTCATTCTAGTTGTGTGTGACCCAATAGGATTACATCATGTTGGCAATGAGTTCGATCATATCGAACCTCATAAGACATAAGCGGACTCTAGCAAGCCATTAGGTCTACCCAAATGATGTAACGTAAGAGTTCACGTTTCCAACGGTGTACTTCCATTTATCCCTTTTGTCTCACGATGTTATATTGAACACAAGTCATGGTCCTTGTCAACTTGTTATTGTTCAATGCTTTCTCGATTCTTGAGTATAATGATAATTCCAATCACATTGGGGTATGGCCATACACTTTCATCATTATCACTCATCGAGGGGCCCAAGCATAACATCTCTCTTCCGAGGGACAAATTCCTTCTTGACTTATCATCCTTCCCATCATGAATCCGATCATGCCAATGATAGTCTTTATAGATATCGTGTTAAGATATCGTTTGACTAAAATCAAACATGACTTTCATCATATGTAAGGTTATGATAGTCTTAGGTCTAGGAAATAAATGAAGTAACCGTATGAGATTTAAGTATGACATGTGACCATGACATAAATCTCATGCGGGTCATGTCCAATCACTTGTTCTCTAACAAGTACCCATAATTTCAATGTGCATCTCTTATGCATATAATCATCACATGATTATCCATTGACAATTATACTAATTTATTCTCTTAATAATTAGGGACGAGAGATTATTATAAACAAATATACAAAACATATAATAATCAAATAATAAACATCTCATATAATAATAAATAATGTCAACACATAAGTCTATCAATCATAGGCCTAGGGCATAACACCAACAAACCTCCCACTTGCACTAGGCCCAATCTCCCATGTATCGAATACCCATGGACCTAACATGACCATCATGTTTATCTTGCGAGAGAGCCTTAGTTAGTGGGTCCGCCACGTTGTCATCGATGTCTACTGCCGCATATCTTAACGTCTTCCCTTTCACATATCTCACGGATAATGTGGAAACGTCGAAGTATGTGTTTGGATCTACGGTGTGATCTTGGTTCCTTTGCTTGTGCAATGGCACCATTGTTATCACAAAGAAAGTTCAATAGGATCTCTCGATGCTTGGAACGACTTCCAAATCACTAATGAACTTCTTGATCCAAGCCGGCTCCTTAGCCGCATCGGATGCCGCTATGTACTCGGCTTCGGTTGTAGAATCGGCGACGGTATTTTGCTTGGAACTTTTCCGACTCACAGTGCCTCCATTAAGCATAAACAAAAATCCAGACTGCGATCTGAAATCATCTTTGTCAGTTTGGAAGCTAGCATCTGTGTAGCCTTTGACTACAAGATCTTCTTCCATTCCTCCAAAGACCAAGAATGCATCCTTAGTTCTTCGTAAGTACTTAAGGATATTCTTGACTGCTATCCAATGTGGTTCACCGGGATCAGATTGGTACCTACTCGTCATGCTTAGAGCACACGAGACATCGGGTCTAGTACATAACATAGCATACATGATAGACCCAATTGCCGAAGCATATGTGAAATTACCCGGATCCGAGCAGGCCTCGCGGCCCCGGCATGTGGCATTTTTTTTCCCGCTTTGCAGCGTTTTTCAGGTTGGAGGTGTCTCGCCGTTTGTTTTCGCATTTGTAGAGTCGCCACGCCGTTTTTATTAAGCCCAAAACATTGAAAAAGGGCATCAGTTTAAAGATAATTTTAAACTGTTTTTGTGTGATGAGATTTTGAGTTCGGAGGTCGATGACTCCCAGGGAAGAGAATATTAGAATATTAGAGCTCACTCCGAGTAGCCTCGTAAAACGAGTCTTTCGGATACCCCTAATATCCTTTAAATGTTGTGTGTGTGTGTGTGTGTGTGCTTTTTAAAAATGCATGTTTGTATCGGATGTCTACATTGTATGCTATGTATGAAAATGTATTGAAATAGTAATGGAAGGAAGCCTTACCAATGTTGGTTCGCGTCTGTCTTCTGGGAATGGTGTTTGAGGTCGGAGTAGCGTTCCGGTATGGATCGGGATTGCTTGGGAGATGCCGGTTGTCCGCGGACGTAGTTTCGGCGTGAGTTGAGGTTGCCGGCTGCGTTCGGGCGAGAGGTTCTGGGCGTGCGTGGGGATCGTCGGGATCACTCGGGCAGAGGTTCGGCGTGCGTTGTGGTGGCGTGGAGTCACACGGGCGGAGTTTCGGCGTGGTTTGGGATCGTCGGTTTGACTCGGAAAGAGCGGGACACCGTGGAAAGACCAGGCAAGGCCTCGGAGTACCACGAGGGGCCTCAGAGTACCTCGAGAGTGCCTCGGGGCAGCGCGGGAGCGTCTCGGGAGCGCACGGGGGGCTTCGGAGCACCACAAGGGAGCTCGGAAGGCCTCGGAAGGATCCGAAAGGGGCGGGAGTGCCTCGAGAGGTCTTAGAGGGGAGCCAGAAGGCTAAGGGAGGAAGAGAGAAGAGGGAGGTGTGTCAAAATGAGGAGGGGGAGCCCTCTATTTATAGTAAAAATTTCGGAGCAAAGAGGTCCGTACGGACCTTCTTGGTTATCCGGAATTTTGGATTTCCTCGATTTGAGGGAATCTGCAATGATGGTGAATATTCTGGAATGATGGTGTTCCCTGAGCAATAAGGTCCGTACGGACCATCTTGCATGCAAAGAGGTCCGTACGGACCAACTCTGCAGGGAAGTAATCATTTTCCCCGGGATTTGAGGGAATATTGTGGACTTTAAGGGGATTTAGTAATCATTGAAACAAAAAGGTCCGTACGGACCTTAATTGCTTTTCTGATTTCCTGAAAATTCCCAAAAGGTCCTTTTGTCCCTTTTTATCCCAGGAAGGCTCCTCCCTTGGTTTGGTTGGGGGTTTGAGAGGGTTTTGAGAGGGTTTTGAGTGAGAGAGGTCTTCGAGACTACGTTTGATGAGTCTGCGGTGTTTCCCGTGTGTTTGAAAGGGGGTGATCCAGATTGGGGTACTTACAGAAGCCCCTCGACGACGTCACTTATGAAAGAAGTGGGGTCGCCGATAAGATAAGGGTCCTAATCTGGATCGCGTGCTGGGAGAGGAAGTGACCGTGAGGGTCAATGTGAGGACGTGGTGGTGTCCTTTTGTGTGACCGTTTAGGTCAATAGGCTGGACCCTGTGATAGGATTCCTACGTATCCCTGGCGGGAATCAAGCCTGGTCGTAGTTCGGGTGTGGGGTGAGTGTTTTGTGAATGCGGGCGTGGTGGTGCCCTGGAGTGTTGTGTGACCGCCGAGGTCAGTGGTGAGGACGTGGTGGTGTCCTAAGATGTGGTGACCGCCGAGGTCAATTGTGAGGACGTGGTGGTGTCCTGGGATGGAAATTTTACGATTTTCCGAATCGGGTGGTTTAAGGCCTTCCGGCCGAGATAGCGAGGAGATCGTCTTCGAGCACGTGAGGACTTTGAATCGTCATCCGGCGGCGGCTGGGTGCCACGCCGGGAGGACTTTGAATCGTCATCTGGCGGCGGTTGGTGCCACGCTGGAGGACTTTGAATCGTCATCTGGCGGCGGTTGGTGCCACGCTGGAGGACTTTGAATCGTCATCTGGCGGCGGTTGGTGCCACGCTGGAGGACTTTGAATCGTCTTCCGGGCGCGGCGTGCCACGCGAGGACTTTGAATCGTCATCTGGCGGCGGTTGGTGCCACGCCGGAGGACTTTGAATCGTCATCCGCGGCGGTTGATGTTATGCGCGAGGACTTTGAATCGTCTTCTAGCCGCAGTTTGATGTAATGCGCGAGGACTTTGAATCGTCTTCTAGCCGCAGTTTGATGTAATGCGCGAGGACTTTGAATCGTCTTCTAGCCGCAGTTTGATGTAATGCGCGAGGACTTTGAATCGTCTTCTAGCCGCATTTGTGGAGGCGTGGCTGCCTTGTGCTTCGAGAGGCGTAGATGCCTTTGTGTTTTTGCATGTTGAGTAGAAGGTTGGACTTACGATGACCGCCGGTGCTTGCGCCCGTTGAAGTGGGCAAGGATGACGGCCGGTGATTGCTTCCCCATTTGGCGTTTCGGAGGCGCTTCGTGCCTTGGGACTTGTACTCTGAGGTGTTGGCTCCTTCTTGTGCTGGTTTTGCCGTTGAGTGAGCCAGGATGATGGTTGGTCTTTGAGGATATGCGGTCTTGTATGACTTCCCTTTCGTCTTGTTGGGGGGAGCTCGGGCTTACTTTGATGGCCGGTGCTTGCGCCGCCGTTGAAGTGGGCGGTTCGGGCTTACATCCGACCGCCGGTGCTTGAATTGTCGGGATGCGTGACCTTGTAGGGGCCCTTTTCTGTTGGGAAGATGACTTCGGACCTCCAGTGGTTGAGTTGTCGTTGAGCGTTTGGAGGCGTCTTGTGCCTTGATATTCGTGCTGGGAGGTGTTGGCTCCTTCTTGAATTGCCGTCGGGCGTTTTGAGGCATCTCGTGCCGATTCGTGGCGGGAGGTGTTGGCTCCTTCTCGAATTGCCGTTGAGCGGGCGGTGGCGAGATTGCCGTTGAAGTGGGCGAGGACCGGTCTTACACTTGACGGCCGGTGGTTGAATTGCCGTTGAAGTGGGCGAGGACCGGGCTTACGCTTGACGGCCGGTGGTTGAATTGCCGCGAAGTGGGCGAGGTCCGGTCTTACGCTTGATGGCCGGTGGTTGGAATTGCCGTTGAAGTGGGCGAGGACCGGTCTTACGCCGACGGCCGGTGGTTGAATTGAAGGGTTAGGGACCATTCGCACTTGGACTTGCCGGAAAAGGCCTTAGGACAGCCAGGGCAAAGATTATAAGGGCAGAAAGTAATTTGGCCACCCTCAGCAAAGAGGTCCGTACGGACCAACCTGGTTGCAAAGAGGTCCGTACGGACCACTTTGGTTTTTTACAGCTCCTGTGTTTTGACCGGCTTAAATTCCGAGGCTCCCTCTTCATTTCCCATTTCCAAAGGCGTGAACCGAGAGAGAAAGAGAGAAAACTCCATTTTTGTCCAAAATCTTCCATTTTTCTTAGCTTGAATTGCTTGCAATGGCGGAGGGATCTCGAAGGAGTCGTCGTCAACGTTAGCCAGAAGTGGTTGAGCAAACAATGGAGCTTCAAAGAAATTGGATCTCGTTCGTTCCATCTTCGAAGAACCCGGATGTTTTGTATCCGAATCCGGAGGTGCACAATCGTCGTTCCATGAACGTCTGGGAGGTAAGAAATCTGCTCCGCTTTGATTCCCTCGTCAATTTTGAATGCTAGAACTAGGTTTTAGTTTTTCGCATTTTGAATTTTTTGTTATTATTTTATGCCTTTTTGTGAAATTCTTGATGAATTGTTGAAAATGGACATGTAAAAATTGTGGGTATGTGTATTTTGTGCAGAAATGTGTAGATTAGCTCTTATTTGTGAAAATAAAGTGCCTATCTAGTGAATTGCATGCTTTGGTGTTTTGTACCAAATGCTATTTATGTATGTACATTATGAGAAAAATTATCGTGTAGTGATAAATTTTGTGAAAAAATGTGACATGTGCCGTGTTTTGTGACGGGTTATATGTGAAAGTGTGTGCCGTGTAGGGACGGATTTTTTTTTTGAAAAATGTGTTATGCATATGTGTCGTGCCGTGTGTGCCATGTTTTTGGGTGACGGACTTTGTGGGGAAAATATGTGCAATATGTGCCGTGTTTTTGTGACGGATTTTCTTTTGAAAATGTGTCGTGTAGGGTTTAATCCCCCCCCTTTTTTTCTTTTGAGAAAATGTGTACAGTGTGTGCCGTGTTTTTGTGACGGACTGCATGGGAAAAATTATATGCATGATATATGTGAAAATTATGTGCATTATATGTGCATTATATGTGAGAAATATGTGCATTGTGTGCCGTGTTTTGTGACGGGTTACATGGAAAAATTATATGTATAATGTATGTGAAAATTATGTGCAATATGTGCCGTGTTTTGTGACGGGTTATATGTGCCTTTATATTAAGTACTGTGATTGACGTACCTTTGCTGTGTTTACCTGCAGGATGCGGGGCTTATGGCCGGGAAGGCCAAGAGGATGAAGACTCGGGGATCGCTCGAGGCTGTTGTGGAGCTATGGCAGCGGATGCCCGATATTTCCGTGGACGGTAGGCCGAGTCCCCGGAGGCTGGTTTATGCTTCTGGCCTAGGTGTGTTCGTTGAGAACCCGGGCCGGAGCTGTCGACACGAGGAAGAACAAGAGTGTCTTCCTGGGTTTATCTGAGTATTGGTGGGATACCACCCACACCTTCCACCTGAGCTGGGGCGAGGTGACAGTGACGCCTACCGACTTTGCTGCGATCACCGGGCTTTCCTTCAAAGGAGGGCCTGCGCGGAGGGAGACATGATAGCTCGATGATGTGCCGACCGAGCCGCCGGGCTTTGAGCCTCGTCCTCGCAGGGCCCGGGATGCCGTATAGCGACGTGGAGCCGAAGATCACGGCCGCATTGGGGCCTACATCCGGGACCGCCAGTGACACGGAGCAGCTGGCGCGCTCCTTCTTGTGGTATGCACCGTCCGAGACTTTGTTCTCGAACCACGCGACCGCAGCCTCCCTTCGCTTTGTTGGAGAGCTTGATTGACCTCGGGATAGGGTCTGCATATTGCTTGGGGCGAGGCGTGCTTGGCCGAGCTCTACTTCTCCTTGGACCGGTTTAGCCGGGGTGGCCGCCTCGTTGGCCTGCTTTTGACTTTGCTTTGGAGGTATGAAGTTTATTGCCGTTTTTGATTTAGCAACTTGTCTTTTCTCCGTTTTCTTTTGCACCGAGCCTTCTCTCGTTTTTGTCACAGTGTGGTTTTATGAGGTTTTCCAATGCTTCCCGTGGATAGGGATCCGGGTCGTTGCTGCGCACTCGCTATGCCGGGACGGGCTCGTACGGCGAGGAAGAGGAGGACCACTGGGAAGCTCACCATCGCCTACGGGGATGTGCAGTGAGCGTCCGGAGAGAGATAGCCGTGAGGGGTTTGTCTTGTTCCCGTGGACTCGGTATGAGGGAGATGAGTTCGAGGGCTCCCGAGGCGACAGCGCGGAAGATGCCGCGGGGCTTCGACTTGTGATGTCATGTATCCTGGGAGCGGGTCTTCGGCAAAGATGGCCCCGGTGTGCTTCCCGTGGCTCCGAGGGACCCTCCCTTTGGGATGCTTGATTCCTGGACATGGACGTGCTCGATTTCGAGAGGTACCTTGGCGGTGCTCTGCGCCCGAGGAGTTCATTTTATATGGAGAGGAGTACGGGGCCTTCGTGAGGAGGAAGCCGAGGACGCCGTGTGCACCGGCGCTGGAGAGAGAGGCCGGCCCGCAGCTCCCCTGTGAGGTTCCGATGCCGGACCGGATTTCACGTACGTCCGCGGGGACGGATCGAGGAGGAGGGTGTCTGTACCCGTTCGGAGCAGTGCTCCCGCTGCATACCGAGCGGATCCCGATAGATCGGCGAGCGTGCCGACTCTTTTCCATCTTGGCGTCTTTTTCGCATTTTTCTTTTTGTTGTTGAGTATAACCGCATTTTGATGAGCGTTTCCTTGGCTTCTTGTTGGTGCAGTCCCTGGAGAGCCTACGATATGCCGACTCGCCGTTACGTGGCGATGCGCTCCTTCGCTAAGAAGATGGCGTCGAAGGTGTCCCGCCGGTCTTCGCGTCGTGTGCCGCCGCACGAGCCTATGCCTTCGAGGCATTCTCAGAGACGTTCCTCCGCCTAGAGCCGAGCGGAGCCGCAGCAGGGGAGGGACCTTTGAGGGGGCGGCATAGCATGGATGCCGGGACATCTTCGGGAGCTGCGGGGCCTTCGAGGGAGCAGCCCTTTTATCAGTTCATGCCGCCGCATGGCGCACGGGGTGAGGGTTCCTCGAGCCTTCTTTCTTTGATCCTTTCGCCGGATTTGATCCTTCTCGAGTACTTTTCGTGGGAGCCTCCGGCGGGTGCTCGGTATTCCGACGATGAGGATGTGACGGGCGAGTTCGCTGGGATGCCCGACTTCTCTCTGGAGGATCTTGGCGAGGATGATGAGGCTGAGGAGTACGACATTAGTATTCATTTGCTTTCCCTCTTTTCATATCCCTCTTTTTTTGTTTAGCAACAGACATTTTATGGGTACCTGTAATAAAACACATGTATTTGCATGGCAAACGGTATTTTATTTTTAAGATGTAATGTCATTTTTGTGATTCCCGGGAATTGTCCTAGAAATTGTTGCTATTATTATTTTTTATTTTGTGCATGCCACGTGAGTGAGAGTGCATTTGTGGGTAGTGTTGGTTTGCGGGAATGGCTTTGGCCGGTGTTTGGGCGGTTTGGAGCAAGGTTTTGTCGAGGACGGTGGTTTTTTTATGCTTGTTTCTTTGAGGAAATGGGCTCGGTTTGCAAGGAGGTCCGTACGGACATACTTAGTATGCAAAGAGGTCCGTACGGACCAACCGTGCTTTGGGAAGGACATAAATGCTTTACGGTGTCCGGTTCTTCCTCAATTCCCCATTTGCAGCCATTTTCGAGCTTTCTTCCCCATTTTCTCTAGGAACCTCCATTTTTGCCATGGATTCTTCGTACGTCCCTAGAATTTTGCCGAGGCTTTCGCAGGAGAGGCAAGCACACTTCCTTGAGCAGTTGAAAACGTGGATGCGGCGCCGTATGAGGCATCAGAGACGGGCTTTCGAGGTAAGGTTTCGTCTTTGCTCGATTTGGTCTTTTAAGGAGTTGGTTCCTGATTGGGATTTGTTGCGGGCTGCCGCGAAGTTCTGGGATGTTAGGAGGCATGTGTATTGCTTCTCTTACAACGAACTAGTGCCCACTTTTGAGGATTTTCGGGCTTTGATGGGGGGACCGGAGGTGGAGGCCATCTCGCTTCCTTTGATTGGTGGTGCTGCTGTGAGCGTGAAGCTTGCAGACTTTCTTCGTACTTCATTGGAAGAAGTGCAGGGCATGATCCTTGATTCGGGTCATATCGACATTTCTGAGCTGCCGGAGCGGTTCATGGTTGATGATGAGAGTGACGTCTCTTGGGATGCATTTGCCTTGTGCACGATAGCGACGCTTTTTCTGGTCAGTTCCCTTGGCATTTGTGATGGCGCTTTGCTAGATGTGGTAGGGCACTGCAGCCGGAGAAGATATTGTCCCGTTGGTCTTTGGGGAGACTCTTCATGGTATCGATCGTGCAGCGGCGGGGATCGTTTTATGGGCGGGGGAAGCCCCGCTTTGCTCACCGTGTGGCTGCGAGAGAGACTCCAAGCCATGCCCGAGGCTCCGACGTCGTTTAGCCCGTGGTCATTTGCTCGGCGACCTCTTGTGTTGGATATGGATCGATCCGCTGGGAGAGATGGATGGCACGGCTTGGTACGCATCAGATTATTTGGTGGGTTCCGCCTGGAGGATTGAGACCGGGAGGATCTTGCGGGAAGGGTCCTACGTTGTCGTAGTTCCCGTGTTTGTCTTGGTCCTCCTTCTATATTCCGTCGCTTGTTTCCGGCGGTTTGGGATGAAGCAGAGCCTTTGTTGGTCGGGGATGACCTTGCTACTGCGGAGGTAGTTCCTCTTTTGTATGGCGACTCCGGGTGCCTTCTTGTATTGTACGAGGGTATGGAAGTATTCCGCTTTCCCTCCTGTGGTACTCCTTAGACGTCTGGGAGCGTTGTATTGACGACTCGGTATCTGGCTTTGGTATGAGCGGCATGTTGGGCGTCCCAAGTGGTCTTGGAGAGCGGGCGTGCAGCAATTGCAGGACCCGGTTGCCGTAGTAGCTATTGCCTTAGGAGTTCAAGCACAGTCCGACCCTTTGGATGTGACGGGAGACACTTTGTTTGACTACGAGACTAGAAGTTGACCGGCCGACGGGGAGAGATCCTCTTTTACGGACTCGCAGGGAGGAGATCCGAGCGAAGCACGGGCGAATGAAGCCACGAGAGCTACCGGATTGTTTGACTCTACGGGGAGGACCCCCGGATCTCGGAGCGAGAGACGCAGAGTTAGTTCACGTGAAGCGAAAGAAGACTCGCCGGGGACGAGGGAAGAAAGGAAAGAATGGCGAGGACAAGCGCGAGATGGCGCGGAATGACCTCCTAAGTATCCATTCATTGCATTGCAAACACATTATTTGTTAAATGTATTAAGCTGTCTTTTAGCATGTTGTGAACTTGAGAGTAGACCGTGCTTGAACTCATCAAGAAATGTTGTAACCGTTAGTGATTTGTGAATTACTTTTAAAGCTTTGTCGAGACGCAAGATCCTTTGTTTGCCTTTGCTTACATTGTGCACTTTGTCGGCGTCCATCTTTGGACTTTCTGTTTCATTCGCGGGGAGCGATGCAGGCCTGGCCCCGACGGCAATCCCCTTTGCCGAGGCCTTGTGCTTGGCTGAGAGGTTGAATGCTCCCTTGACAAGTCGTTTTGACGGTCTTTTTTCGTAGCTTCCTTGCCTCTTGTTGGCGTCGGGCTCTTGACCTCTTTTTGCAGCTTCAGCTTGAGCTTCTTTTTTTTGTGAGCCCTTGCTCGAGCTCTCTTTTTTTTTATTTTTTTTTGTGAGCCCTTGCTCGAGCTCTCTTTTTTTTTCGAAGCGCGTGAGGGCGCAAGCCCCTGGCTTGGAAGCGGACATGAGTCGGTCGTTTGATCTTTGAGTGACCCTCGGATGTCCTTTGATGTTGCCGCCGTCGTTTGACTTGGTCAGGTGGCTGGCGGGCGTGTTCTTGAAAAGTGCGGAGCTTGATGGAGGTCTTGGTTGACATTCAAACTTTTGACTTTTTTGTGTATTTTTAGACCGGACCAATTAAGGTTGCCTACGTTCCCCCGGACTAGAGGGCTCAGGTCTGCGTAGTTCGACACTACATGGAGTGCCAAGAGATGCATTTGTTCTTCTTCGGGCGAAGTATCTGCGAAGTTTGCTTCCGTTGACTGGATTCATGAAGGGATTGCCGTCTAGGTACGGTAGCTTCATGGCGCCTCCGGAGAAGATCTTTTGAACCACGAAAGGGCCGATCCATGTGGGTTCCCATTTTCCCAGTGGGGTGGTTCGAGTGGGAGGCTTTCTTTGAGTACAAGGTCACCTTCTGCGATGTCTCGGGATTTGACTTTCTTGTCGAAAGCTCTAGCCATCACAGCTTGATAGGCTCGGACGTGTTCCATGGCCTTTAGTCGTCGCTCGTCTAGCAGAGCCAATTCGTCATGTCGGCTTCGGAGCCATTCGACTTCGTTGATGTCATTTTCCAGCAGCACTCGGAGTGAGGGAACTTCTAGCTCGATGGGAAGGACTGCTTCCATCCCATACGTCAGGGCAAATGGGGTTTCTCCCGTGGCATTCGGCGGCCGATGTGCGGTAGCCCCAAAGTGCAAGGTGCAGCTTCTCGGGCCAATCTCGTCCTCGGGTGGTCATTTTTCGGATGATCCGTTCGAGGGTTTTGTTTGCTGCTTCCACGGCGTCGTTTGTTTGTGGCCGGTAGGGAGAAGATTTGTGACGTGTGATCTTGAATTCAGCCAGCAGTCTGTCGAATTCCCCTTCGAAGTGTGAGCCGTTGTCTGATATGACCTCATTTGGGATGCCGTATCGGCATATGATGTTTTCCTTGAGGAAATGTGCGACCTTCTTGGAAGTGAGTACCTTGTAAGACTTGGCTTCGACCCATTTGGTGAAGTAGTCGATGGCTACTAAGATGAACTCGTGACCGTTGCTGCCTGGCGGAGCGATTTTCCCGATGACGTCAATTCCCCAAGTGGCAAAGGGCCAAGGTGTAGTCATGCAGTAGAGATCGTGAGGTGGTAGATGATTGAGGTTGGAGAACCGTTGGCACTTGTCGCAGCTTCGGACAAAGTGGATGCAATCTGCCTCCATGGAGATCCAGTAGTAGCCCATCCTGAGAATGATTTGCATCAGGGCTCTGGCGTTCATGTGGGGACCGCAAGCCCCATTGTGGACTTCGTTCATGAACTTGCTTGCTTCTTCTTGGCTGATGCAGCGTAGGAGTGGCCCATGGTAGCGTTTCTTGTATAGCATGTCCCCGAGGATGACGAAGTGAGAGGCAAGGCGTTTTAGGGCCATGATGCTCTTGGTTTTGATCCCTTCTGTGTGTGGGTCTTCCTTGTTCATGAAGGTGGTTTCCCCGCTCTTGAGGTATTGGAAGATCTTGGTTTATGCTGGAAATGGCATCGGACTTGCGTCTCTTTGGCTCTTCAGCAATCTTGCAAATCGTTGTGATTAAAACCTTCTCGGCAGCTTGGGCCCGGTTTTTCTCTCGTTTGACAACATGCTTAAATGTTTGCTTGATGCATTTATTTAATTAATGTGTTTGCCTTTTGTATAGATGAATTTAACTGTTTTGATTAGTTAATGTCATCATTTGTTAAAGATGCAATGAAATGATTTTTAGGAAGGTCGGACCTTTTATTGAGAGCGTGAAGGCGTACATTGTTGATCAAAGATTCACAATCGTCGGGCGTAAAGCCGTCAAAAGACTCAAAAGATGTGAATAAATCAGACAACAAGACTCGAAGCTAGACTATAGGCGACGAGGGATTGGACCAGGCTTCATTACTCTCGGATGGCTGTAGCTCGTAGAGGGAGTGGTGCTTTGGTTCGAGTGGCCAATCTTCCCTTGGCATGAGTCC